>JAGMVL010001477.1:0-473672 GCA_019202695.1 Populus x sibirica
AAAGGCTGAGATTAGGAAAGGAGGGGATCAAAATAAAAAAAATAATAAATATGGATGGCGTGTCATAAGTTTTAAAAAAAGATACACTTTGGATCCAACTTAAACAATCACGTAAGTTATACAATTTTGATTTCTCGAAATTGTTCCCGATTCTATTTTGATATGGGGAAATTTATTTTTGTTATTTTTTGGTTCTTGATTGAAAAAAGAGAGAAATCCTGCCAATTTCGACGATAGAAAGAGATATAAGTCGGCCGACACCGATTCCAAGCCATCCAAAATAGAAGATATTTGTTTCAAATTGTTTCATTTGATGAAAGGAGTTCATATTAGATGTGTACCTCAAAAGTTCATGAAAAAAGCAGCTATGAACTCGGTTGATTTTTTATTTCGAGTTTAGTTTGGTTTTTGGGGGAGTTTTTTTGAGATCATGGATAGGGTTATCATGGTTTACGATGTATTTTAGGTCAAAAACATGTTTCTATATCAAAAAAATATAAACCCAATTTTTCAGCAATCACAGTGGCATGAATCTAGGCAAAACAAACGACATGTTGTCAGTCCTAGATGCATATTAAAAAAAGAGCCCGAACATAACCCCCTGGTAGACTCACGCGTGGGCCCCGATGGAAATGGACAGGTGGGATGGCCTGATTTGCCAGGCACCGACTTTATTTTTATTTTCTATATTTTATTTAATGTTTTTATATTTTTATTTTTTAAAACTTAATTATATTTACATTAATATCTATATTTTTCTTTTATGTTTTTTTTGGAGAATCTCTTTTAAATAATTATGATTTTTTTATTATGTGTTTAATTTTTGAAAAAAGTTTTTCTATTCATTTATATTTTTTTTATCTTTTATATAGATGAATTATATTTTTGAAAATAAAAAAAAACATTTATTTTCATATGATATTTTTAACATGTGCAGTTTTACGTATTATTCTTTTTTTTATTCATTCAATTTAATATGTTGGTCTATTTCTATTATCATTTGAATAAATAAAAAAATATTTTAATAAATAAAAATTAACAAACATGATCGGATAAATATCTTATCTTACGAAATTAAATATTTTGATTTATATTTGTCTTTTAGTTTTTCAAATTTTATTTTTAGATATCATTAATGATTTTTTATTTATTTATTAGTGTGTATAATTTTTAGTTTATTTAATTAAATGTTGTATAAATTTATTAAATTAAAAAAATATATTAAAAAATCTGAATATATAATTTTTTATAAAAAAAATAAAAATATTTAACCTAAAGTGCTGGTAACAAAACTAGTAATATATTCTCAAAATGAAAAATATAATTTTTTTTAAACCCCATTGCTTTTCGTCCTGAGCAGAGTCCGCTTCCTCTCTTGTTATCTTGTATGTGAAAAGCGAAGCGACGAGTCGTTTATTCCAAAATCCCTAAATCAGGGTCGATTTCTTCCAGTCGGAAAGAAATGGGAGCGACGGGAAGCGACGTAGAGGCCGGATTCGCGAAGCTACAGGAGAAGACTTCGAGTACTATATGCAAACATACTCAATAATCTTAGGCCGGAACTCCGAAAAAATCCACCGTCGATGTCGACCTCTCAAGCCTTGGCGGTGGGATGAACATATCACGCCACCACGCGCATCTTCTACGATTTCACGCGACGCCGTTTCGCACTTGAAGTACTCGGCAAGAACGGTTGCCTAGTCGAAGGCGTACTCCACCTCCCAGGAAACCCTCCGGTCAAGTTGGATTCACAAGATCTGTTGCAAATCGGAGATAAAGAGTTTTACTTTTTGCTCCCTGTTAGGAGTATTTTGGGCGGGGCGTTAGCGCCTAGGCACCACGTGGCGGTTGTGCCGCAGTATGGGTATCATTCCGGTGGGGCGGATAGGATGGTGGGACCGGTTTCGGTTGCGACGGTTAAGAAGGGGAGAGCGAGGGAGTTTTACGAGGAGGAGTTTGATGATGAAGAGGATGTTGGTGGCAGTGGTGGTGGTGGGAAGAAGATGAGGAGAGAGGGTTATGAAGGGTATGGATATGGAAGTGGGTCTGGTGGTAAAGCAGGAATGGCTGGAGCTGTAGGTTAGTTATTGTAGAAGTAATTGTAATCTGTGTTCTCTTATGATAGTTTCATGGATTTCTAAAGTTTTTGATTAAAATTCTTGAGGATGAGAAACCGGGAACAAAGTTATGTTTTTGTGTTATATGTTTGAATTGTAGGACGAGGTTCGGTACTTGAATTGAGTAAATTTATGATTTTGTGTTGCATATTTGCATGAGTTATGGATTGCAGTTTGAAATTTTGATAGACACTGCTGTAATTGGTGGTTTGTCTTTATAGTTTCACCTTCTTTCGCAGAGTTTTCGTGGGGTGAGGGAGGATGTGAAATGTTATCTTGCGATTGGGTTTGTATGATGGTTTTGAGACTAGATTATCGCTAGTAGTCTCTTCTTTCGTAGCAGTAAAATTGTGAGGTTGATTGCTACTTTGTTTAGAGTATGGATGTGTTCCAACTTCAGGTTAAAGATTTTAATGGCAACTTATACTAGTTAATTTTGCATTTTAGTTTTCTAACATGAGGCTGTTTTTTTGCTTTTGTTTTCTTAATGATAGCTGTAGTTAAAAAATCATTGGCTTAATCATATCCTTTCAGGTTTTGATTTTTGTTGTGATACTGCATGATTTTCCTTTATTTTCCATTTTAATAGCTCCAAGGGATGGGAGAATCTGATTATTGTTAGCTAATGAATCTAGTTATTCTATGGCTTAAAAGTTAGAGGTTACCAGCTGTTGAAAATGGCTGTCAGCTGAGGCTGTTCTATATACAGATTCCTGTATAGATTTCCATGGCCAAACCTCCCGCCCTCCTATTATTAACCCATTATCTTAGTTTAGCTAGCCAGGGAGACCTTGGAATGAAAGCACAAGAATTTTCTACTTTTTTTTGGTTTATTAAAATACTGAGCAAATTTTTTAGGACGAGGACAAGCTAATTGATTTATTTGCTCATTGGCACACTTTCTGAGTTATGTTCATTTCTTTTATGGAATTACGAGGCATAATGCATGGATCTTTGCTGTTCTACTTGCCTTTCTGGATTTCCAATTTTCTTTTCCTTTTCAATTTATGTTTGTCTTTCAAACTTGCATTTTTTTCTTGTGTCTTTAGACATTATATTTTGACTTGTTGATCATGTTAGATTTTCATATTCTGTTGGTTTGCACTTGTATATCTCTGAATGCTGTGCACTCTGATACAAAGCATGTGCTTGTTAAAATGCTTTTTCATTGTCATGGTACCATTTCCGGTTCCAGGAGAAAAGAAGATGGAGGGAAGATCAAGGATTGATCGTGAGTCTGACAATCAACAACTTCTGCAGTTAGAGGAAAAAGATGTAGTATCATCTGTTGCTACTGTGCTATCTGATCTTTGTGGTCCTGGAGAATGGATGCCCATGGAGAAACTTCATGCTGAGGTTAGTTACTGTCATCAAAATGCTTCTGCGAATTCATTCTTTTGGTTACCATCTCACAAAAACTGCTTTGCTGTCTTCAAAATGCTTCTGCAAATTCATTCCCTTGGTTACCATCTCACAAAAACTGCTTGAGTTGCTAATTTTTTTTTTTCTTTTTAAATAGTTAAAGACTTTAAGATTTGTTTCTGTTTTAAACTACTTGGAAATCCTGATCAGTATTAAAGAATCCATTGCAATTTATAGAGTTATATCATGGAAAACCTTTTGTCGAGGCATGCAGACTGATGATGTTAGGTTTTTCTGTTGACAAGTCGATTCTACTTTGAAAAAAAAACATGCTTCTTTCTTTTTCTAGCTTATAGGGACAGGGAGAATTGCACTCTTGTTTCCACCCGTGTTATATAAATGCACATATGCCTTGCACTCATACTGAACTCAGAGGCTTCGGCATGCAAGATGGCATTTCTCTTGTGTTTAAGGAGTCCCCCTGTTAACAAATTATAAGCTGGATAAGAACTTCAACCCGTCTATGCTTTTCAAAAAATTACATGAACATATTTTACGTCATGTTTATTTTAGAGTCACTGCACTAGTGGTTATACTGTTTGAAGAGAACAGTCTACAATTTTTACCTAGAACCATCCTTGGCAATTTTTTGATCTGCATGTCACTGCTGTTTCATTCTTATTTTTGCACATCCCACTTGCAACGGAACATAAAGGGGCCATTGTGGCATTTTGTATTTCCAGACTCCATTGGTTGTTGTTCAATATATTCTCATAGATGCTAGCCCAGTTTTTTCTAGTCCTTGTTTTGGGTGCGCTCCTCTGTATGATCAGATTTGAGCTTTAGGATGCCTTCACTTGTTCACTTTGCTTGTTTTGTCCTCTCCTACAGTTGGTCGAGCAATATAGCAGCATATGGCATCATTCTCGAGTAAGGAGATATCTCACATCTGAGGACTGGACGGGTCTTGAAGCCAAGGGCAAACCATGGTATGGCTTGCTTATGTTGCTAAGAAAATATCCAGAGCACTTTGTCATCAACACAAGGTCCAAAGGCCGGGTGACGCTGGAGTTTGTCTCTCTTGTCTCTCTGCTTACATAACATCACAAGAGCATTACAGGGAAATTCATGTAGTTTGGTCCAGTTTTAAGCTGTTCAACTCCAACGCGAGAAATTGCAGGTTGTTCACCCGTTGACACATGTAAATGAAGACCGGTAATCTACCTTTTGTTGCTACTGTTTTCTATCTTTTGACATGAATGTTTGGACATCATGTTTTCTGCAATGCGAGATTGCATCATCTAGAACAGCTTTAGTAGTTTTTATGTCCATCTCGTGGATGTATTGAAATATGGAAATTGCAGCAGTCCCTCCCTAACATCTTGATTCCTTTTCCTTCGCTGCCAATCTCTTGGTTTTTTATCATTAATCGAGAGCAGATAACAAAAGGGCTGGATGACGAGTAATTGTAGTTGGTTTAGGCGACGATAAGAGACTAGTAAATTTGTTTACTTGCAGATTATACATCGTTTCGATATTCAAACTAATGGTGGGCATGCATGCTATAACATGAAGAGGGAAAGGATAGATTTTGGGGTGAAAATGTGGTGGATGGCAAGCCAAACAGTACCTCTAACCTTGTCGTCCATGGTTGGATGAAAAACATTTCAGAAGATCTCGAGTGAAAAATTGGCTGTGCTTAGCCAAGGTTAAGAATATATGGGCAAATTGCAGTCCCAATTTCCAAATGATGTCTCCACCTTCATTCGTTGGCTGTTTGTTTCATGATGAATTTGTATATTTAAAGAAGCTAAAGCACCTTTGAAAAACATTGTAACTCCATGCTCAAAACCGTTATTTAATAGAACAATATAATAGTGTCTATGTTACTCCACCCAAAAAACTCAACACTTAACACTTATTTGCAACGGTATTGAAGTCTTTTGATATTGCTTATTTATCATTGTAAAATTGGCAACGGTATTAAAGTCTTTTGATATTGCTTATTTATCATTGTAAAATTGATCAAGGACAAATAAGTTTTTTTTCATATTGATTACATGGTGAAATGATTAAAATATTTTAAAAGCGAAAAAAAAAAGACATCAGGAGATATTTTTGTATTTTTACAATGGTTTTTTTTATATTATAATGTCAGTTAAGAAGCAATTTGGTATTTGATCAAATATAAAAAAATAATAAATAATTAAAATGCATAGTGAAATGATAAAAATACCCTTAATAGCAAAAAAAAAAATAAACTTAGAGTTAGAGGCTTTTTTATCCTTTCACAATGTTTTTTTATAATTATCAAGTCAACTCAAGGGCAATTTGATATTTGGTTAAATAAAAAAAATAGAATAGACACATGGAAGATGGCCGTGCACTTTAAACGGTGCCTCGTGGTGTTCAAAAATGACTTTCTGCCATGTAATTGGAAGTTGTCGTGTTGTCTTCTCTTTGAAGCGACGCGTGTCGGTGTCGATAGTCCGATTTGTCGCTAGTTGGCTTTTCTTTTTTTTTTTCTTTATTTTATCTTTCCTCCCCTGAAAATTATAGTTTGGCCTTCTTTATTGTTGGTATTTTAACTTCAATTTTTTTTTATGTTTTGTTCTTGACCCTTTTTGTAGAAATTTTATTTGTTTTTAATTTCATCATTCATTCCCAATTTACCAAATATTATATTTTTCAATTTGGTCCTTATTCTTTTTATTTGTAATTTTTTCCTTGACTCTTTTGTAAAAGTTTTATTGGTTTTAAATTTTATCCTTAAATCCAAATTGATAATATTATGTTTTCCAATTTAGTCATTATTGTTTTGATTTCTAATTTTTTTCTTGACCGCTTTTGTAAAAGTTATTATTCTTTTCAATTTCACACTTCAATCAAAAATTAATTTTTATTGTTAATGTCAGTTTGATCCTCGTTCTTTTGATTTTTTTTGTCCTTTTACTAAGTTAATTTTGATTCTCAATTTCACCCTTCAATTAAATATAAGAATTATGTCATATTTTATTTTTAATCTCTATTCTTTTGGTTGATATTTTTAAAAACTTTTCTAAAATTGAATTTTTTTTTCAATTTTACTCTTTAATATTTAATCAGTTGAGAATTGGATTTCATGAGTTTTTCAAATAAGGTGCTTTGGGTCTAATGACCCGGGTAATGAGTTTAAAAAGTTATCACGATTATTTTTTTTAAAAAAATTATTTTTATTTTTTATTTTTTTATCGGGTTATTTTAGTCTCATGATCTAAGCTATTGGTTTGGAAGGATATACCAGATTGGCTTGGCCTTAGTTACCGAGATTACATGTTTGTTAAGTTAACTCAGGTTAACCAAGATCCATTTTTTATGTTTTTTATTTATTCTATTTTGTTCTTTTGTATTTAATGGATTGTTAATTGAGATATATCATTTATCCCCTTTTGAAAAAAAAATAAAAAATTCTTGGGTTATTATAATCAATTTTTTTTTAAAAAAAATTGATCTATCTATTATTTTTTTTTTTTTTTTGTTTTTTGTCTAATTAAAATAAATTGAGTTTATTCAACCTAATAGGGTGAATAACCTTGATCACACTTTTTTTAAAAATAAAGTTTACGGTAGCTAAACATTATTTTCTGTGTAAAAAAATAGTTCAGGCCGGCAATTAGCCACAGGCACCAAGGCTAGTCTCTTTCTATTCTGAAACAGGTTTAAAAGTTGACCACTTAAGAAAAACTTGCAAATAATTTAGCAACATAAATCAAAAACTCTGATGAACTCGAGCAAGCATTCTCAGCAAGAATTTACCATGTAGAAAAAAGAAGTTGACAATCACATTACAACCTTTTACCAAGTTCCTAAAAGATGCTATGAACTATATAATTCATAACTAGAAGCTCAAATATATCGATATATAAATGTACAAGACCAGAGGAACAAAAATTGTTTGTGCTAGAAATGCCGAACAGCTTGAATATGCAGGCACAAAAGGCATATTATTGGTATATGTGAGCTGAAAATTAAAAGCCTCTCAAGATTCTTCCTTGCTAAGTTTGCCAAGAGCACTTCGTGCATAGAGTTCTTTTTCCCGAGCTTCTTTTGCAGCAAGCGCTTCCTCATCAAGTACTTGTATGGGAGACCACTCTGGCAACTTTAACCAATCAGGTTTCTTCTCTTTTTCCTTGAATATAGATTCTTTAAAACTAATCAATGCAGGTCTTAGTTTGATAGTAGCAAAATCCACCGTTGTGCCCACAACAGCAAAGATGACCGAGTAGCGAAAGGCACCAAACTGACCCCCTAAAATGTCAAAAAAACAAAAAAAACAAAGCACTTAAAACTATGATGGGGAAGGGAGCTCAACAAAGGAAGATGCAGGAGACATCACCTAATTATCCCCCTAGTTTTTCAAAGGGAGAGATCTCCTTACGTTAGGCTCTTTCAATAAAGGTTGGCATTATAGAACGGAGGACTGTATTCATGGCATCATATTTATACCATATCATAGGACAAAAATATGTTTTTACTTTGCATTTGTTTTAAAAGGTGGAAAAATGCTCTCAATGTTGGAACTCAAAAACAGCCAACCACATCATGAACAAACTGCTTGGTCAATAGGTTCTGCCAAGGAAGAAATGAAAAGAAAACATCTGCTTCACGAGCAGGATCAAAGAAGCCAACAGATAGCATTGAAATGTTCCTGTCTTTTCGGTGGCTTAATGATCCCACAAAACTAAAGAATACTTGGCCTATATTAAAATTGAAATGAAAGAATAATGCCCCACAAAGAATTTCGCACAAAGGATAGATAATGAGAATAACATAGGGTGCATCCATGAAGACACGCAAGCATATAAAAGTGAATGAGATTAGAACTCGACCTTGAAGACGTCCAAGAAGAGCACCACTGCCAAACCCTGCAACCGCGGAGTTTACTAGATCATCTGGTTCTGATTTTCGAACTACTCTTACGAATTCACGCGCCCCTGAAAAATCAAACAATAACAAAACTTCCAACTTTAAGACAGTTCCAAGAAACATATGATGGCCCCTGAACCAAAATCCAGTTATGTTTCTGAAAATGTTAACATTTTCACTGTTGTCTTTCATGCCTTAAATTAAAAATGATCATCAACATTCAGACACAAATCAGGTTCTCTAACGAAAGATTCCCTCTAAGTTATCCTCTCCCTTCTATTACTAGGCAGGCTCCAGGTCTTGCAGATTTAAGGCCATAAATCATTCACAAACTACTACGTTAAAAGATAACAACGTTATGAGATTAGAGAAACAAAGATGTTTACCGCAATAGCAGCCGGTGACGATGGAAAAATTAGTGGCATAAGTTGTTGAAATGTTAGCGAGCCCATGAACTTTTCGATGCTTAGACACCAACCCAACTCCTCCACCAGTTATCCCTTCACATATATTTCAAATTAGTTTCCTTTTATGTTTTAAGGAAAAAAAAATACAGAGACAGATAGAAACCTGCGAGAAGTGTGGGGATGAGTATCCGCTCCTTCCAATTCTCCGAAAACGAAGAAGACGGCGGCGGCGGAGGCGGTTTGGCATTTTCTTCTAGAGGTTTCATACCGCTTGATCCCATTTTCTTTTACCTCGATTGTTAACTTCGGAAGGCGGAGGTGGAGGTGGGGGTGGTGGAGGGAGGCGGAGGACTGGATGAAGACTATTACGATTTGCGATGGTGACAATGAATTGTTTTATTACAGATTTAACGGCCCAACCTGCTGGCTTACTGATTTCGAAATTTTGGGCCCATGTTCTGAACCTATTTCACGTCGGCCCAAATAATATTCGAGCACAGAGGCAGCCTGCCTAATTTTGTGAATCAAATAAAGGAATAAATGATTGAAATAAAAATCATATTCCTCATGTAATCCATATTCTGATAATAAAAGAAGGAATCAAATTGATGATAAGACTATTTATATGGATTTTTTTTTGTAAAAAATAGAAAAATAATTATTTAAAAATGTTGAGATTTATCAACCTTCGAGCTAAAATCATTTTTTTTATTCTATTACTCTTCTTTAGGGTTTTATTATTTTTAATGTTTTTTTTTTATGAATTATTTTAGCTTTTTTTTTGTTGTATAATGTGATTTTCACATTATTTTTATAATGTTTTAATTAAAAAAAACCCATTATAAACTTTAGATGCATATTTCATATTTTTTTTCCATGAAATGTTGAAATGAAAAGCATAATGATAAAGACAACATATATTTTTTATCGAGTTAGTTAAAAGACTAGTCTAGATCGCGGGACAACTAAGTACCATGTTTTTTATCGAGCCAATTAAATTATTTTATTTTATTTTATTTTATCCCAGGACAACAACCGTTGTCCCGCCAGGTCCATCCATGTTTTATAACTATTATATAAAATGAACTTCAGGGTCTCTTAAGTTATTCAATTATGAGCTAATCAATCCATCTATCCTTGTTCTTTGATGATAGCATGCATGGTTACTGCACTAGGGCTGAACAAAACAGTAAACTAGCAAAAACAGTATTAACATTAACTGCAGAGATCATTTTCATTATCATACAAGGGAATTTTTCTTCTGGAAGCCAAGTTTCAAGCATTCTGCAGCTTCCAGCTTCTGAGTTGGGAGGAACAATCACCGGACCAAAAAGGGAACTTTCCGTGTATTTAATAGCTCTCCAAGTGATGGTAGTGTCATTAGCAACAGTGCATGTAAATACTGCACTCTCTGTCTCCTTATTGAGTTAAATTTGTAAATATATGCTTACTGGAAGATGAAGTTTACCATCATAAGCCCTAATAGGGGCTTGTGCGCATAAGAAAAAAACAGAGGCGGCCGACGAGGGAGAGCTAAACTGTTAGAATGGGATTGACAGTCTCGTTCTGAAACTAGAATATTCAAGAGGCTGATGAGTCTGGTTCCACATCTTCTGAAGCTGAAAAGCCATTGAGTCCGTCCTTGGCGTCCCAGTCACCATCCTGCAATGTGGTCTCTGATCTCTTCTGCAAACCTGCCCCGATCCTTCTCTTGTGTTCTGGAATAATCATTAACAGCATATCCATTAGATTCTACGAACATATATTAGAAAGAAAAGGACCAGGCGAGAAAGATTACTTTTATTGTTAATTGCACTGCGAGTGATTGCCAAAAATTCATCCCACTTGAATTTCCTAAGTTCTTGCTTTTCCTCCTCTGAAAGCTCAAAATTGGGCTCCCTCCCGCACATGAAAGCAGCCCTGCATAAATGGAAAACCTTCAGACGAACCCCAGATATGTTTAGTGACCAAACCTGACCAAGGTCTGTCTTTGAAGACATCCTGTGATAACAATTTTTAAACACACAATGCTAACCCCGAAAAAACAAAAACAGAGAGAGAGAGAGAGAGAGAGAGAGTTTTGAGCTTCCTCTTTATTTCTTAACTTAGATAAACCTGCATAGACTGCTAGCAGCTATGAGAAGAAGAGCAATGGAAGCCTAACCCTAAGAGGAAGGCTGGCTACCAGAAGTGTGCAGTGAGGATATATTTTTCCCTTCCAGAAAATGGAAGGTTTATATTTTTGTTATCACTTAGATGTAGAATAGCAAATGTTAACAATTTGTGCTCAATACTGTTTGCATACGCGTATGCCATTTTTATTGTCTTGTCTATTCAATTTTTAAACACACAATGCTAACCCTGAAAAAACAAAAACAGAGAGAGAGAGAGAGAGAGAGAGAGAGAGAGTTTTGAGCTTCCTCTTTATTTCTTAACTTAGATAAACCTGCATAGACTGCTAGCAGCTATGAGAAGAAGAGCAATGGAAGCCTAACCCTAAGAGGAAGGCTGGCTACCAGAAGTGTGCAGTGAGGATATATTTTTCCCTTCCAGAAAATGGAAGGTTTATATTTTTGTTATCACTTAGATGTAGAATAGCAAATGTTAACAATTTGTGCTCAATACTGTTTGCATACGCGTATGCCATTTTTATTGTCTTGTCTATTCCCATATGTACTGCCTTACTCTCATCTCATACTTTTGTAATTGAAAAGTTTCATGGTTTCCAATCATTTTTCTGTCATTTAAACAACATTTTTATTGTCTTGTCTATTCCCATATGTACTGCCTTACTCTCATCTCATACTTTTGTAATTGAAAAGTTTCATGGTTTCCAATCATTTTTCTGTCATTTAAACAACGGGCATGAATAGAACATATGTAATACAATACAACAATAATGACTGGTAGGGCTTTACAAGCCGTTGCAATAAGGGTCACGGGCATTGGCCAGAAAGATATTAGACAGCTCTTCTTGTTAGAACATGATGTCTGGCCATCTAACGGAAATAGTTTGTAAAGGAAAATAGAAAAATGAAACTGTAAACATCCTCAAGCTGCGGGGTCCTAGATTCCTAAGAAACGTTCCAAGGAAAAGTGGTTGATTTGGTGGATGAATGGGACTTGTTCCTAACTTCATCTTAGTAAAGTAGGAGGTAGTTTTCTCTATCAAGATTCAAGAATAAACAAGTTAGTTGCAACCACGAAGCTAAGCTATAGTTTTCCCTTTTCAAGTCTTTACTTTCTTACATCGGAAGTTCTGATTGCCTCTAGCAAGAACGAAATTAATTTAAATGTGGAATAAGAAAGCCCAAAAAGAAAGCAAGAGATATGCATTACTTCTATCCTAAAGATTATCCAATATTCTGTTATTACAATGAAGGAGAAAAGACTTCTGCACCCTAATATAACTGAAAAGCAAATTATATAATCATGACAATTCTGGAATACAGTGATCAATTAGTTACTCAAAGAATTGGACAAGACTTTCTGCAGAAAGGATATTGTGGAAAAAGAGATATGGCATGGGTCTCGGTACTGATGAAAGTAAGAACTCATGAAAAGCAATGCAAACTTTAGCCTACTACCTGTCATACAAACGAGCAGCCTCTTCTTGAGAACCAACAGTCCCTAGGTGAATCTGCTTCTTGTCAACTTTAATTGCTGCCTGCCATTTCATATTTTTAAAATAGACGCCTCTCATCAGGCATGGTTCCTGGTTCTGAACATGTTTCCTCCTGTGTCTCTTTCTGCGTTTAACTGGTTGCTCTAGAAATAGAAAATGAATGAAGCAACAAGGTTAAAAATGCAGCGCAGTCAACTTTCACATTAGTGATATTCCACAATGACATATAATCATGGTGCCTAATAGAGTCATACTGAGAACTTAGCAAATTTGGGAAATATCAGATCTGACATTATTATTGTACAAACCAAAAGTGAAATGACAAGGAAAATCAGAAGCAACTACATGCTAGGTATACTAATAAAAATCAAAACAAGTCAAGAAATGCTCATCTCCTTTATAGATAAACAATGGAACAGCCACAATTTTCGATTGAAGTTGAAACCCACAATGTCACTTGGACTCCCTCGAATTTCTCTAGCATATTTAGTCCAGGTATAGCATATAAATAAATAACCTATCTTCAAATGACTACTTCCTGCTATTCATACTTGAAAGTTCTTCTTAACAGAAAACATCAAAACAAACAGCACTTGCAAGGCCATCCAAAAAGTGGCGATGCTTGTGCAATGTCTGCAAGAGTGGACCTAGCATATAATGCTTCCTCTGTATCTGTTTCCAATACAACAATTTTCTGTAGTCTCGTTCTTCAGGATATTGATTCTCCACAATGTTGAACTTTTAATCAATGAACCTTGATGGCTTAACTTAATATTAAACAATTCCTGCTGATGAACTACAAGGGACCCAAATCAGCTATGAAATCACATAGCAGTAAAATTTAGACAGGACTCAAGTTCATAATCACATTTATGATCTATGCATGTCTGGGATAATTCATGTGGTGAATGCATAAAAGACTTCTGGATAACATAACCACAATAACTTTTTTTAATTGTAACTAAATTAGTCAATTGGAGAATTCTCTTGTAATTTTCTGATAGCTTTTTCAGAAACAATATCAATAGAGGGTTAAATTAAACTTCAGAGTCAGAGATACATCAGTGGCAGAAGGATAATCAAAAAATATAAAACTTGTCAATTGCGGGACCAAATGTTAATAATTTTTCTTCTCCTTTATTTTTTCTAAAATAAGTAAATTTTCCTCACATTATCTTATCTAAACATGTTTTCCAAAATGAATTGATCTCAGTTCATGATCAACAAGATCACAAATGTAACCACTTGTATTTGATATGTTCAGCCTCTTGAATACCTAAACCTTGAATTGAAACAATGAAGTACATCCAGAGGAATGGAATTAAGCTATAGAAAAAACAAAAAGAATTGAGGCATCATTGTTTTGCTTCTTTATGGAAGGATAGCTTGGAGGTTATGTAATGTACAGAGAAAGAGAGGCGAGAGTCAGAAAGAAAAGCTTTATCTAGACTATCATTAAGCATTCTCCAATACTTAAAGAGTCCTTAATCTTCAATGTAACCCCGGGTCATGAGATTGATACTTGAATTTCAAAAGCATGTCAACCATGTTGCAGGTTCAAATTTTCCCACCTTTGCAGTTTGCCACTTCCATTATTGTCTTAACTCCATATTCTTATTTATAATATTGATCCACAACATCAAATTAACCAATCCAAAACCTATAGAGGGAGATGGTTTCCAATGCATATGACCCTGTTGGAGGCGTTGAACCCATACTATCTTATAGTTAAGAAGAACTAGTTCACAAAATATTTATGAATAGCCAACACAACCGAAATTTTGCATGTACTTGGTTGACATGAAATCATACAAATAAGACACATCTATCAGCATTGACAAACCTGGATATGCTTGAGATCGCTGCTCTTTTGACGAGCTGGAAGCCGAAACATTTGAAGAGCCAGCTCCCACTTTTGCAATGGTTTTCTGGCAGATTAAATTGGATAATGTAAAGGCAAATAAAATCATGGAATGAAAAAGAATTTGGTAAACGTAACACTTTCTATCTTTTTTCTGCCAGCAAAGAGTGTAATCTCATGTGCCTAAAATTTGCAACACATTCATCAAGGATAATATCACATCTAATCATTACATGCCAATTAAAACAACCCATTGAAAACATAACATGATTGCAAGATGGTTACATCAAGCATAAAAATAGGTATTTTATAAGTGATGTTTCTTGTAAGTGTTTACATGATCTTCTTTTCAAAGAAAGGATTCATCGAAATTATGAACGAACATTGATATATAGACACATCTGAGATTGCTTTGACAAGCGGCAGGAAGCTATTTTATGTCAAAACTTGCCAAGTTGGAGGCACCAACATGGCAGCCCTCTCACCTGACAGATGAACACTCTCTATGTTTCAATTGTGTTGGAACCAAATATAACCAGATATTACTCCAGTGACTAAGCTGTAATGGACTAAGCATTATCTTTCTGCACAGTGGAGTTGCCCTTATTTATTACTTTTTCTTTGAATTGGTGCATCCCTAAAATTAAGGAAAACACAGAATGTTTCTATTATCTCAACCTTCTTATTGACTTCTAATATGAGCAACTCTCCGTGACGATCAAGTTTGTGAGCTGCAAATGGCATCGATGATGAAAATAAGGGAAGGACCTTGGTTTCAAATTCTAACATTGTGAACAGATGCGTGTGCATACACATATACATGTATGAGATGAAGGGTCCTTTGGGCCCTGTTGTGCTTATAAGTAAAGCTCCTCTTTCAGTTGATTATAAGAGAAGCAACTAAAGATGCTTCTCCTATAACCAGCTTTAACCTGCTTTCCCGAGATAGGATGACTGCTTTTTCTAAAAGCAAGCTCTTTACCAAAAAATTCTACTTCTAAAAATTGAACCAACAGTTGCATAGCTTAAAAGCACATCAGGTTGAAACAGAATCAAAATTAAGTCCCTCAGAGTGCATTCAACTGACTTGGAGAAAGCAAAATCTGCGTGGGCACGGGGATCACTTATTCCTATAACTGGTTGCTTTAGGAAGAAAACAGCATTAAATATGTATTTAGAAATGACAACTTAAATAATCTCAAAATCCAATGCTATGTATGCGGCGAGTTTTCCTATCCATGAAGGATAAGCAGGCCCCAAGATTTCTTTCCTAAATGGTGACGCTGCTTTCAACATTTATCTACATTTGCATGACTTTAAAGCTGAAAGTGAATGAGAACTGATGTAATCAAATTAAGTATGGTATATCTCTCTCATATTTGGATGACAAAGCAAACAGCTTTCAAATACCACCCTGTAGAAATCTTACAGATTTGAGCTCTATCGGCATTGGTAATGTATTACAGTTGCATTGTATTGATACCATTTCTAAAAACCATTCTTGATGCACCCACAAAAAGGCAAGGAAAAAAACTACCCTAAACCTCAAGTCTCGTAAAAATAGGTATGACATTTGGATTTGTCTGCACAGCAGATGATGATGTCCACTCCTGGCTCGATATGGTTAATGAAAGAGAACTCATGGTGGAGGCAGGCCAGTGATAATTGCAACAACAGCTTTGACAAATTCAGTTGATAATTTTACCTCCGATGACAATACTGCTCTATCATGCATGCTATTGGAACAACTAGAAAAAGGAAGCTAACTTTACCTCCTCTGGCTGGTTGGCATCATCTGATGGCAGAGGATGCACACTGACAGACCTGCCATTCTGAGTGGAACCTACAGGAGCAGTTCCGTTGTCAAAAAATCGAGGAAGTGGAGTCAGGAAAGAACTTCTTCCTGCAAGGACCACCAAACTCAGTTGATAATTTTATCCATGCATGATATGATATAGAACTTTTTACCTAAATTACAAAATTTAAAAAAGTAATTAAAGATGCAAGAAGCTTTTAACAAAATTCAAAACACAATTCTTCATAAAGATGAGTCAAAAGAAAAAAATTTCACAAAGGTTAGAAGCACAACACTCATACATAACCTCTTTTAAAGCTTCAAACGACCTAAGACCCTCTTTTTGGTTAACTCAACATACAGAATCAATCATTTTGCATAGAGGGCATCTAAAATAGTGTTTACCAGCACAAAGTCCCAAGAGTTTACGCCTCCGTAAGCTAACCATGGTAGATTAAAATCTTTGTATCAATGCACAGATAAGGAAGATGGCCTTTAGCATTTATCACCTTCTCCTTGGATCAGAAAAAAAGGCCAATCTGTTACAACAAAGATATAAATGAAAGCAAGTTTTATATGGGAAAGACTTGAAAATTTTAAAATTGCCATCAAGGGAATAAACTTGTAAGTACATCAACGCTTAACAACTGTTCTGAAAGACAATATTAGAAGCACATGATATCCAGATATGAATAATTCAGAAAACCATGCAGCTTTCTCGAGGTTTCATAAGCCTACAAGAAAACTGACAATGCACGCCAATCGCTATAGGAAGGGCAACCGACACAATTAGTTCCTAGCGTTAGGAGGAAAGCCTAAAAAACGACAACGGAGTTCGGTGCTGACCATCTAAAATCTTTAAAAGAACTTTGGCATAGCCTAAGCAAATTGTTTGGTGTGTGAGATTCCCAGATGGTCAATTGGCGTGTCATCATCAAAACACTCAAAGAAAATGAACGAAAGCTGAAAGTACTTTTTATGTGACGAAACTACACATTATTGGTTGGGCAAAAAGATGAACATATGCTGATATGCATGGTTTGCGTTTAGATTAAACTCCTGCCACCTTTATCCATCCATAACTAAGCCGTTAGCTAGCAAGTTCCAGTTCCCAGCTAAAGCAACAAAACACATGTACGGTCACACCACAACAGAACAGCATTAATGAAAAGATAACGAAATTCCCGTTACAGGTTAGCTAAATCCCATGTGCCATGTGTAGCTAAAACAGAAGCAGTTCAATCATGGTGACCCAAAGAAACAATTTTGTCACTCATGTGCTTATAAAACAAAATCCATCCCCATAATCCATGATAAAAAGTGAAAAAAAACCAGTACAGACTTCTAGTTCAAGAATTCTTTAACAATAAGAGAATCAAATCTTGAAAAAGGAGACAGGGTGACACAAAAAAGCCTAGTCATGTTAAAAAAAAAAATTGACAAAGAGAAACCCAGACCACTAATCATAATAAAACGGGATTAGGAGTTTAGTGTGGAGGAGAAACCAACAAAGACGCCCAAAGACTTTGTAGGGAAGAACTTGCAATTATCTCTGTAAGTCAACTCCAAAAACCTACCACCTTTCATGGAGGAATACCAACAGGGGATAAAATAAAACCCCATGACAACAACACCACCACCACCACAAAAATCAAAGAGAAACCCACAAAAGCCCAACTCTTTTCAGGCCCATTAATGTTAAATGCCCATCCTATGACCAAGAAAGAAAATCCACCGTCCATGTAACTTGAAGAGCTAAAGCAAAACACCAAAGACCACCCACTCAGCCGTGTAGTCAAGAGATAAGGTCATACATACAGTCCCTGTACCTTAAAAAAGAGAGAGACAAGGTGCTGCTGCTGGTGGTGGGAATGATCAGAGATCAAGTGAGGTTATGTACGGTAAAATCGGGAGAGAAGAGACAAGAGGGGATTTCTATGGTAGGTAAAGGAAGGATGTGAGCGTGTTAAAGAGGGTAAGGGATATTGTATTGTGGCTCATGCATCTACCACCTTTTGTTTTTTCACTTATTAGTGTAGTTGGTATTTTTTATGAGGAGGGTGGTGGTGGTGCTGCTGCTGCTGCAGCTAATGCCAAGCCACTGCCTAAGGTATTTATTTTATGATGGAGAAAAATAAAAATAAGAAATGGTTTAATGAATGAATAATAATTAGAGAAGAGAAAGGAAGGCAACAAGAGTTACAAAACAACGTTCGCCTATTGGGTGTTGAGCTTTTACTTGGATTCTCGACATTGCCCTTTTGTAGCTTCCTTAACACCATATCGATTAGGTATCTTGTCTGCACCGCCTCTCTTACTATTATGCCCTTTTCAGGAGGAATCTTGTTTGGTTACGGAAAAGACAGAACATGTTTTTTTTCTACTTCTTGTTTTAAAAATAAATTTATTTTGATATTGTCTCCTTCTTTTTCTCTTTAACAAAATAATTTATTTTCTACCATCTCCATCCGTTATATTCTAAAACAATAATATAATGCTACTTTTTATGATTAAAATAAATATTTTTTTACGAGTAAAGTAAAGGTGAGAGGGGTAACATGTGTTTATTTGGATGTAAATAGTGTTTAAGAGTCTGATAGTAATTATTTTTTAAAGTATTTTTTTGCTCGAAAATATATTAAAATAATTTTATTTTTATTTTAAAAAAATTATTTTTGACATTAATTTGTTAAAATAATTCAAATAAATTATTATCATGTCAAATATTTAGATTTAAATAAGACTAGAAAACAAATAGATGAGTCGAGAAATTAAAAAATCAAGCAAAATTTCGAAATAGGAGTTTGCATAGCAGTTAAAAAGACACTAGATAAGAGAGAAGATAAATAGTTTACTTCTTATTTATCCTTGCCTTAAAAAAGATATATTTATTAGATAAAAATAAAGGTTAAAAAAATAAAAATCCGGTAAAAATTGTAAAAATTAAACCATTCCCTTCTCACACTTTCCCTTCAAGCCTGCCTTTCTTCTTAAGAAAATATTTACCAAATAAAAGTTTGAAAATTCCAACCTCACCTCACCGCATCCTTCCTCGTTTTTTCCCTTCAAGCCCCTCGAACCTAACGTGGTGTCAGGTTTCAAATAGCCTTCCCAGTCAAGCGGCTTTCAGATTTTATTTCAAAGGTCTCTTTCAATTTTACACAAAGTTATAAAATGTCAATTCAGAATGATAAAAATATATATATAATTTTGAAAAAAAAAATAATAATTAAATTAATCTTTTTTGGTTTCGTACTAGGTGATTTAAAATTATATAGTACTGAAAATAAATTAAATTGTCAGAATTAAGCAGCCTTGAGGTGTATTTTTTCTCTGGTCATAACCGAGCAACCGGATTTGACATGAATCGTCCTTGATGAACGTGTCCTGAGTCTTGAATGTTAGGATGTATGGCCTCCACACATCACTTACTTGAAAAGAAGCCTTTAACCACAGTGACAAGTATAATAATAATTATTATTATTATTATTATTATTATTATATATATATAAACTCAAATCACATGGACCAATCATGTGTAGCATGTATCGATGATAATGTATTTTTTTTTAAAAAAATTGTTTTGTAATTATAGCGTGGTTATGGAGTTGACCAACTCCGAGAGTCTTTGGCTTGAAAATGTGATGGGTTTTTTTAAAAAAATATAATATATTTTAAGTATAAATCACACCTTCAAAAACTATAAAAACATGTTTTTTACTTAAAAAAAACACAAGCTACCTCTCTTCCAAACACTCTTCCATGTCCTTTAGCTATGAAGGATAATAATGTTTTTTTTATACAGATATTTTTTTTTGTGGAATTAATCATTTCCTTTCTTTTTATTTTAGGAAAAAAAATTATTTTTACACTCGAAGTAAAATAAATATATCATGGTTGTAAGAGTCTATACATCACATATATAAGTTTTAACAGTAGCATGACATAGTTGTCGAGGTCAAGTCGAGTTTAGGACCTCAAAGATTGAATGGAAAAAGATACAGACAAGTAAATCCCTTGAATTTCTAGTATTTTAAAATTCATCATTAGAAAAGAAACAGAATACTAAACAATTTTGCATTGGATTTAGATTGTAATTATAATAATTGAATAAAGAATTGAGTCCAAAGTCCGAAAGAAATATCACACAAAGTATATATTTTGATGCTCGTCTATTTTATCAATTGAGCCACCACCAAATCATTGAAAATAACGTGTTATATTAGGTTGAATCAAGCATGACAAATAACAGTACTCTTTTTTGGTACACCCAACAAATCATTGAAAACAATGTGTTATTTTAGGTTGAACCATGCAAGACAAGCAGCGGTACTTTTTTTAAGTACACCCAAGCGTGATTAATCTAGTCCCGTTGTTTCAAAAATTTTATTTGATAAAATTAAATTATATTTTATAATACTGAACTTTAATTTGATGCCGGGTATTTTTGGTCGCCACTCATACACTATAAAACGTGAATATAACATGGGAGAATAAAATAAAACACAAATTATTATTCAATATACATATATATATAAAAGCAAACTCAGCCACGCTGCTGCCGTTCGCAGTGCAACCGAGTGAATATAATTTATTCTGTAATGGAATGGAGTTATCAAAGTTGACTAGTTCCATGATCCGTACAACTGAGGGCAATAATGTCTTTTGGGTTGGGTGGCAGGTGCCGTGGAGAAAGGGACACGTACGGGATGGTTTGGGCATAAAAGAGGTCGTTGAGGGTAGGCAAAGGGAAAAGACAGATGATTAATAAAGCGGGTTGGTTGGTAGCGAGCTAGGGGCACCGACGGGCTGTGATTGGATAGACGGCCTGCCATATAAGCTTGTAGATAATGTCCCGCCCCGCCCACCTCATGCCCCAAAACCCCTTTTTATTTTTACATTACCTCAACAACCCCGTCAAATTTCATAATATATTTAAAAAAATATTAAATTGATTATTTTTAGTATTTTTTATTCAATAATAGAATATTAAAATTACAAAAAAAAAATAATGTGAAAAATATTAAATTGATGTTTTTGAGATGAAAAATATTTTTAACTAGAATATGAATATTAAATTCATAGTTCTTTAAGTATTTTTTGATTTAATAATAAAATGTTAAAATTACAAAAGAAAAATTAATTTTAAAAAACACAAAAAGTCTGTTAAATAGACAATTTAATACAAGAAATTAAATAGTTAATTTAAAAATATATTATTTCTTATTCAACAATAAAATTTTTCTCAGATGAATTTATATACTTGTTAATTAAATTTAGTTATATAGTTTATATTATTCAATTTCATAATAATAATAATAATACTAACAACAATAACAACACAACAATACACCTATATTTTTTAGCTAATTAAAGGGATGCGTGTATCTAAAAAGTAGAAAGTACATGAGAATATCATAAAGGTTATTTTTTAAAATAATGTTTTTATATAAAAAAAATAAAATGTATTAATGGGATTAATTAAGCTTCAAGCTTTATATTTTTTATTATAAAAATTTTATTTTAGTTTTTGAATAAGAAAATATCGTAGGAGATTTTAGAATGCACTGATATGGGCCTGTCTTTCTAAGAAAAAGCCCATTTACAGTAAAAAAATTGTAAGATAATGAGCCCAATAACTGGTACACCGACAACTGGAAGGCATTCTTCTAAAGGACTATAAAGGCCACCATGGCCCTGGTGCGGAGCTATCGCAAAGGACGCAGAAGAAAAACTAGGGTTTCCGTGAAAGCAAGCAACAGCCTTACAGTCGACAATATGATCTACGACGTCAACTCTCCTCTCTTTCGCTCATTCCTCAGCCAGAAGGGTGGCTCTTCCGACAAGAGGTAATTTATTCCTCTGTTTTCTTTCAGTTTTTGTTCTATATATGTTTCTGTGTAGATGACCATGTAGCTGTTTCGACGTGTAAATAATCTAAGTCTAATGACACTGATTCTCTTAGCATTTGAACTGAGTGTGTTATGCATAGAAGGTTATCGGGTTTTTTTTAATTTGTTTTCTTTATTGCTCTGACCGGTTGGCTTATGGGTAGTTTCGCTACGAGCAATGCTAAACATCAAGAAAAAACTTAAAGAATACACATGAATCATCATCCAACAGTTTATTTGTATTCTTGAAGTTTGTTCCATTGATATTTAGAATTACTCTGTTATGACACTATGGTAGCGTTTGGTTAGACAGTGGAGATTAGAGGGGACACATCCCCCTATTCTTCTTGTTTTGAAAAAACAGAAATTCACTCCAAACTCTTTCCAGAGAAAGATTTATTTTATGTCTCTGTCTTTTATCCCTTCGACCAAACATATTTTTGTCCCTTTTGTATTTGTCCATCTGTCCCTTAGTCACGGGGCACTGACCAAAAGCAATCTAAGGAACATAAAAATATGGTGAAATTGTGGATGATGGGACTAAATATGCAAATGGTTTGACTTGATAAGATTAAGTAGAAGCTTGTCATCTGCTATTTGAACAAGAAAAACAAAACAGGAAAAGCAGAACATGGTGAAATTGGAAAACGTGGAAGACTTTTAGCTGGGGAAAAAATTGTGAATCATCTAGTTTTTTCCAAGATGTTTGTCGAATGAAATTGAATGCTATGTTACATGTATTTGGGAATTGATGGATTTACAAGTTTTTGGATCCTTTAGTTAAAAGCTTGAACATGGAGTAGATTTGTGTAATGTTAGTGGCATTGCATGTCAAGATTGTTGAACCAAAAGATGGAAGAATTTGAAGGACAGATATGCAGAATGATACATGGAACTCTAAATGTAATTTGGCTAGATTGGTGCTATAAACTGGATCAGGAAAGGATGTTATTCTATCTGCGTTGATTCTCCATTGGAATTAGAGCTGAATATCATGTGAAATTCAATTGAATGCTGTTCGAAAGTACCTTCTTGTGGTGCCTGCCTCTGATACTCAATGCAGTCTAGAATTGTCTTTTCTGATAAAGAACGTGTTCTCTGGCTTTCTTGCTTTGGAATGGTGGATTTTACTCATCCTACATTATCAAGTTCATCTGTGTTTTGTTTGTGATTGGAAAAATGGTTTTGTATGCTTTCCGTAGTTTGAAATTCCTTTCCTCAAGTTTTAACCTATTCTTGATTTTTTTCTCCCCGACTGATTGTTCCCTCCATTCCTTCCCAGCCCCTCTTTTCTTTCATCCTAGTTTTTTATTAATGTCCCTCAATTCAGCTCGCGGGTTTAACATGTCTATTGGGATATCACACATGCTATTATTTAGCATTTTAATGATTTGTCAAGAGGCGCTGAGGTGCTCGTCTAGGTACCTCAGGCGAGGCGAGGCCACATCGCCTTTAAATGAAGCGTTGCCTAGGCAAGCGCCTTGTGAGTGGGTGCAAGGCGTTAAAGCTACTGCATGCTTGAAGTACTTCACTTCTTTTATTGTTGGATTTTTCTTTTTTCTTTTTAACTGATTTTTTGAACTATTTGTCTATCTTTTAATTTACCACAAGAAAGAGCTTAGGGGTATTTTTGTAAAAAAACAAAGATCAGGGTAAAGAAATCATTAAAGTGAGACAAACAGACAAGGATGGACACCTTAGAAGAGAAACACCAACCACACTTTCTTTTTTCAACATCAAGTGCTAGAACTAACACATGAAGAGGGATTTTGAGAGACAAGGATTTGGACTGTAATCATGAAATGGAGGATATGGAGGATTCAAGTGAAGGAGAGGAAAGCATGGATGAAGATGTTTTTGAAGATTAATGAATAATGATGATGATATTCAAGTTTACTTTTTAATCTTTTTGCTACTTACTATTTTAAATTATCTTATTTTGTTTAAGGGTGAAAAATATTACTTTATATGACTATGTTATGGTATTTTATACTTTCTTTTGATTTTCTAATGATCTAATCGTAATTGGGAAGGGAAGATATATATTTTAGATTTATATAATATTATACATATATTTTCTTTAATTAATAGCATTATTGCCTTGGTTCATTTGGGCATGTGTCTAGGGGTGGTGTGCCTATTGGCTTGAGTATTTTATTGGCTTGGCATCTTTTATCGTCTTTTGCCTTTGACAACACTGTGCTAGAGATATATTGCATGTGAATTTGATTCTTCTAAGTGAAAGGAAGAGCTTTTCTTTACCATGTACTGCATGCTTTTGCAGTTGCTCTGTTTGAATCTTTTCCTTGTTTCCAAGTGCTCACGATGCAGTTGAAATAACCTATAATCAGATAGAGTGCTGCGAGATTTTACTGGTCGATGCATGTTTGATAAAATCTGCCCTTTTAGATCGACTCTGAGCCCTATGAATTATTTTGTGGTGCTTTTTCTTAGTTTTGTTTCTGGGTATCCTGAAGTATGGATGTAATTTTTTTGTTGGTTTCAGGAAAATGGAGGAGCAGAAGCCAAAGGAACAGAGACCCAAAGCTAACGAGAACAAGCCTGTTATGACAGAGTGAGAGGTGCTGTAGTTACCAGCTTTAGAATGAGTGAGATGTTTTAAAATGCCATTATATATGTTGGGGATTTCCTCTCATCTAGTCTAAACATGAATTAACCTCTTGCCTTTGGATTTTGCTATGAACTTTCGTTTGGAAATGGATGTTAATTTGAGTCTGTGATATCGGTTTGTAGAATCAAGTGGCATTGATGTCATAGAATTTTCACTCTTTCGTACATTGATGTCAATATAACACGCAAGGTAAAACCGTCACTTCTCAAGCATGGTAGACACTATTTTCATCGGGGCGGTGGTTGTTCCTTATTTCAGCTTCTCCTTTCCTGCTGTATTTTGCTTAGGTACGTACTAGTCGTAACGGGTAGGTGAGGGGTGGGAGAATGGAGAAGAGGAGATGTTTCTTACAGTCTAATAGTTCACTGTAATGATCGGAAAAGCTGTCGATAGTGTAGAGGTCAAAAGACAAAATAATTGCAGGCAGTTTCTACGCGTGGGGGCACATGTTAAGATTGTCAACAGCTGGGGCCTTGGTGAATGATTATACTGACCTAGAGTAATTTATTATCTTAGTACAAAGCACTCTATAGCTGGAGACTAGCTCATTTACCCGTGCTACTCCTTGGGCAAAATTGTTTTTCAAGCGCAATAAAAATATTTAAGTATTGATAATTTATTTTTTTATTTAAAAATAAAATATTTTAACTATGAATTAAATTATATTTTTATATAATATTGAAATAAAAATATATTAAATTTACCTAGGTGCGGACCTGGAAATGATAATAAAGTATGAAATATTTTTTAAAAATAAAAAACCATGAGACACACGAAGCATAACAAATAGTGAAATTATATTCTTTTAGTTTTGAGTTAAATAAAAAATCTTTTAGTTTTGAGTTAAATAAAAAAAGTAGATCATTGATAATAAACGGTGAAATTATATTTTTCTAAATTGAGAGACATAAAAAGCATTAAACAAAAAAATTAAATAAATAATAGTTCGGATGTTGTGGATTAATCAATTAAACCTGCCACCCAACACATGAATTTAATTGGGTTTAATGATTGTTTTTTAAAAAAATTTAATCTAAATATAAAATAGCAAAAAAAAAAGAAGCACAGGTATATGGGCCTAGGTATTACAAAAAAAAATCCTAGGCACATGGACCTAGCCCACATGCCCAGCCTGACTTTTTTTTATTATTTCTTAAAGGGGTAAATGACTTACATTTAAAAAAAAAAACTACAAATAACACATCTGTTTTTTTATAGAATCTGGTTGCTAAAAAAATGGGGCCTCAATTTTGTTTTTGCTAAAAAAAAACTATTTTAATCTATTTTTTTACTCAAAACACCTTAATAAAACATGTCTATATCTTTTTAAAAAATCAAGAAACAACTTAAAAAACAAAATCAACCCGAATCTAAAAATATTATCACGATCATATTTGTCTCCTTATGTAAGGAGAAGGAGAAAAAGACACCTAGATGAAACTCCCTAAAATTAAATTTTTGACAACTAAAGAGATTGGTAACCTAATAACTAAAAAAATAAAGGATGAAAATGAACTTTATAATGAAATTCAAAGACACCACTTATTCCAACTACTCTTTTCAACTTGGTCCTATTTTTCAATCCAGCCCTTTCTTCCAAAAACAAGAAGGAATAGACTGTTAATTTGGGTTCAAAATGACTCAATTGTGCATAAAACAATTCGAGAATGAAATTGAAATTTTTTAAAAAATTAATTATTCTAAACCATAATAATTAAAAATAACTCACCTCTCAATTTTTTTTTTTTTTTGTCATTTCTCTCTTAGACTCGCCCGATGAGATGAGTGTTTGGTATCATAGTAGTTTTTTTCTCCGTAAGCTACAAAGAAAACATTGTTTAGTTAGTCAAATTATTCTTGCTTTTGGCATTGGGTCCTCTATATAATTGTGTTTAGAACTTTAGTTTTCTAGAAACTAAAATAACTTATTTAACATTTATAAAGATTTATTTTTCATTTATTTTGCATGCAAAAATTATCCTCGCAACATATATATGTTTTAAAAACCAACTTTTTAAAATGTTTTTTTTTAATTTATTTTTTTAAACTGCAATCATAAAAACTACAACTATGCTAAATATATACAAAATAATTTTTTTTTTTAAATAGCAGAACAAATGAAAAACCACAATTGAGAACTGCGTTATTTAAAGTTTTAAATCTACGTTTTCTACTATGCTATTTCTTAAAATACTTTTTTTATTATTTTTGCTCGTGTTAGTTTACTAATTATTTTTCAAACTATGCTCCTTTTCAAAATAATTAGGAAATACGAGGAACTAGGATGGATAGAATTCTAGTTTGGATTGATTGTTTCAGCCGATTTCTAGGGTGGTTGGAAGTGCTTTGATTATCAAAGAAAACTCACAAATCTTGTCGTTTTGGACTAGTTCATGTGCATTATATAGGCCTTCATGCACTAGCTAGGTCTCCTTTATAGCATGTTTGTTGCCTGGTTTCTTTCAGGAAATTAATAAATATAACCAGAACATAAAGTGATTGTCCGACTTGAGTACAGCTGACTCAATGACGCGTGGAATAATAAAATCACTTCACATTTATAATATTTTTTTTTATTTTTCAAAACCATCTAAAATCATTAAATAAAAATTAAAACAAAAAAGTAAAAATATTTTTTAAACACAAAAATAAACACGCTCTAAATATATTTAATATTATTATAGTTTTTACTATTATAATTTAAAAAAATATATTTAAAAAAATATAAATTATAGCTTTTTTATAATCAAAATTTTAAAAGAATCTTTCTCCTTTCTTTCTTTCTTTATATATATATATATATATATACATATATATATATATATATATTAACTAAATACTTTTAAAATTATAATTAAAATAAAATACAATTTCTACCCTTGATCGTTACACCATCTCCTGAAACCAACATTAAATTTCGTTAGTACTTGCTTCCTTCTTCAAAACGTTCATTGGATCTTGAACTACACGATGGAAGGCAGTACTTTTTTATATCAAGGGGAAGTTACAACCTAACATTCTTCTTTTAGGTTTTTTTACCAATAAGAAGACAGAAATGTTAATGATGGCTTTGGAGATGCAAAATGCTAAAAAGAAACATTAAATAAAAAAAACTATAAGGAGGAGGCCAAGTAATATAGAGTCGCACTATTCACACACACACACAACATTATGAATAGTATTGTGTATTTTTTTTATTAATTCATTTTAGTATCTGAATTTTTAATCTGGATGAATTAATCCTAATCGAAAACCAACTAATCTTTATTTTCTAGTCAAGGGTGGGTGGAATGGAAAGAAAATGGATTGAAATGAAAAAAAAACACCAAACATGGGTGACATACTGAAAAATATTTAAAAATTACACTTAGATTCTCAAAATTTTAAAATAACACAACTTATACAATTTAGATCCCTTTAGATTTCAAGCAAATCGATCTTGATATAAAAGTTTATTTATTTTATTTTTTAGTCCTAGATTAGAGAGAAGAGAGGGAAGTCGTTGGATTTCAGCAATGAGAGAGAATGTTTTCATTTAGGTCATTTCCAACCACCAAAATGAGAGTTTTTGGTGTTTACGGGTTCCATGAGATGAGAGGGATTTAATGGTGGTTGTGTGGAACCTTAATGTTGTCTAAAAAAACATATATAAGCTAGCTTGATTTCATGTTTTTTTTTATCCTTTTTGGGTATTTTAAGTTGATGAGTTGGTTTATAGGTGTTCCTTGGATGTTGGTGACGTATTTTTGAGTTGAAATGACTTTAAAATTGGGTTTTTTGAACAAAAAAATCATTGCCCTAATTTTTCAGCCACCACTTGATAATTAGTTTCTAAGCATGCAGACGACACGTTGTCTTCCTTGACAGGAAAAATGTTGCTTGTGTATTTTTTGTTTTCAAAAAAATAGAGGCCGCCCATTTTAAATATATATAAAAAAACAAGCACGCGAGCCTAGACTTTTCTTTGCGCCTAGAAGTGCTAGGCCATGGACCCAACATTTGAGCTCCCCCCCCCTTTTTTTTCTATATAAAGGTTAAATATAAATTTAAGAAAAGAAATATTGATCTTGGTCGAGTCTATGGCTTGAAGTGCAGGTTTGATGAGTCAAACTACAATATCCAGATTGTTTTTTTTAATACTAGTTTTTTAATTGATATATTTTTTTTAATGTTTTTTTCTTAAATAATTTATAAATTTATGTTTCAATTAATATCTATCATATGTGATATTTCTTCTTATTTAACCATTTTTTTGACAAGATTTGTTTTTAAATGGTGCCGCGTGTATTTAGTTTTTTTAAAAATTATTCTGGTTTATTTATATTTTTTTATCTTTTATATAAATTAACTTTATTTAAATTTTTTTTCATATAATATTTCTAATATTGCATAATTTTTTTATTTTTTTTATTCAATTAATATTATGTGTATTTGTTTTTAGTTATTGTTAATGATTTTTTTATAACACATATAATTCTTGATTTATTTGATTACATGTATGTATAAAATATAAATTTTTTATTTGCATAATTTTCTATGTATAAAAACACATTAAAAAAATACATATATATATATATATAATTTTTTAAAAAATAATATTTAAC
This sequence comes from Populus x sibirica, assembly GCA_019202695.1. Classification (NCBI taxonomy): domain Eukaryota; kingdom Viridiplantae; phylum Streptophyta; class Magnoliopsida; order Malpighiales; family Salicaceae; genus Populus; species Populus x sibirica. The sequence continues at coordinate 29,200 of JAGMVL010001477.1, forward strand.
CCCTAACAAAACAAGAATCAAATAACTATTGCAACTTAAAAGATGGCGTCATACCGAAACTAAAAACCAACTAACGGAGAAACCAAGAACATGTCGAAATCATTTTAAAATATTCGAGAAGTGTGGTATAGTGAAATTAATTCCACTCAAGTACCATGAAAAAGGAAGAAGAAGTCATTGCATCTCTCACCTTTCTTTCTTTTTTTCTTTAACAACCAAATGGAGCTAATTAACCAAATTATTATGACTATGACCATGACTGAGACTGCTAATCATCATCTCTCACGAAGCCAACTTGTAGAGAACAAAAGAGAGAGAAATCTCTTTCTATTTTGACTATGCCGTCTCTTCTTTTCTCCATCTCCACTGCGAGACCAGACAAGGAATCTTCCATGGGAGAAGGAAGGCTCTAAGACGGTCTTAACAGGGGAGAGAAACCTGAGAAATCTCCATGATCAAGACCCTAGCTCCCTCGAAGCAGCACCAAAAAGTACAGCAAAGACATATGGGTCCATGGCGAGGGTGAAAAGCATAGGACAAAAGGGTGCATGCAGCTGGGCATGCACTTGAGTAGCCATGAGTGGTTTCCCATGTGCAACCACTCTATTATCCAAACCCCTCCTCTATCACCTCCTGTCCCCAATAACCACCTTCCTTGCTTAATTAGAATTATCAATAATGGATGTTGTATGATTTGCAAACTGCTTTCCTCTTGGAGTAGTAATCTCTTCAATGCATAGCTGCTAGCTGCAGTACTGAATATTCTTATAAATCCACCATTGCTTGCTACCTGCTTAGTTGAAGTGGAAATTAATGGAGGTTGTTGCCTCCGAGGAGAAAACTACGCCTCGAATTGAATGGAATTGTTGGTGCATTAAGCACATGGTCTTGTGATTTCCATGTGAAAATGTTGAGATTTCCAGCAGCACTGGGAGTTCATCTTTCGATGAAAATTAATTGACCATTTAAAAAGAGCATTTCTTTCATATTTTATTAGATAAAAGATTTTTTTTCATATATATATATATATAGGTTTATATATAGCTTATTGTTTAGGCAGAATAAAATAAAAAACACCAGACATTGAAGTAAACACTATACTCAATTTTGTAAAATAAAATTCAATTTTATTATTTATAAAAAAAATTGAAATTGTGAAGATCTAGAATTTAATCTTCTGGGATTTATTATTTTTTCCTCTAGAATTTTAGGTCTTTGTTTTTTCTCTCATAAAGCTTATAAAAAGAGAATTAGCCACTTGTCACACATATGTTTTCTTTATTTATTGCTTCCATTTCCTCAATACCAGAAATTCAAGAGTATTTATAAAATAGAAAAAACTTGATATAATAACACGAGAATTAGATATATATTACACGGATATATTGAAAACCTATCAAACTACACAAGGATAATATTGGATTTAATTATTTACCCTTTACTAATAATTAGTAACAAGATCATCTTTTCTCTACATGAGGTGATTTTGCCTTGGATCTGGATCCTGTTGATTATACATTTGCCACAATAATTGTTCCATGAGTAGCAGATGGTGTGAACATGTTATTTTTTAATTAAAGTCTACAAACATTTTTTTTTTAGTTTTAATTTGGTCAATATATATATATATATATATATATATATATATATAGAGAGAGAGAGAGAGAGAGAGAGAGGAGTAATGTTTAAGTTGGTTTGAGATATAAAAAAGAAATATAAGTTATTAATGTTATAAATCCGGCATGATTTGGTGCGTTGGTCTAGAAAATTTTAATTTAAAATTTAGACCGAATCATGTTTTAATTAAAATTAAAAAATATTTTAATTATATTAAAATTAGTAAACACAATAGATTGATGATTGATTGATTTAGTCAAATCTAGTTAGATTGATGCTCATAAATTTTTTAAAAATAAAATAATATTTTTTAATAAAAAATAATTAACTATATAATTTAAGTAAAGAGAAGATATTTTTAAGACAACGTACCAAATCTGAAAGAAATTGGCTATGTAATGCCTATAATTGTTGGAAAAACATGCATCTTTCTCAATTAGCACTTGGTGATTGGAAATAGCAGCAATGTTTTTCTCTGCACAGGCTAGAGTTTCTACAGACTCCATGGTTATTAATTACAACAGTATTGCTGGTGTATTATTACGGTAAACAAAGACTAGCTAGAAAAAGACATTAAAGAAAGTTGGTGGTTATAGATATTAGATAGACAGTGCAAGGTTTCCAAAGTTGCTTTTCTTGTCGATGTTAGTTATTCTCTTTATCCCTCCCTCTCTCTTCCCTTCATGTTTTTTCCCTTCATTCACGCCGCTCTTACTTGCAATTGCACACATTTTTGTGCTCTCCCTTCCTTAAACTAAGCCGAGACAAGAACAGACAAATTGCTTCAGCATTTCCATATTCTATCACGATCTCTAGCTAGCTACACCTGTTTTTGATTCTCTCAGCACACAGACTTCAAAGGGGTGGCCAAAATATGTCTGAATTTCCTTCACCGTCAACCACCACCAAGAAAACTGACCGCTTGTTAAGTCTTCTCCTCTCTGACTTGTTCCTCTTCTGTTCTTTCATTCTTTCTCACCCTCTATATTTCTCTTACCTGGTCTTCTTCTCCCCGTACCTCTTCAAGCTCCTTTCTTTTCTATCCCCTCTCTTCATCACCACTTCCCTTTTACTCCTAGCCCTTCTCACCATCTCTCCCAGTCTTGTCAATGACAACTCTCATACTGAATTGTATGGATCCAAGGTAAGTTTCTTTTACCTACAAACATACCAAGCTGTTGTCGAGAGGTTACGGTCTAAAGTAGTAGATGGGACTGAAGAGTTTCATCATTTTGAGGAGCTAGAAGCGTATAAGATTGTGTTTGAGACGTCAACTCTTGGTATTGAAGAGAACCACGCGGTTGAAGTTACGGAAGTGGAACAAGCTAAAGATCAGATCGAGAGCGCCTGTTCAAGTACTGGTCAATTGGTACAGGTTCACGAGGGTTCAATATTTCATCAAGTTTTTGGTGCCGGTGGGGTCTCTGATCAAGTGGTCAACGTTAATCTAGATGAAAATTCAGTTTTGATTACAAGGTCAGAAAGTAATGGTCATGAGCTGATTGCGGAGGGGAAGACGTTAGGAGGCTTCTTGCATCAAAAGGAGGAGTTTGAAGATATATGGTTCCAAAAGGAAGAAAAAGAAGCACTCAAGCCACTTAACGTGAACTTCAATAAAGCCGAAGATCGAAAAGAAGAACAATCTATGATTATAAGCGGATCCAAGGAAATAGGTCAAAAGAAAAGTGAAGCTAAAGTGAGTGACGATGATGGTGGAGAGCACTACTACTCTCCAAAGCTGAGCTCCCAAGAACTAGAAGCAAACCCTTGGAGTCCAGGTAATGGTGGAGGCTATAATTCCAAAGTTAAAGACAACTCTCAAACATTGGGGCACTCCAACCTTGGGAGTTTTGGGTCAATGAGAAAAGAGAAGGAATGGAGGAGGACATTGGCATGCAAGCTTTTTGAGGAGAGACACAATGTGGATGGAGGTGAGGGCATGGATATGCTTTGGGAGACATACGAGACAGACTCTACTAAAGTTCAAGCAAAAGGCAGAGCAAAGAAGGGAAAGAAAGGCAGCATCGAGTACTATGATGATGAGGAAGACTTAGAAGAGGAAAAAAGTGACGGGCAGCTGTGCTGCTTGCAAGCCTTGAAATTCTCAGCTGGGAAGATGAATTTGGGGATGGGAAGGCCAAATCTTGTCAAGATCTCCAAGGCCCTCAAAGGAATTGGATGGTTGCACCATGTGAGCAAGCATAGCAAGAAGGGACATCATTAAACCAAGTTGTACTTCGACCTGTTCAAAGCTTTAATGGCTTAACAGACTGTTATGTATTCTGTTCAAGGATAAAAGTAAATACCAAGTTCTTTTTTTTCCCGTAAGAAATTGTGGTATACATTTTCTACTCCAATAAATGTCAAGTTTGGATCCCTTAGACATATATAGAGTTGGTGAGTGATAATTAAGCTCTGCTGCTCCTTTAGCTAGCTTGTAACTGGGTTCGTAGCTGGTTAGACGGAGCTCCTCTGCTCAGCATAATAAATTTAGGAACCATAAAAGATCGATGGCGCATGATCATGACGCCTAGGCATGGCCAAGAAAATAAATGAATCACTGATGAAGAAGTCTTGCCCACTTTATAAGAAATGTGTGTGGGTTCGCATGGGGCACGCAGTGATTGTTGGCAGGATCATCATTTCAGAGCTGCACTTGTTCGGTACTGCATGTGTCCAACCCAAGACAATTTCTCAATGTCCGAGTCTTGGTTTGAGGCACAGTTGTAAAACACAGCCCCATGTTGGCCCAGAACAAGACTCCATCACGGGTTTGGGAGGTTTGCGGGGTTGATCTAAGTTTTTTAATTAAAAAAAATATTTTAATAAAAAAAATTAAAAAACAATATTTTAAAAGTTGGGCAGGTCCAAGTCAACAAGTCAAATCAAGTTTTTGAATGATCCACTCGGTCGAGGTCAAATGAGACAAAAGGCCACATGAGTTTAAATTAAAATATTTAAATTACAAGGACTAAAGTGGATTATTGCTGAATCCACGTCAGCTATAAATATCCATCTTCTATATATCTATCTAAACCCTCTCTCCAAGCATATTTATCTTCTTTCTTTTCCTTTTTGTTAAGTTAGTTTTTATGATACTGAATGTATTATCCAAATTTTCTGAACTAATTTGAGTGAGAAATTTTAAATAATTTCAGAGAATTAAATTTTTTGTAGTTGTTTTTGGGAAAATCAGGTAAGGGTTATAAAGCTCCAAAAAATCTGAATTGTCCGAAATGAAAGAATTTTTTTTAATTTATAAATGTACAGGTAATTGTTACTGAGTTGGAAAAGAGATAAAAATGTTTTTGGTAAAAAAAAATTCAAATTATTTTGGAGAATTTGATTTTTTTATTTATTAAAATATTATTTTAAAAAAATAATTTGACGAATAAAAGAAGAATTTAAAAAGAAATTGAATTCGCAATTTTTTACCTGAATTGTCTAAATACCTGCCTAATAAGTTCATAAAATTATAATGAATTATATTGATATAGTAATTAAGAAGATATTTTTTTTAAGTCTCTGGATTCAAACTTTAAAACTAATATCTAAAAATCTATTATTGAATTTCTCTGAATATATAATATAAAATAAAGGTATATTTTTAAGATATTGTAATTTTTTTTCTTCTAAAAACACCTCTCACAATCAATCAAATTACTAAAAGACAACTAATATATATACATTAGTATATTAGTATATAGTCCACTCCGTATCGGAGCAATAATAATTTTTTTAAAATATAAAGAATATAAAGAATATAGAGATTATATTAAGTGTTTTGGGTTTGGTGACCAAGTCATACTTAAAATAACCTTAAATCTGGCTACAAAGACTAACCAAATAGTATTGAGTCTGGTGGTCAAGAAGTCTAAAAACTGTTGAGTCTGGCTGTGCAGTCGGGCCCAACATTAAGAGAAAAGAAATTCAACCCAACCCAACCTAACCTCAAATGAAAAAAATTTATCATCACCCAACTTCTGTACAAAATAAAAAAATCTCATCAATTTATTTTCTCATTACAATATATATATATATAAAAAAAAAAGAGAAATGAAAAATATTTAAAAAGGCAAAAAAACTAAAATTGGACATATCTCGGTTTTTTGTGAGCCAAACCCCGCACCTATTGAAAGTGATTTGGGTCCGGCATTTTGTCAAGCCAGATCTAGTAGCTTTTGGCACATAAAATAGAAAAGACAACGTCTTCAGCAATATTTTTTGACTAAAAAACAACAAAAACAACGCCTTCATGATATTACAATATCACTTTATATTTATAGTGTGGTTCACGGTAAAATGAGTATATATTTATCGTAAATATATAATATTTTTACCACATATTTTAAAGTATAGTATAATATATATATATATATATATATATATATATATATATATATATATATATATATATATATATATATATATATATATAGAGAGAGAGAGAGAGAGAGAGAGAGAGAGAGAGAGAGAGAGAGAGAATTCCTAACACCTAGCTATCATGAATATACAGCAATGCAGTCTGGATGGTTTGACTACGGCTGATCAGTTCACACTAGATCCCGCGTCACCTCACCGCCACTAACCACTTGTCACCACCCAGACTAAGACTACCAGTACGCGTAATCTCAGTCGTCCATCTTAATTACTTTCAAAAACCCACCGTGGAGTCTATCTTCGATTTCTCAAAGTCTCAGAAACCTGCAAGGCTGTAACCAATCCCAGCCGTCCATCTTAATTACTTCCCAAAACTCACCGTGGGGTCTACATTTTGATTTCACCAGATCTCGCTCGAACCCGTTAATTAAAAAAGAGTCTCCAAAACCTGTAAGGCTGGAACCAACAAATAGCAGCGAAAAGAGAGAGACTTCCTGTCCCCGTCTCTGACTGTTGATTTATCATCCTCGCCATCTATCGCCATTTCTCTCTATCTCTATCTCTCTCTCTCTCGCTAAGAAACCGAAAGCAGAAAAGGAAAAGAAAATGGCGACTCATAGGAGCTCGCGCAGTGGAGTCGGCGTTTCGTTTCGGGTGTTGGGATCGGCTGTATCACTAGCAGTGTTTCTGTGCTTGACCGTATCTCTTCTCTTCACTGCTCACTCTCACTCTACCACCGACACCCATGTAAGCTCTCCCTCTTTAGATCTGATTCATAATTAATTATTTAATTAACTAACTAATTGTAATTAATGTTAATTTATGTGAAAATGTAACGGAAATCAGAGCATTAATTATTAAAGTTAGAAGTATAATCCTGTTATTTCTCTGTTTTTTTCTTAATATTTGATATAGGGTTTCAGTAATGTGGGATACGGGTTGGGATCCGGCAGGAGATCCGTGCTGGCGATGAAATCGGATCCGCTTAAGTCACGATTGGATCAGATCCGGAAGCAAGCGGATGATCACCGGTCGCTAGCGCATGCGTATGCATCGTATGCGCGGAAACTGAAGCTTGAGAATTCGAAGCTTGTTAGGGTTTTTGCTGATCTGTCGCGAAATTACACTGATCTTATTAACAAGCCATCGTATAGAGCTCTTTCCGAGTCGGATTCTCTGTCCATTGATGAGGCTACGCTTAGATTGTTTGAGAAGGAAGTGAAAGAGAGGATCAAAGTTACGAGGCAAGTGATTGCTGAAGCGAAAGAGAGTTTTGACAATCAGTTGAAGATTCAGAAGTTGAAGGATACTATTTTTGCGGTTAATGAGCAGTTAACCAAAGCGAAAAAGCAAGGGGCGTTTTCGAGTTTGATTGCTGCGAAATCGATACCTAAGAGTTTGCATTGCCTTGCGATGAGGTTGATGGAGGAGAGGATTGCTCATCCGGAGAAGTATAATGATGAAGGGAAGCCACCCCCTTCCGGAGTTGGAGGATCCGAAGCTTTATCATTATGCGATTTTCTCTGATAATGTGATTGCAGCGTCGGTGGTGGTGAATTCCGCGGTGAAGAATGCAAAAGAGCCATGGAAACATGTTTTTCATGTTGTGACTGATAAAATGAATCTCGGGGCAATGCAGGTTATGTTTAAATTAAAAGATTATAATGGGGCACATATAGAGGTGAAAGCTGTTGAGGATTATAAATTCTTGAATTCTTCATATGTGCCTGTACTTAAGCAATTGGAGTCGGCGAATCTGCAGAAGTTTTACTTTGAGAATAAGCTCGAGAATGCAACCAAGGATACTACAAATATGAAGTTTAGGAACCCCAAGTACTTGTCAATCTTGAATCACTTACGGTTCTATTTGCCGGAGATGTATCCAAAGTTGCATAGAATATTGTTTTTAGATGATGATATAGTGGTGCAAAAGGACTTGACCGGGTTATGGAAGATAGATATGGATGGGAAGGTGAATGGAGCTGTGGAGACCTGTTTCGGGTCATTTCATAGGTATGCTCAGTATATGAATTTCTCACACCCCTTGATCAAGGAGAAGTTTAACCCGAAGGCTTGTGCTTGGGCGTACGGCATGAACTTCTTTGATTTGGATGCTTGGAGGAGAGAGAAGTGCACGGAAGAGTATCATTATTGGCAGAACCTGGTAAGATTGCCTTACTGTTCTGTAAATTCTGTTATGTTGTTATTTCCCTGTTTCTTTTTAACATGCCTGAGTTCATCGCTTAGATTTATATCAGGGCATATGCTAGGCTGTTTCGGCATAGAATGACGTTTTCTAATCTCCAATTCTTTATCGCAATCCAGCATTAGAAGAAAAAATGTGGACAGCGTCCTATAAAAGGCGTAGAGTAGTTTTTGCAAGCATGTTACTTTCTGAAAAAAAAGTCCTTTTAACTTGATGACCTTAAATCTCCAACTCTAAATTCTGTGGGATGGCCTCTTATGGCTGTAAATACTAAAACAAGGTTACATGTCTGTAAAAGCTGTGATTTTTGTTGCGTCTTTGATGTCCTGTGCATTATTAACTAGAGACTCTGATGATGATGCAGAATGAGAACCGAACCTTGTGGAAATTGGGGACGCTGCCCCCAGGTTTAATCACATTTTACTCAACAACAAAGCCGCTAGACAAGTCATGGCATGTCCTGGGACTTGGGTATAATCCTAGCATTAGTATGGACGAGATTCAGTCTGCCGCGGTGGTGCATTTCAATGGGAATATGAAGCCGTGGCTTGATATTGCAATGACCCAGTTTAAACCCCTATGGACAAAGCATGTTGACTATGAGTTGGAGTTTGTCCAGGCCTGCAATTTTGGTCTCTAAATACCCTTCATGGTTGAAGATTTGCCAGTGCCAGTAAAACCTATATCTTGTGTCCTCTTGTTAAGCCACCGTCAATTATTCGCATCCAAGATGGAAGAAATCCAGCGCCACCCCAAGTGTAGCATAAGTTGAATTAATTTTAGATTTCTTCTCCCACTTATTTATACAAAGCATGTCAACTAAAATGTGTATTTGACCGCAAGGTGTAGCTACAAAAAAACATGGTTGGATTTTAATGTTATATTGTTCAAGAATTTCTCAAATGTCTGCTTAATCTTCTACCATGCGAGGATATCCTCACCGGTCCGGTTTTATTTTATACATGCCAGAGCTAGAACTTAAAATAACCATCTATTGACCCGACTGGGATTTACTTGAATATGAATGCAATAATTTATAATTATTTAGTACATAATTAGTTTAATTCAAGTTCGGGTTAGGTATATCAACCTGACTTTTAGGTTCTAACTGATCTTGATGGGATCGGTATCTATCAGATTCAGTTCAAAATCGTCATCATCCCTGTTGGAGGATTGCCGTCCCTATCTCCAGAGGATTGCTCTCGATAAATATTATGTTCGCGGGGAAGAAAGCTAGCTCTCGAGAAATGAATGCATGCGTCGACATTTTTTCCCTCTAGCAATGAGAAAGGTAAGGATTCGCCAGGGAGGTTTTTACCAAGCATGCGCACATGGATGGAAAGCAATAATAGATTTAGAAAACTACTCGGAGATATTTTTTTCTTGGACGCGTGTATCCGTGTGCACACACATCAACATGAGCCTCGAGGATAAGAAAAATCAAGGTCCCAAAATGGACTTGAAATGGTGTGACGTGGATTTAGAAATATAAAGGAAATCGGATTAGGGCATTCCAGAATTAGTATATTACCAAACAAGAGAATTTACTAGCATCCATCCAGAACCATTAAATACCAAAGGAAAAATGGAAAAAAAGTGACATTTCAGATTTAGTATACCAGACAAGAAAATTTACTAGCATCCACCCAGAACGATTCAATACCAAGGAAAAATGGACAAAACCCTTCAGAAAATTTAAGAAACCTCATCCATAGAAGTGTAAGCGCTCTCCTAATACTATTTCACTAAAAACAGAAACTTTGACCATTCCATAACAATTCACAAGTCACTGATCTTCAAGCCGTTGCAGATACTCGTGGCGCTGTAGTCTTGGCTGTGCCGTTAAGACCTAAACCACCAGAACGGTTTGCCCGACCACCATTGTTCCCCATCTTATCAGCTCTCCGATATCCATCACCTCCACCTCCACGGTTAGAATACCCATCACCTCCACCTCCACCTCCACGGTTTGAATATCCATCGCCTCCGCCTCCGCCTCCACCTCCACGGTTTGAATATCCATCACCTCCACGGTTTGAATATCCACCGCCTCGACTGCCACCTCTGTTTCCAAACTCTGTTCTGATACCAATTTCAATCCTGCCATATACTTTTCCTCCAAGATTACCACGCCCTCTCATTCCTTCGCTTTTATATCCAGCCCCTGATCCAGATGGAAATCGTCCCCTATTGTTCCCTGTGGTGAAGAGAAAGAGATAGATAAGCTAAATCACATTAAAGAAAAAACCACTTCTTGCTTAAACTAGAGAGAGTAGATTATATACTTCTTGCTCAATCACATTTTCCAGTTTTACAAGCACAAATGTTGACCCGCACCATACAGACCAATACACGGAAACATTATAAAAATAGAGATGTCACTATGAAAAACTGGTCTGAGGATATTCACTTTCTGAGATAGATAAAGCACCTTCAATCTGTACGAATAACCTGGATTTTGAGGTCCTCTTGGAACAGATTACTAAAAAGCCAAAATGCTTTTTTGTTTCCATTAGGCATACCTTACAATTATTTCAGTTTGGGGCATGATAATATATAGCATGATGGCTTAAGACATCAGCTCCTTTTTCAAACAGAAACCCTCCATGTTATATATAACTGATAGACGCTCAAAGGAGATTATAAATGATGAAATTCCTAGAATGTAGGGGGTTACTATATATTAACTTTCCTAAAAGAATAGACATTGAAGTTCTATCATACAATTTCTTGATTTGATCAAATCTCCAATTCTTTATTCTAAATAGAACTCCTGGGCTCAAGCTAAATCACTAGACATCATTTTGGCCAAAACTGTTACAACTCAGTAAAAAGAATCATGCTCACACATTGCAAGTGAATAGGGTGATAGATCTTAAAGTAACAAAAATTTGACGATAAAATTCAGCTTGCCTCGGGAAGTAGATCTCTTTTCCTCAACAATGACGCGGAATCCATTAATCATAACAGGTGAAGCCTGCAACATCAATGAGCTTATAATTAACATATAAATTAACTAAACTAATTTGACAAAAGAGCTTGAAAGAATGAAAAGCTCCACCTACATTCTGGAATCACAGAAGAAAATAAAAGGAACAGTTTGAAAACATTAAGACTTCTTATCATAAGAAGATTAATGAAAAAGAAACACAACTAAAAGGGTGCAACAGGCATATTGCTGATAACCCACAATTACATGTCCAATTTACTAGTTCAAGTGAAAAAGGAAACAAGACATCTCAAAATACTAACAAGGAAAGAAATCATATGTCATAGTGGAATAACACCATATTATTTAAATGAGGAAAAAAACTGACTCATCTATCTGCAGATAAAATAAAAAGAACAGAGCATAAGCAATAGCATAGCATAGTAGATGGAAACCTCTAATGCACTTTGCACAGCACTCGCCACTTCAAACTCCACAAAGCCAAAACAAAATCCCTGTCAGAAACCAATGGATAACAGGAATTAGAAGAATACCAAGGATAACTGACCAAAAACAAAGAAAAAAATGTGATGCCTACCTTTTGGAATCTAACTTGAACACCACCATTCCTAATAGGTCCAAACTTCTTGAACTCGTTTTCAAGCAAGGTAGTCGTCGCATCTAAAGGCAGACCTTTCACGTAGATAGAAGGACCCTCTGTAAACAACCAATTGAATAAATAAGCAGGTCAGGTATGCAAGCATGCACATAGATAAAATTAAAAGCATACAAGGAACAATCATGGAAGATTTGGAAAAAAAACACCAGAGCAATTCAAGGACCAAGCACCTTCACTCTCTTGGGCATTCCCATTTTCAAAAGTATTAGAGCTGGAGACATGTGACTCAGCTGCTGGGGGTTGAGACACTGCAGCAGTCACTTGTTCTTGGATTTTTGGTGCAGACCTCAGAGGAGAAGGGGTAGGACTTGAAAAAGGTGCAGTGTACTCTTTCTGAACTTTCACCTGGAACAGAATTGGAAATAACTTAGTAAAAACAAATCCAATGACGGAAGAGGAGCGAGAACATGGCAAACAATATCAGCTGAATCTATACCAGCAAACACTTCTAAATGTTCATACTTGAGGGTGCTTAATATGCATATCTTAGTGGCAAAATGACAGTGAAGAAACAGCAAATTGGGGGGGTTGTGAAATGCTACTTACAACGGAGGCATACGACTTCTTCGGAGCGTCTTCAATCTTAGCACTAGACTCGACCACAACCTGGGAGTCAGCCACTAACTGGGAATCAGGAGGAATTTCATCAACAACCTCAGGCATTGGTTCTTCCTCTTCCTCAACTGAAACATCCCCCCTTTCCTCTTCCTCTACCTCAACTGAAACATCCCCACTTTCAGAGGGATTGTACACTTCCCCTCCAATGACTTCCTCAGACAAAGCAGCTGTTGGCTCAGAAATGTGAGTTTCCTGTGTGTGAGGAGTATCTGAAAACAGAAACACCTTCAATTTCAATAAGGGGGCTGGAAAAAAGATGCGCATTCAAAGAATGATCTGTTTTTCATTACCCTGGTCAGGAGCAAGTGGGGCTTCAAAATTGCTGGCAGGCTCTTGATTTCCATTCTGGTGTGTGGAGTCATCAACATACCGAAACACGTCATTCAGCACAAAATAACCTTTGTCTTGAGGAGCCAGGAAGAAGCTCTGAGTAAATTTTTGTCGCAAATTGTCATTTCCATTCAAATACCCAGTCACTAGCACAAGAACTCCGCCTTTGTAAGATTCTTGTGAATCAACTGTAACAATTTCTGCCCTGACTTGACCATATCCAAGTGAAAGTATCTTCTCATTAATAGCCTGCCCCACATTTACAGACAACAAATTCAACTCTCATTATCAAGAAAACTAGCAGGGAGAAGTTTGTGGGCATTCAACTTTTGCAGTTACAGAAGGGTGCTGAGCGGCTAAACATTAAGCATGATATCCATGGGACATTAAAGGACATTTCAGTTAACAAATTCTGCAGTAATGTTCTTAATTGCTGAAATAGGTAATTGAAATAAACCATGTGTGTGTGTAAAAGGAGAGGGAGAAATTATTGAAAGGAGAAAAAGTTTTAATTACAAAAAAAAAAAGATAAGGCATCATCCAAGGAATAAAATCAAATCTAGATGAAAGGCTTTCCAATCTTATTGATTATCGGCTAAAGCAACTGTTTCAAATACCCCAAAAGTACTCCATGAAACACTGGACAAGCTGTTGTGTCCCAGAGAAATCCTCATAGCATTTATCTGATCCTCTAATAGAAATCAATATTTAAGACAGAAAGTGACAGTCTGTCTCTTTCTTCAGGTTCAATAAACAAATCTAAATGAGATGAGAAATTAGCCATTTTTCTGCTTCATTTTGCAAGCAAGAGACAAATATTATGTTTCCCAAATCTGACAAAAAGAAAAAACAGTCCAACTACCTTAAACAACTTTACATGGATGTGTATAAAACAAGCTAGAACTCACATTCATGGTAGTAGTGGTACTCATGACCCCATCCTCTCCAGGACGTCCAAACTTACTACCATCCTGGTAGAATCGGTGAACAAGATCCGGGGATTGCTGCAATATATGGTAGTACTGATGCGCGAAAGCATTACCAACCTTCAACCACAAAGAAAATTCAACTAGATCCATATTAAAAATCCACAGGAAACAAAATACAAACAAAAAAATTAAAAGGTTAAAAAACATACAACATCAGCAGTTGGAACTGGGAGTTGCGTCACTGGTGCTGCCATGACTGATCAAAATCTCTGAAAAATAAACCAAAGCCCTAATTTTAAAAAATTCTTTAATTTACACATTATCTTTCTATTTTCCAAGAATAAAACCGAAAATGACGAACATAAGATATACATCAAACATTTAAACTACTTTGGAGCGAAGCAAAATATAAGATAATCATTTACACTTAAAACTCCAAATCTAAAAGAAAAACCTAGCAATTAAGCTTCGAGTTAGACTTCAATTTCAATCGGAATCAAGCTGTAACTGAGAAAAAGTTGTGACCGGAGAGAGATCATTTGATAGCTAAAAAGTGTAAATTCGAGAGAGGAGATGAACGAACCTGAGCCTGGTATCGAATCGGAGAGAGATAGGCGGCGAGGCAGGTGAGAGAAAGGAGGTTGAGGCCGGCGTGTGACTTTCTCTCACCTCTCTCGTTTGAACGAGTTGAGCTTTCTAGGGTTTTTATGGATCTTGAAGAGGCGAGAGTGAGGGAGAGGAGAGAGGAGTGAGCAGGGAGGGTTCTGGTTGCTTTTATATCATGGAGAATTTAGGGGAGGTTTTGCGTGACTCGTACGTGTGGGTTTATTTCTGTACAACCCTTCAAGATTAGTTGTGGAGTTACATCAAACCCGGCCCACTCTTAACCCGGTCTAGAATTCAAGACATTGATTGAGAATGAGTTCATCCGGGTTACTTAAAATGATATTATTTTGTTTAAAAAACAATTATAATAATATTGTTTAGAGAAAAAATAATTTTAAAAAATTATTCATAAAGATTCTGATCTGTTAATCGGATCTTCTAAATCGACCAATTCCAAGTTAATTTAAAAAAAAACATGGTCGAGGTGGACAAAATATTTGACATGAATTTTGAATTATTTATCATTATATAAATTTGATTTTTTTAATTACATATGAGTGGTTAGAATTTTATTTTTTTCAAGATACTAGTAATTAATTAAATTATAGCTCATTGAAAATTTTAAGCTAATCATGATTTAAAATGCTAATTTTTGTATATAAAAAATGATAAATTCAAATTTAATAGATCTAAAAAAACTTTTTGAAGGTCTAAAAACTTATGAACTCAATTCAGGTGACATGTTTGGGCCTGGTTTAAGAGAAGAGCCAGCTCTTATGGGTTCAATTTAAAAAAAGAATCATGTTTCTTATGGGCTCCACCTAGGAGAAAGGTCCAGCCCCCGTAAAATAAGTTACAATTTGGATTTTACTCTTTTTACACCTATGGTTGTATAAAAGTTATCCAGCGACTAACTATATTTTCATTGATATTAATGTTGTGCAAGTGATAATGTGTAAAAGTCCTATAAAAAATCACCATATTTCATTAAATATTAATGTTGTGTAAGGGATAATGTGTGAAGGTCTTTTAAAAACCCATCATATTTTTATTAGTTTTAATGTTTGTGTAAGAGATATTTATCATTTATTAATATACATGTCCGGTATATTTTCTCTCTTTAAAACTATCATGAAAAATTTATATGTTAGCCACTTCTTTCTATAAAAAGATAAGACTCGTAAGCTATAAATACACCATAAATTCTTTAAACTCTAGGTTCTCAATCTTCATTATCTACTGCATATTTATTTTCAGAGTCGCATTATAAAATATCATAACTTTTTACTAAAAAAAATACTTATTTAAACATCAGAGAGTTCCAAGATTCATAAAAATGAACTTTTTACAAGCAGCATCCACTGACTACTTTGATTTACCAGGTACCAGACACTCAATTAGAAAAAATAAAACAAATTATTAGAATTAAAAAATTAACTGATTATCCAAAATCACTGCAAACATTACAATAATGGTCCGTTAACCATCTATTTTTACCTTCGTGAAGATCTCATGAGGCAATTTGCAATCCTTCATGTATGTTTTAATTGAAACCATACTTTATGTAGAAGCACAAATTTTTGCATAATTAATATCGTTAAGATTTTCCTTTTTATAAATCTATGATTTATATCGTTGAATGTTATTATTTTAATTAATTTAATTACGAGCGAAATGTTTAATTAAAAAATTATCTTATTTTTTCTTCACATGCCTTTGTTGTTACAGATATTTTTGTTTTACTAAAATTTGGATGCTCGTATCGAGTTATATTCTTACATGCAGTCATAGAATGAAACAAATATATCAATTAAATATAATAAATCTAAATTTACTTAATAACTACATACTGAATATTTTTTTTTAAAAGGAAAATATCAAGGCACAAGAGAAAATGATATATTTATTTCATTATGTTTTAAAAAAATAAATTTAAATGTAGTTAAATATAGTTTTAATTCCTATTTGTATTTTTATTTGTTTCACAGGTAAATAGTTTTATTTTCAATTTGCTTCCTCGAATAAAAGTTGACTAATACATTTTATGATTTTTAAAAAAAATCAACAATCTTCAAAATCATAAAAAGATGAGATCTTTTGATAATAAAATTTAATGAAGATCTTTCTATAACAAAGTCTGATAATAACCAATAAAAGTTATTTTGCATAATTTTTTTAGTTAGTAAGTTATAATTTTCATTATTACTAGGTTTTGAAAATAACAATATATTTTAACAAAATTGTTATACTTTTATGATAAAATTAGATAAAAATTTCAAATTCCATAACACCAGGAAGGCACAATAATTGCATTGAAATACATTTATTTATTGAAAAATAATTTATTTTTTAAAAGTGTTTTTCAAAAAAAAATCATTTCCTATAAATTATTTTTTAATATTTGAAAGTGTCATGTAAAACGAGTTGAAATATATTTTTCAGTGTTTGACTATGCGATGTAAAATGAATTGAAAAATAACCTATTAATATTTTAATCTTTTCTAAGTTTACTTAAAGAATGAGAACCAAATCTAATAAATAAAAATGTTGAAGGAGGGTGAAATTAAAAAAAAATCTAATTTTATAATTTATTTCAAATAATATAAATAGCAATAAAAAAATAAAACAAATTATGACAGATAAAGAAGTCAAAAGATGATAAAATTAAAAAAATAAAATTTTATAAATTATTTAAATAAAATAAATAACAATCAAAACAATGAAGATCAAATCTAATAGATAAAAAAACTAAATTAAATAAAGGACAAGAAAAAAAAATAACTATCAAAATAATAAGTTGATATAAAAAACAAGTTAAATCAGATTCTAAAAAATAAAATTGAAAAAAAATCAAAACAAAATAATTCGAAACAAAATATTGATAACTAAATTTGATATAACCAACAAATAAAATGAGATGTCTAATTCTTTTACAACTTATAAAAAATGTATTCCAAAAACACTTTCACATAAACTAATTTAATTTTTTTTAATTGAAAAGTGTTTTTTGTTGATAATTTTCATAATAGTAAAAAAAACATGGAAAAGTATGAAATGAAAAATCATATTTTATTATTATCATTGATTGTATGTATGTTTTTTTAATAAGTAAGTTATAATTTTTATTATTACTAGATTTTGAAAATAACAATATGTTTGTGTTTAACAAAAGTGTTACACGATAAATAAATAAAAACAGATAAAAATTCCAAATTCCATACCACCATTAAGGTATCATGATATACGTACTGAAATACATTTAGCAATGAATAAGATGGACAGAACATTGATCCTACTTATCACCTCAAAACAGCCAAGTCATCAATTGCAAATGACTGCTTGATCATGCGGTCCAACCTTGTGCAAGTCCAAGAGAGAACACAAGCACATCATACAGGAAAAGAAAATTAGGAAAATCAAATGTTGATGCTACCATAATTAAGCTTAATATGAGATTAAGCTTACTATGAGATTAAGCTTAATACGAGATTAAGTACACAGGCAAGCCAAATGGGTAAGTAATTACCCTCCCTAATCCCCTTAAATTTGGTGTGATCAAGTGTTCTAATTAAACAGGCATCCTCATCAAAAGTTGACCTTGCACGAAACTGCAAGTGAGAAAAAGTTGCCATTAAATCAATAGATGTATAGAGACCAAAACTGTAGAGATGTCATGAGTGAAAGAATTTAGTCACCTCTTGACGTAGTAGTAGCAAAAATCGGCCAAGATAAACGTCTGCACAGCTTCAGCGAGGAGAGCCGCAGGAAACCAGAAATACCCACTTCCAATCAAGAATAGATACATCCCACGAGTCTCATAAACCTACATGTAAAATAACAATAATAATGCATGGGTTTTTATAAATTCATAGACAAACCTTAACTTTTTTCTTTTTTTTTTAAGATTAACATGGGTGTTCGGGTTATTTTGCACGTATTTCGATTAATCTCACAGAACCTGAAGTTAACGACTATGTAAGTTCTAGTGGCTCTAAAGGAATTGAACTTGTAACAATTAAAAAACAAACTTAAAATCTAACAAATTAAAAACTTTTAATACACTTGAAACTTGACTTATTAGATTAATTTGTAAAAATAACTCAAAATGATATCATTTCATTCAAATAGAGGTTGATCTGCTGATTTGTTAGTCAACTCAATTCAAATCTAATATAACGATGGAATAACAATAAAAAATTATTTTTCAAGTTATCATGGAGTTTTCGCACTATATTTTTACGTGTTATTCATGAATTTGTATTCTTTTCAAGAAATTATAAAAGTTGGTTTAATGAAGAAAAATTAACTATTTCCCCAGACAATATTTAAGTTAATTTCTCTAAACACGGCCTCTAAGTTATGCACAGGGAAAGTATATTCTAATTCTAAATGAATCTATGATTAATAAGACTGATCAAAGAGCAGAACAGACCTGGATTATCCAGTGAGCACAGGACAAGAATCTAGCAACACCCAGTGCAAAGACGTAATGGGCTGTGAACGGTTCAATCATCTAAAAAAAGAGATGAACAAATTAATGCAGCCATTGCAACCAAAAGATCAGTTTCTACAGCAAAAGGTGACCCAAACCTTTGCATTCTGCATGAGACGAAGCTGAGGCAGCACCGAAACAGATTCCAAGAACACACAGAAGGCCCAGAGGACTTGACTAAAGTAACAAAATCTTGTGAAAGGGTTGACTATCAAGGCAAGGATAATACAAGGCACCACCTACAGCAAGGATTGAAGAAAAATTAATGCAAAGACAAACCAATAATCGCGATATTATTTCTAGAAATCAAAGATTTATAAATTAAAACTCAAGAATATATCTATAAATAAGAAAAAAAATTAAGAAAAAGAAAAATATAAATTAAATATTGGCAACTGTAGCTTAATTAACGACGATCAGTATGGCAAGAGCAAATATATAGTATTTGGTTACTTTTTTAGAACAGAAAATATCAAGACAATAAAACATGTTTTTATGTATTTATTTATTTTAGAAGTACATAGATTTATTTTAAAATTGATCCAAAAATAAATTTATTATATATATTTGTCTATATCCCTTCAACCAAACACGTTTACGTGTTTCTTATGTATATATTTATTGTATCATGGGATACTAATCAATCATAAATTGTGGGATTGTGACACTAAAATACTAAACTTATTTTGAATTTACAAGGATCAATACATCTAGATAATCATGATTGCTTTATAACATTTAAAACAATATTATAAAAAAATAATGTTTTTACCAAGTAATATAAGGGCATGTTGTCTAATTCTTTGATATAGGTTGACTTCAATTTGAACCGTATCATATATATAACCCAAGCGGTTGAAATCAAGGTGGCCATGTCTAGCACTGAATGGGCATCAAGTTCCATCAATACGCTACAGGCCAATCTCGCAGCTAAAAACAGAGCTGTGATTTCTTGTGTTTTGAGTGAAAGACCTGTCCAAGGAAACAATAATATAGTTATATATTGGAACTATCTTAGACAATATAGGACGGCAAATAAGGCATTTGATGCATAAAAGTAAATAAAATCCTTTACTTAGCGTTTGTCTATAGTCTTTCAATATATAATAATAATAATAAAAAAGATAGTAGAGATGAAAAAACATGTCTTCACGAATTTTTTTATTTTCATGTATTTTTATTCTGAAAATACATGAAATATTTTTAATATTATTTTAAAGATAAATTTATTTTATATTTTTTTTTATAACTAAACATGTTTATATATTTTCTCTATTTGTCAAAGCTAACTAAACACAACCTCAATGACGCCGATGTATTACTATTTAAGCGGCGTTTGAGAATGTGGTATGTAGTGGTTTCTTTTCAAAATACTTTTCGCTTGAAAATACATCAAAATAATATTTTTTATTATTTTTTAAAAATTATTTTTGACACCAGCATATCAAAATGATCTGAAAACATCAAAAAAAATTAATTTGAAGTAAAGAAAAAAATAAAAACTTTTTAATTTTTTTAAAAAACACTTTTGAAACGCGAAATCAAACCGACCCTTAGCAAAACATCTAAAATAAACAAGCATTTTACATTCATCAGTAACAATTTCTTTGTAGATATATGCATAGCAGTATAAATTTACATTTTGAAAGGATTGAGATCATCTCATGTTTTTAAGAGGACTTGATCAGCTATATTCTTAATTAATTTTACTATTACTTTTAAATTCAATAATTTATATTAATTTAAAAAACTAAATAATAAAAAATTAAATTGTTTCAATTTTTATCATGCACTAAAATTATGATCATTGCATTTAAATTCAATGATTTAGATTTAATAAACAAAATTCAATGACCTACTATGGCATGCATGTCATCAATTGCATTAATTAAGACAAAAATCAACAAAAAATCATTATCAAGTAAAAGTATCATAAGAAAATGTTCATCTATATATATATATATATATATATAATTGTTTTTTGATACATGGATCTCTTGCGATTAGAAGAACGACCACCAGCAAGCAAAGAAAAATTTATCAAGAAAATCCCATATTACAAAATTCAAAAGAATTATCAAACTATAATGATTTCTTATAATAATAACAATAAAAAAGAGGCAGTCTTATGTATAATTATTTATTAATAACTAATATATATGTACCAGAACAGGTTTTATGGGTGGTGAGCTTATATATCAAGACGAAGATCCCAGCAGCATGGATAGCCTCGGAAAAGATGAAGAAATACTCATGATCTTTCACCGAGTGCTTTAAAGCCACCAAAGAGCACAGTGCTAACACCACTCCGGCGAGAATCTTCACTTTCATCGACTGCCTCCTTACCCACCCAAAAAGCACGTTGACAGGTGAAGCTCTCTTCCTCCCCATGATTCTTTTCCGATCAATTCAAAGAGAAAATGAGAGAGAAACGTCCACAGATAGATATGTGTCTGAGGAAGATAACGAGGAGACCTGGTTTGGAAAGACACGAAGAGGGCATGCAAGATTTGGTGTGTTGCGTGGCGTTTTATTTTGTTTCTATGACTAGAACCAGTGAAGTATTGACACGTGGATTGGATTTAAAAACCGAGATACAGTATCCCTACGTTGATGCTTGCTTGCCTGTTTGGGACTTCTGATTTTGACCTTGAATTTCTTTTCTTTTCTTGGCTTATATACCCATAAAATAAATTATTTAATTTATTCCTGGTTCAATGGCTTTTCAAAGGGTTTTTTTTTAATTTTATTTTATGTAAATACACCATTATATCTCTTTCTATCCTCCCCGATCTTCCTTCTCGGTTAAGTTAAAAATAAATAAAAAATTCCTATCATCCTTTTCTGAATTTATCTCCAACATGTCTATAAATCAACGGAATGCTTAATTGTAACTTATTTAATTATTATATAATATAGGAGAATTATCCTCTATATTGTATTGTATACCCTAAAATGTAACGAAACTTCCAATAAAAAAAATATATAACCTTGATATATATATATATTAAGAGTGTCATGATGAAAACATCATTGTCCAAGATGTTAAAAAATCACAAGTCACCAATTAGCAATGGAGATGGTAATTCTACTTTTTGTTGCATTCGGTTGATACTTGCAAAAATAGCAAGTTCTAGACGATTGACCCGCGTGCTATGTCGTAGGTAAAGTTCAATTTTTCTTAAATGTAAAAGAAATATTTAAATATTGTTAATGTTTTTTTTAACGGAAAAAAATTAAATTGTGTGAAGATTTACTCGATGTAACCCAGTTGACTTTACTAATTCAAAAACAACCTAAACAAAATTTCAAAATAATATCTTTTTTTAATATTAAAATAACAACGTATTGGATTGATCTTGGATAACCAGGGTTAACGTGTTAAATTCATGACTTGGGTTATGAAAGTATGATAACTCTATAAAAAACAAATCAAAATAAATTATTAAGCTTAATTCTCAATCAACTAAATATTGAAGAATGAAATTAAAAAAAAATGACCTAAAAAATGACTCGGGTTAACATGTCAAACTTACAACTCGGGTCATAAGACCGAGATAACTTTATGAAAAAAAAATCGAAACAAATTACAAACTTCAATCCCTAACTAGCCCAATACTGAAGGATGAGATTAAAAAAAAACATAAAAAACAACCCGAGTCAATCCACCAAACCCATGACTCGGGTCATTAGATTGAGATAACTTTATAGAAAAATAAAATAAAAAATGACATGATTTAACCTGGGTTTACCTGTCAAATCCGCGATTTTGGTCTCAAGACTGAGATAACATCGTAGAGAGAAAGTCAAAACAAATTATAAAACTCGATTCTCAATCATCCTTGTCGGAACTGATGTTGAACGATGAAAATTGTAAAAATCTTTTAAAAAAATGACATAAAAAAATAAGCCGAGTTAACTCGAGTTAACTGTTAAGCATTATTACCGAGTCATGAGACTATGATAACTTAATAAAAATAAATCATGAAGCCTAATTCCTAATTAAATAAAATATTAATTGATGATATTGAAAAAAAAATCAATTAAAAAGAG
The DNA here is from genome assembly GCA_019202695.1 of Populus x sibirica. NCBI lineage: Eukaryota > Viridiplantae > Streptophyta > Magnoliopsida > Malpighiales > Salicaceae > Populus > Populus x sibirica. The sequence continues at coordinate 52,039 of JAGMVL010001477.1, forward strand.
AGAGAAAAAATAAGCCAATTAGGTTAACCGCGACCTGGGTCAAGAGATAGGGACAACCCAATAAAAAACAAGTCCAATGTTGAAGGACTTGTGACCCAGGTAATGAGACCAATATAACCTCTTGGAAAGAAAATAAAAAACAATCTGATTTAACCAAGATTAAAATGCCAAAACCCGTGACCTTGATCTGAAGACTAAGATATCTTCATAAAAAGCAAATCAAAATAAATTATGAAGCTCAATTCTCAATCGATCAAATGTTGAATGATAAAATTAAAAAAAAGTCAATTAAATAAAAGATACAAAAAACAACACAAGTTAACTTGAGTTAATCTGTTAAGCATTATTCTCATGTCATGAAATCAGGATAATCTAATGAAAAGTAAACAAAACAAATCATGAAATTTAATTCTTAATCATATTAATATTAAATGATGAAATTAAAAAAAAAATTAATTAAAAAAAAAAAACTGAGTCAACTAGGTTAACCCACCAAACCAGGTTAGCCGATCAAACCTGAGATTCGTGTCACGAGATGATAGTTAAATAAAAAAATCTAATATTAAAAAATAAAATTAAACAAAAAAAATTATTAATGGAAAAGAAAAAAAACAAAGAAAAAAAAGCACTACTCTAATAAATAGTGCTTTATGAAAAGATGTATATTAAAACCCCATTCTCTTTTAGTTTATAGTTAATTAGTAGAATAAATAAATAAATATATATAGTCGCTACAAATATGGTTCCAATTGTTCTCTTATTTTATAGTCCAATTACCATTGAATTCTTGATACCCACCTTGCACTCTTGATTTTACCTTGAAATAGTAACATTTGTTTTCTTTTCTTCCTTTTTTAAAGAAAAAATATTTTATCAAATTGAGTTTTTAATTAAAAAACTAGTATATATTACTTAAACTCTATTGATTTCCATTTTGATGAAATATATTTTCATAAATTAATATTTATTTTATTTTTATAAAAAAAACACATTTTCCATTAAGAAAATAATCATCGATTTCCCTAATTCTTTCATTTTTTTCCTTTTATTCCACAAATATATATTTTTTTAAAACAAATTTTGATTTTTTATAAAAAAACACTAAAGAAATTATATCTCATATCTCATATTTCTTAGTTATAGTTGATCTAAATTCTTATCCTTCGAGATTGACAAACTAATTAGAGTTGTTATAAAATAAATGATTCCCCATATTATCCATCAAATATTGATTATTGATTCACTAATTATATATTAAGTGATATACAAATCATTAAATCTCACCTCAAATCATCAGTATATTATATTTACAGGGTGCAAGAATAATCTAATTGTAATTGAAAGTAAATAAGAAAGACTTGTGCACGTGCAAAATAAAATTAAGAAATATTCTAATTTTTTCTTACCCTCCTATATTTCCTTTTATGTCTGGAGAATTGGTAATATAAAATAATTTATCAACTTTCAATTGGTAATACAATGTAATATAAAAAATATAAGATTTAAAACTTGATTCGGTAATACCATATCAGAATAATACTAATTTTTTTTAAAAAATAAAAAATAAAAAAATATTTTTTTAATTAAATTATTGAGTCCATGACCCATGAGTTTACCCAGTGATCGATCTAGTAATTCATTTTATTTTTTCGATTTAGTTTCAAGGCCAGTTTGACAATTACGGATGGTAGTTGAAGGTTCCAAGGCATTGGAATTATTTCAAGGATTAATTTGTTAAGAAAATTAGAGTACAAAGACTACATTGCATATTCGTAAAATTACAGGGACAAAGTATGGCAAACTTCCCCGAAACAAGCGTGCCATCTAACAGAATGTAGCCGAAAGCCCTAAGCTGACTTCAAGATCCAGCGGGCCGCTACAACCACATCTTTGCTCAAACTTTGTCAGACGGAAACTGCTATGCTAGGCAAATTAATCATCAGTTGAGGCTAAACATCAGCAGACTCCCTGTAAAGAATGGCTGCCAATTTCTGGAACTCCTCTCACTAGTAAGATGAATCTTTCCTTTTCTTTTTTCTTATGTTTTCATCTCTTTTGAGGGTGTTTATTTACCTGTTCCTGGATGGATTGTGCGCAGCAAACAGCTTTTTGACCAAGAAGAAGTGGATGTAGTGCACCCACTTGACAAAGAAAAGGGCATAACTCTTGAAGATTTCAAGCTTATTAAGATGCATATGGTCATTCGTACGCCTTTCTGTCTTTCTTTTCTTATCCTTTTCAATATTATTATGTTTACTATTGAGTTTGTTTCTTATTCTGTTAGATTTCACCTAGGAAATCTTGATTTGTCTTGGCTTATGAGATTGTAACCGAAATTCTGCGACATGGGTTTTTGTTGTTTATATATGTTTGGTCTTAACAATCCAATTATTACAACTACTTTTATTGGAATTCGCATATACATGTGCCCACACCACTTGATAGTGTTTTTTTTTCCTTTCTTTCTTGTGTATTATTCACCAGACATTTGCTAATTTGCGTCTTTCGATTTTCTATTCCCGTCAGCTATATGCAAATTGGCTCAATCTGTTAAAGTGAGGCAAAGGTTTGAACTTTTTCTTTAAAAGTTTTATATACTGCTCTTCTTGTCTTGTCTAATACCCCATATTTGGAATTCCAGGTAAGACGCCCCGGTCATTAATCATTCCATTTTATCACCATAGTTAAATTGATAGGGATCGTTTTGTTTTTTCTTGTTTGGTTTCATAAGGTGTCACCAATTAGTTGCATTTTTAATTTTTTGCTTGATGTTTCAGGGTTGTTGCTACTGCAGTTACATATATGAGGCGTTTGTATACCAGGTATTAAATAATTTCTGATGGTGGGAAGAAGAGTATGATGACCAACAAAGGGAAAGAGATTTGAATGCGAATTCTTGTAGTATTGTCATTTCTAGTCATCTAAAATACTCTTCAATTTTCAATCATAGGCATTCATGAGTACTAGGTATCCATTTCTAGTATCCATTTGCATACAAATGGATAAGTTTCTTCCTCTTCTTCTTTTCTCAAAATGTATATTTGGCCATCCTATCTCTCATCGGTGTGATCTTCTGGGATGCGATGCCTTGTCAGCCTTCTTCCTGTTTTTTTTTCTCACCCACTTCTTCAGATCTCTAATCATCCACTTACTCTTTTTTCTTCATGAGGTCTCTCTAATCAGCTGCCCTCTTATTTGTAAATGTAATAGTAAAGCTGATGCATTGCCTAGAAAACAGCCAGTAGTTTTTGTAGTATCGCTCACTAGTCTTAATTTCTCGTTGTGCTTCCAGAAAGAGTATGTCAGAATATGATCCACGTCTTGTAGGCCCAACTTGCTTGTATTTGGCATCAAAAGCAGAGGAGAGCACAGTGCAAGCCAGACTTCTTGTATATTACATCAAAAAAATATGTAATCACTTGTTAGCGGACTTGATCGATTGATTCACTGAGTTCTTAAAATATTTCGGTTATTGGACTTATATTTACTACTAAAATGCTTACAACCTGGCATTGTTGCCCCACAGATTCTGATGACAAGCATAGATATGAGATCAAAGACATACTTGAGATGGAAATGAAGATTTTGGAAGCTCTTAACTATTATTTAGTTGTATTTCATCCTTATCGTTCATTGCCTCAGTAAGTATTTTATCTTCTTTGGCTTGTTTCTTATGCATTAAAATTCATTTTAAACTGAATTAACAGGTTGCTTGAGTAGGTTTTTTTGTACCACATGCACAATTCTGAAAGAATAAACAATGCCATCAAGTTAAGGATCGAAACATGATTCATATAGCCTTTTTTCTTTTCTTTTTTGCAAATGCCATCTTGGTTGATGTCTGCTGTGCTTAAGCTCCAACACAGACTTTTACTTTTCCATTTTGTTCTTTGTATTCTCATTTTTTTATTTATTTATTACATATTATGAATCTCAGTTAATTACGTGGTTTAGATTATTATTTATTAGTTAGATATCTTTATATAATTAGATAAGACAAGATTACTATTTATTGGTTTCCATTTTCTGCTTGTTCCTTATATGAGCACATTTAAAATAAATGTTAATGGACAGATGACCTTCATATTGTTTAATAACTTCAAGCTGTTCTGAAAGTCTGAGTTGGGGGCATATTCATGTTAACTGGACTACTAGAACTGAAAGCGTACCTTAAAATTATTGATTGCTGAACTGGACATGACAAGTTGTCTGACATGTTCCTAATTACAGAAACATAATTGCACAAGCTTAGATTAATCAATAGTACTACTAGGTTTCAACAATTTTAAAATGAATGGCTGCTGAATTTGATGTGATTAGTTATCTTGCATGTTACTAACTACAGAAGCCTAATTGCACGACTTTAGATTCATTAATACCACCTAATACCAACGAATCTGTTTTACTGGTGGTATATTGTTCTCTTGTGATATTGCAGTTTCTGTTTTGCAAATTGAGTATCTTATTTCACAAGAACATTTTCTCCTGTGTTTCTTCACATCTTGGCAGATTTTTGCAGGATGCTGGCATGAACGATATAAGTATGACTCAATTAACATGGTAAGGTTCCGATCTCTAAGGCCAAGTAAACACCCATCTCCTAACCTAGAAAAGATGCATTCTTTCATTATAGTCCTTAAAATATGAGGTTGGTTTTACATAAGTTTGGGCATCCGAACAACAATCGTGTTAGGGAGAGCTTCTTACAGGTGATTGATAGTTGGCGTTAAAAAGTATGTAGAGCTAGTTTGTCGCTCTTTATATATTGTTCTTATCATGTGGGCCATCATCATGTTCATTGTGCATGCGTCCGGTGGCTGCCTCCTCTCTCTGTGGCCTCAAATCCCAATTGTAACTCATAGTTTAAATTCCTTTGTCCTTTGGAAATGGCTGATAAGTTAAATGTGAGAAGACTAGTGGTGAAGAAGGCCATTGTATATTACAGTTCTGTTGCCAGAATGGAAAAAATAAGCACCCCTGGGTTTTTAAATATTAAAAGAATAAATTGACAATAACTATGTTCAAGTCTGAAAAGTTTCTGAAAACAAGACTTTGTTCCAATCTCTGCACAAACCTTTTTTCTTCTCTATCTCAAAGCAGCTGCCTTAAATTGAAGAGTAAATTTGTTATGTTGATTTTTCTAAGTTTTATTTTTCTCTTGTGGACATATCCTTCTTTTATGCTAGGAATTGCATCATAAAAAATATTATTTTAATGTCAGCATCATGATTTCTTGATCTGAGTTAAAATGAATTAACCATGCTGAGACATACAGGGGACTTGTGAACGACACATACAAGATGGATTTGATTCTTATACATCCCCCACACCTTATTGCCTTAGCCTGCATATACACTGCTAGCGTGTATAGAGAAAAAGATAAGACAGCATGGTTTGAAGAGCTCCGTGTAGATATGAATGTGGTGAGTTCTCTAAGCTCAATTTTGCGGTTGTTGTTGTTGTTCCCTCCTATTATTGCGATAGACTCTGCATTGAAACTATCACAACTTTCTGCTTTGAAAGATAACCGAAGCAGCGATTTATCCTAAGAACCAAAAGGCTAGGCTTCCTCCGTACTTGCGATAGGTCCCACTACCTGTTAAAACATAAAGCATGATGTCCTTGCGTGGAAGTTACTGTTTGGAATCGTGGTAATGTCACGGTTTAAAATGCTTTTCTTTAAAAAATATATTAAAATAATTTTTTTTTATTTTTAAAAATTATTTTTAACATTAATACATCAAAACAATATGAAAACATAATTTTTTTTTTATTTTAAACAAAAAAAAATCTAAAATTTTTAGAAACACAGTTTGCATCGCATTCCCAAACATATCCAAGCTGGCTTGTCTATCTAACTTCGCGTTCTTTAGGTTAAGACTTGGTCTTCATGGAAGGCTTTAGCTATGCCCTGAAAGGTCACTATACCCGGGCACCTTACACTTCTCAAGAATCCTGTTCAAATATGGGAATTACCTGATTTTGTGCCAAATGGTGGATATGTTCTTGGGCCAAGTTACCTTTTAAGTGATGTTTTTAAGCCGGCCCACCGGCATGTGCGTGCACACAGAAATGCACAATACATAACTGCTGATCTTGAAATTTAACAAACTGCTGCAAAAAGCTTTACTGAATTTATCATGTTGGATCTATGTTGCTTCAAATATGTTGCTTCAAATAATGAGCCTTCGTGTCTGATTTGGCAGGTGAAAAATATTGCAATGGAGATATTAGATTTTTATGAGAGTCATAGATTGATTACAGATGAGAGAGTTGCTGCTGCTTTCAACAAGCTGAAACCCTAAATGGTTTGGCGATGCCTATTTCCTCAACTCAAAAGTTTTCCCATTCCACTATGTTGCAGCTCCAGCTACGGGCCCCGTGTAGTCTGTGGAAATGAAAATTGCTTAGCACTTGTCAATAAAAAATGGTTCTTTTGGAAGAGATACTGTCAATGTTTAAGAGATTGTGTGGTTATGATAATTATTCTTTCTATTCTATTGAAACAGCTTTTTGATGAGTAAGATTGAATTCATTTCAACCTGTTTGATTTGGGTACTTCATACCCCTGCCCAAGCACCATGTAAAGATGAAAATTTGTATATGACTAGTTGCAGCAATGATGTCAGATGTTGACCAATTAGCAAGCATCATATATGAGCATGGAGGCTGAGTCATGCTTAGATCTTGGAAAAGCCAAATTACGATAAAATGAAATCAGAAAACGCCCTCAAGTGCTTCATAGAAGGAAAACCCCTGTTATGCCAATCATCTAGGCTATTGTTTTCAGAGTTTGTTGATGTCGCAACTAGTAATTTCATATTATTGTCAGCATGATTGTTGCTCGTTGAATATAGCAAAACTGGATACATCATCCACAGATCAAAGACAAGGTAGCATTTCTGCTTGCATTACAGAAAAGGATTTCATCTGCTTTAAAAGGTAGCACATTCTATATGGACTACATGCATACGATTTTCACACAGCAAAAGCAGTACAAACAGAAAAGCGAGGTGATGCATTAACCATGTAGGTACAACAACGGTAAGCAATTCCTGCTCCTCGCATCTCTCACGCCCACGCCCTTGCATTATACTGTTCAATATCATTTAGAGCAATTCCATCTAGTGTTTCTCTTTTTTCTTGCCTTGCTGCTTCTCTACACAGATCAAGAACGAAACGATGAATAAAAGAAAAATTACATAAAGAATAGTACGTAACAAACAGAAAGTGGCGAAGGAAAAGACACTACCTAATTTTCTCCTAGCTTCAGATCTGGCAAAGAACTCCTTCCATTCATCTGTAAGAACGAAAATCGGGTCATCATCATCATCTTCTTCTTCCTCTTCTAATACATCGCACTCTGGCTCTTGCAACACCCTGTTTGTCATGAAACACTTACAGTTACATGGAAACCAAAATTTGAAATTTGGAGAAAAAAGCAGCAGAAGAAGATGGTCACGACTTACTGGGCAACTGGGGCAGATGTTTCTTTGCTGGCAGTGGAATCCAAGTTCAAGTCTTTTACCAATGGATAAGAAAGAATAGGTCTTGGATGTTGAGCAGCTTGAAGAGCAAATCTAGGCCTTACATGTAAAGGGCAACTAGATTGGTGGTGGTGGTGGTGGTGGGAGCAGAGCAAGTGCGGATGGTGATGGTGATGGTGATGGTGTTGGTGGCGGTGGCACAAGGGGTGGTGGTGGTGGTGGTGGTGGATTGAGCATGGAGACCATGATCTGGATGAAGGTTCCATTGGTTACTGGTTCTTTACTAGGGTTTTACAATTTTCTGTATTGTTTCGGCTGAAGGGTTTATCTGAGGAAAATTTCAGTAATTGTAATTATCAAATTTTGAATCGAGGGGTGCTCTATTTTTAATTGTTTTCACTTAAGTGTCTCCGTTATTAATAAAATGTTGATGGACATTTTAACACGTGCCATGTCATGCTCAAGGGACCCGCTATTCATAAAAAAAAAAAACAGAGAAAAATTATTTAGTTAAAGAAGAAATGAAAAATTAAATGAAAATAAAGGAGAAAAAATTTCTCTTGTGGTCGTGGTTATTATTATTATTTAATTTAGGATTTTAGAGTTTTTTTAATGCAAAGAGTAATTTTAAAATAACAATAAAAAGAATAATTTTCTCGTTATATTTTTAAATTTTAATTTTGATTTTGATTTTTTTTTCTGATTTTAATAATAATTACACATATCCATTAAAAGAATAGAGGTGTTTACATTCAAGGAGAAAAATAAAATACAGAAAATTGATTAAAAAAACATAAAAGATATAGACACTTGAATTAAAAAAGTAAAATTAAAGATATTTAATTAAAAAATATTTGTGAAATCCAAATTATTAGACATTAATAGTTTTGACCCATCTCTATGTATAAAAAATAGATAATTAACTAACCTTTGCCCTTGCTCTGTTTGGATTCGTCCATGAAGGCTAGAAATTCATTCCCGCGTTTTAATGTTAATGGGTGGTTGGAACTTTATTCTTTTTTAATTGATAGATATCTTTTATTAGGAAAGAAATCTAACCAATTTATTTTAAGTATAAATAGTTATTTAATTGGTTTATTTTAATGAGAAATAAATAAATAATGAAAAAAAATCAAATTTGAGATTTACCCATAAAAATACTTTCATTGAAGAAAAAATATATTTTTTTCTTTTTTATTTCTAAATATAAATAGTTATTTTTTAATGCTTTGGAATTTCTACATACCAATAACTTGAAATTATCGTATTTTAGATGAAATTCAAAATAAAATAAATTATATTTTAAAAAATATAATACTTTCAAATAAAAAATACTATATTTGAAGAGAAATAGGAGCTTAGCATGTTTGTTTTTGAGTAGAAATAATGTTTTTAAAAATTTAATTTTTTTTTGCTTGAAATTATTATTTTTATATATTTTTGAATTTTTTTGACATGTTAATGTTAAAAATAAATTTTAAAAATAATCATAAAATATTATTTTGATATATTTTTTAACGAAAAACATTTTGAAAAACAATTGCTACCATAATACTAAATAGGTTGAAGAGATTTTAAAAATTTGACTTGAAGATTGTTTTCTATATTTTCAAAAATTTTATGATTATCAAGATATAATTATTAATAATTATTCAATTGAAAAGATAGATATAAAAAATATATATATAGAATAAATAAAAAGCTGTGAGAGCCACGGAGCTTATAGTTTTCGCACTATTAAGCCAAAATATAAGATTCCTAAATTTGGCCGTAGGCTTTTCAAAACGCAAAAGTTGAGAAAGCCTTCCTTATGGTTTTTGCGCAAACTCTCAATAGTTAAAAAAATAAACACAATTTTTTTTTTAAAAAAATAAATATGTAAAAATATTCCTATTAATTTTTATGAAATTGGATATGATTTTTTATTTTCTTATCTATCTCTCTTTCATTAAATAATTATTGATAATTACATTTCTAGCCTCGTGAAATTTATCAAACGCATAAACACAATCTTAAAGTCAAAATTTTAAATTCTGTCAAGACCTGCTTTTCATGTATACTGGATTGAAAATAACACAGTGCTGGTGAGCGCCAAGCCAAGCCACCAACCCTTTTCATATGCAATTTGTGTGATTTAGAGCCAGTTTGGCTAAGCGTTTGCGGCAGCGTTTTCATTTAACAGTATCAATATATCGTTTGGTTATAAAATGAGCCTCAGTTTTCATGCATGAACCCCACCTTTATTTGCGTTCAAAACTCAATTTTAACAGTACCAACATATCGTTTGGTTACAAAATGAGCCGTAGTTTTCATGCATGGACCCCACCTTTATTTGCGTTCAAAACTCAATTTTACTGAAGCAGAAATTAGATGCTTTTCGTTTCCTATTCATGCAATTGTGTTTATAAACACAGTATAAAGTTGTTCCCATCTTCCTTCCTTGACCAGTGCTTCGGGTATGGATGGATTTTGTCCAGATGAGAAAACCATGAGAACTGTTCTTACCTGGGCGTGGCGCTGCTGGAGGCGTCGAGGGAGACAGCTGGGCTGGCCTGCTGAAACCATTTTTCTTCTGTTCAACCACGAGGGCTGTTCTTAACAGTTTTCCTTTTGTTCTTTCCCTGGTCTTCGTAATTGTTGCTACACTTGAAGATGATGATGACGGTGATGGAGGGCTGGCCTACTGAAACCACTTTCCTCTCTTCTGTTTTCCCTTTGCTCTTCCCTTGGTCTTTTAGGTGTTCTCCTTGTCTGCGTGGAGAGTGAATTAATTCACTCTCCACTGTTCACAACAGTGGAGAGTGAACTACAAAACTTCACTCTCCACTGTTGTGAACAGTGGAGAGTGAAAAAAAAAGAGTAAAAATATTTAATATTTAATTGTATTTTATTAAAAAAAATTAGTGTTTAATATTATTTAATAATACTACATAAATTAGAAGGAGATCACATGAAGGCGTGATATTTGCAGAATTTGATCGTAATTTTAATTTTGTTTCTGATGATATTTTACCTGATTTTGTTGCACGCTCAAAAAATCATGGAAACTGTAGTTCTTGTCCGATGAATTTTGTACGTGATGAAATTATAAATAGTTTAATGAAACAATAAAAAATATTTTATATAAAATATTATTTATTACATGACATAATAGCAAGTAGTTAAATCGACGTATTTAAATTAAAAACCATCAATATTAATATATATTTTTTAAAATTATTTTATAACCTCAATTTCAAAAACATTCTTAACCAAACACATTAAACTTCTTTTTCTTCAACTTCAATTTCAACCATAGTTTTAACCAAACACCTATTTTTTCAAACCAACCTCAACTAAAAGTACTTTTTATAAAACAACTTTTTTCAAATCACAACCACATCAGCTACCGCAATACTAAAAAGTTTTTGGCAAACATTAAAACGCAGGTTTAAGAAAGTGGGACCCATGTCAAAAATGTGGCCCAACCACGTGTTAATCAAAAGCATGTTTGACCTGCCTTTGAGATTCATGTGCAAAAAGTAATTGAAGCCATAAGATCATTTAATTTTTTGTTGATCAAAATATCCCTTTTATCCTCTCTTCTCCTCCATGCTTTCCTGAGAACCCAGCGAAATGATTATTCTCAATGACCATGTTTTTCAACCTCTTCACCAACCTCTTCTCTTGTTTTTCTCTTCCACAGACAATTGCAAAACCCACAAACCAACACCAGATCTACACAAACCATCAACCATGACCAAGATCTACAAAACAACCACAAGATCTGTTTTTCTTAAGTCCTGTAATCCCCTTTTCATGTACAAGCAAGTGTGTTGTGCATAAAAAAATCTAGGTAAATTTTGATTTTAATATTTCTTTAATTTCAAGTGTGCATGTTCTTAAAAATGTCAAATCTAGCTAAATCTTGTTCACTATTGAAATTGCATCCCTATTTATTATTGCATGAATTGTTGATCTAGACTTGATAATTTTGGTAAGCACTAAATGATTCTAATCTTCTTCTTTCTCAGTTGCATTACTTAAGAGATTTATACAACTTTACTGATTTTGATTTCATAAAGTAAATGGATAAAGATTCGAAGTGTAGCTTCGATTATTTTGAGTTCAAAAAAACATTTGAATGGATGGAATGATATAGAAAGTTGAGATTTTGTAAATGATACTTAAAGGACATAACATAAACCAAAAACAAATTTACTCATAAAAATTATTAGCGGGATTAATATGGTGCAAGAAACTAAAATCAAGTACTAATGTTGGTTTTGATCCTGCTTTCACTAAATTGTTTTTGGTCATAAACATGATTATTCAAAAGAAAAAAAAGAGAGTAGTAGTCTAAGTTTTAGACAATCAATCTCTCATATGTCAAAAGACTACTAGAAAGAAATAAACTGGTAACATAGGAAAAATCAAAGAAGCATGAGAAAAAGAAAATGTCCAAAGCTAGACGATTTAGGCTACGATTGGGAACCGTCAAGGGCTGCATTCCCAAAAAATTTAAATTTTTTTTTGTTAAAATTTAATAAGGTTTGTACATTTTAAATCATTTTAATATGTTGTTTTTAAAAATAATTTTTAAAAAATGAAAAAATATCATTGATATGTATTTTGACACGAAAAATTATTTAAAAAATACCCGCAATCACCGACAAACATATTCTTAATTGATACCATAAAAATAATCTAATCCCGACAATTAGATATTTTAAAAACTACGTTTCTCAGAACACAACAACAGAAACGACCACAATTCCAAAAAAACACTTAACGTGCATTGACCTCCAATGTCTTTTATTCAACGATTCTCTCCCACCAACTTGGTTGTTACAAGTTGCAGCCAATGTCTTCCACGTTCTTCTCAAGCAATGCGATGTCTTCGTCGAGCTGAGGGCCTTTACCTCACTATTTTGTTTGCCCTTTCTCATTCCAAAAAGGTCCCAAATTCTTTTGATTCGCCAAATTAGGCAGTCGAAGTTCGGCCCAATGGCTGAAATTTTTAGAAGAAGAAAAAACAATTAATGAAGTTTATTAAATCCGCGTGTTCTTAATGTACGGCTCCTTTAAAAACAATTAATCAAACGTTGTCTACTGGTTCTATTTAAAAGAAATAGAAAAATAGAGGACTTGATAGAGTACCAATTTTTTTTTGTAAGGACCAAGCTGAGCATTTAACACAAATACACAAGTGAAAACACGGTATCATTTAAGGGTTGATGATTTTTGGTTCGATTCGGTTTTTTTTTTTAAAAAATGACTAAACAATTTTTTTAAAAAAAAAACAACCGAAACCGGTTTGACTTGGTTTTTTTGGTTTTAGCTCGGTTTTATTTCCAGTTTGGCTTGTTTTTTTCGGTTTAGGTTCGGTTTGGTTTTTTCAGTTTCAGGCTTATAAAACCGAACCGGTCGGTTTTTTTAAAATTCTAATCGATTTTTTTTTGTGGTTCGGTTTTTCCAATTATTATTTTTAATTTTCTTGATTTAATCAGTTTTTTAATTTTTTTCTCACCAACTATCATTTATAGTTATTATTTCCAACTCGACTAAATAAAATAATTCAAAAAATTCACAACTCAAAATCTAGGCTGAACTAAATTTCAAGCTCAACAAAATAAAATTAATCCAATAAAACCACTGTTTATGAAATATCCTACTAAAAAAATAATCTCAGTCAGTTCCAATATATTTTTTAAAAAATAAATAAAATAATATTATTTAAATAAAAATAATCTATTCAAATTATCAGTAATCCACGATTAACTCGATGATTTTTTTTTTCAAACCACATCCCTCACAGCTTTTTCTAGGTATCGGGCATCTTAGATCCGGATCACACGGAAAATCTTTAATCCATGAAAGTCTGGTACGTGGGTTGGTGGCTGTCTTATTCTCCCCTACCCATCTTCTGGTCCCACCACCATCACCAACTGCCATCACTACCCAGGCATTTGGCATCGCCCCAGCTGGCGTCAGATGGTCATAGATTCGCAAAATCACTCTCCTAAAAAGTTAGTCCCTGTAATTTATAAAAATAATTGGTTAGTCTTCATAGTCTTAAAAATATTTTATATATATATATATATAAAATATTTAATTCACACATGAGTTATTTTCTAATTTATTTTAATATTCTTAAGAGATAGAAAAGGTTAATGAAGATATAGATAGGATGGAAAACATTTTTTAAAATAAAAAATATGACAGTATTGATGAGAAAATAATACCTTTTTTGAAATAAAACACTACTAAATTAAGCTTGATTAACAGTTAACACTAATCAAGGAAATTCCTGGAATTAAAAAACTATTTAATTAACTTTTCATAACTAAAATGACTAATTTATAATTTAATTCTATAATTTTTTGTGACATAAAGGAAGTAGAGAAAAGGTACAAAGAAGAAGTAAAAGATAGCGATAGTGCAGCAGCCACCCTACGTTTATCAAATAAATAAATAGAGAGCAACTAAAAATTTATCATTCGGATGAGAGCCTAAAGGATCCACAAATTTCTAAGATCAACGGCTACCCTACGTTTCTCTCCACACCACCACCCCCCCTGGCCACTGCTTTCCTTTGCGTCGCCTCCTTCCCCTCCCCCCTCACTGTCTTTCCCTACCTCCCTGTAAGCCATATATACTTATTATCACATCTGCTTTCAGCACCTCCCGTAAACCATTCCTTCTTTGCTGTCCATCATTCTTTTGCTCTTCTTCTTCAGCAGGTAGCTCAGATTCTGAATTTTCTTGTTGATTCATTTCTGGGTGCCTGAAAAGATTGTTTCCCTTATCCCTTTGATTGTTTTGGCATCTGGGTGCTTAAAAGTTTTCAAATTTATCATCGTTTCTCATAAAAGTTTGGTTTTTAACGTTCATTCTGTTTTGTTATTGGATTTCTTCGGCTTATTGGTGACTATTTGATTCAGTAAACTCTTTTTTTGGTTTTGTTTTGATCTTTTGGGATCTGGGGTTGGTGTAGTTGGTGGTATTTGTGGTTTGTCAATGGGCGCTTTGGATGAGGAACATTTCAATAAAGAGATTGAGAATGGAGTGGAACTTGATTGCCTTGATCTGGGATTTGAGGACCAACCGGAGACTGTAGCAATCGAGGATGCTGTGAAAGTTCTTTTGCAAGGTCTTGGCGAGGACATTAATAGAGAAGGCCTTAAAAAGACCCCGCTTCGCGTTGCCAAGGCGCTTCGAGAAGGAACCAAAGGTTATTATCCCAACAAATTCTAACTTTGTTTCCACACTTGCTATTAATTTAATCATTAACTCTCATCTGAATTAAACACACTTGGCTAGGAAATATCCATGCTTACGTTCCAGCCCTAAACAATAGTTGCCACTACATGGTTGTATTTTGCTTTTGGCGTTTAAGAACTTGTCTTTGGTTGGTTCCTAGGCTCTATTTTTTAACCCTGTTGGCCTGTGTGATGACTGATTTATTTTTCTCTCATGGAGTTTAAGGATTCTCTTTTGAGGCATTCTTTGATGAGGTTCAGTTTGAGTTACCTAAGTTGTCTTGTTCATATATCATTCCATTTTAATGTCGCATTTATTTTCCCTTTTTTCTTGGTTTAAGCAAAAACAAATGTGTATGACCTCTACATTCTATGATTGGTCTCAAGTTCTCACAACCAACTCCACAGTAGCACCCCGGAACTAGGCAGGCTCTGGTGGTAGGATTGATCGCGGTCTGAAGTTGATCCTTTGTTCATAAATTGATAATAAGTAACAAATACACGGATGCATCGACACGCTTCCACAATAAGAAAATGGTTTTGTTCTATGCGCGGCTTAGATGCACTGACTTATAAGCTCTAAATGGCTCCTTGTGTAGTGTAAAATATCATCTGAAATTGTGTGATGATTCTGATGCAGAATGAAGAGAAAGAAATGAGTTTTTGGTTCAAAAAATTGCATGTGGATGTATTATTTATTGTGATTGCTTCTTAAATAGGATTAATTTGGAGATGGAAGTTTGACTTTGCTAAGTACTCATTGTGGCAAGTTCTTTATCGTATTTTTCAGGCTATAAACAAAAGGCAAAGGACATTGTTCAAAGTGCATTGTTTCCAGAAGTTGGTTTGGATGATGCAGTTGGTCATGCAGGCGGAGCAGGCGGGCTTGTGATTGTTCGGGATCTTGACCTGTTTTCATACTGTGAATCTTGCTTGCTTCCTTTCCAGGTTAAGTGTCAAATAGGTTATGTCCCATCTGGTCAGAGGGTTGTAGGATTAAGCAAGCTCTCAAGAGTTGCTGATGTGTTTGCCAAAAGACTCCAAGACCCACAGCGTTTGGCAGATGAAATCTGCTCAGCTCTGCATCTTGGTATCAAGCCAGCCGGTGTTGCCGTCATACTCCAATGTTCACATATTCATTTCCCAAATATAGAGCCACCTTTCCTTGACTCCAATCGCCAAGGTTGGGTTAAGGCATTGGTCCATTCAGGTTCAGGTGTTTTTGAAAATGATTTTGCTGATGTTTGGGATGATTTTTTGAGTCTCCTGAAGTTCAGAGGAATAAATGTGGATAAAACTCTGATGAAAGACTCAAAGCAGCAGTGTTGGTGTCCGTCCCAATATTCCTCGAGTGCTGAAGTTACCGGACAACCCAACACAGGAATGGTTACAGCAGTTACTTCAATTCTCATCTCTTTGGGTGAAAACCCATTACGGAAAGAGCTTGCTGGAACTCCTAGTCATTTTGTCAAGTGGTTGATGAATTTCCAAAACGCAAATCTAGAAACGAAACTGAATGGCTTTGCTTGTGGCAGGCTGGATCCTCTTAAACAAAATGGGGAAGTCAGCCATGATAAACGGATGTATACCGAGCTGAATCTGTCATTTTGTTCCCAGTGTGAGCATCATTTACTTCCCTTTTATGGTGTTGTGCATATTGGGTACTATGCTGGAGAAATCACCCCAGTCATTAAATCTCGTTTACAGTCGATAGTACGTTTTTATGGTTTCAAGCTCCAAGTACAGGAAAGACTTACCAGGCAGATTGCCGAGACTGCTTCATCCTTATTAGGTGGAGATGTGGTGGTCGTTGTGGAGGCTAACCATACTTGTATGATTTCTAGAGGTATTGAGAAATTTGGAAGTAGTACAGCTACAATTGCTGTGCTTGGTCTATTTTCAACCGACCCCGCCGCAAGGGCCAAGTTTTTGCAGAACATTCCAAATCCTGCTTCAGGAGGATCAGGATTCTAATTCATACTTAGCTAGTGTGTCTTCGCAAGTGGTTTGATCTAATTCCTACGCCTTTTCCTGGTTGCATATTTCTTTTGCACAACCCCTAGAATGAAATTTAAGGCCTGTCATCTTTCATGATTACTTTTTTTGGCACAATTTTCCTGTTAGACATGTGACTGAATAAGTTCATCACATGAAAAAGAAAATAAAAAAGAAATAGAAATTCTGAATGTTTACTTTTATTATCTTTTGTTTCTTTCATATATATATATATATATATATATATATATATATTATCACTCGGCTGTAAACCTGTATCAACTTCAAAATTTACAACATTGTTTTTGGACAAATTAAAAAAAAACGTTTCAAATAAATTTTTTTATTAATTAATAAATAATAGTAAATAATGAATACACGAAACCTAAAAATTAATTTAAAAATATTTACCCATAATAAATAATAAATAAAGTATATATGTCAAGAAAACCATTGCGTGCATAGCTATTATCATGGCTGCACAAAGACAAAATAAATGACAATAATAAATGATATTTTCGATTAATAATTGGATTTGCAAGAGTGGATGGTCAAGGTGAGAATTAAATATTCATATTGCCAAATAATACTTAAAACCTAAGTAGGATCATACAACCTTAAAATCCCCAAATAAGCAACTAGAATAATCATAAAACGTTAAGATTATTACTATAAATGATCAAACATGAATCATTGTCGTCTTTATCCCTTCCTTGTCAAGTAGCCTGTAACTGGAGAAAAGTCATTACATGTTTTGAATATCTAGGTGACATGCATGGACAGGCTACAATCTTTGCTAAATAAGTATAGCTTATATTATGATGTTATGGATAATTTAATTTTAAAAAAAAATTAATTAAATATAAAAAACAATAGACAAGTTGAGAAACTTGACTATGATATTAAATGCGAGACTTAGTTGTTTCTGGATTTTTTTTTCCTCACATGTTCTTGGTGATGTTTGACAATGTGGTATGATTATTTTTTAAATTTATTTTAGTTTTTAATTAATTTTTTTTGTTGTGAGTTTTTGAATAATTTTAATATATTAATGTTAAAAATAATTTTTTAAAAAAATATATTATTTTAATATATTTCTAAACAAAAATTACTTTTAAAAACAACTTTTTATAACAGTCAAAAACAATTATTTTATTAGTACATTACAGTTTACACAACAGATATCGGATAACCCAACAATTTACGTACGCCATGAGAGATGTTTGATGTTTCAATTCTGCTGTACCATGTTGCAGAATCATTAGACCTGAGAGCACGAAATGTAAATATATATATTTCTAGTTTTGATGCACTCAATTTTCCTAGCCAAACTGGTATATATATTCGTTAACTGCTAAGGCAGGGTTGGCTGAAGAAATGATCATTGACATAGAAACTACATAGATTCTTAGCATGGGATAAGATCTCTATTTTCTTTTTGCCTACATGCATAATCCAGCATACGAGCACAGAGAAATAACAGCCCATGAACATCCAACAGATTCTTAAGAAAAGCTATGTAAACATGATGATTGCAGAAATTATATTGTTCATAAAGAAGGGATAAAGGAGAAGATAAAGCAGTAGAAATAAGTGCTGCTAGTACTGCAGCATTTTAAATTTCATTAGCATTGAAAGAAAGAACAACCAAAGCAACATTTTATTTATTCTTTTGACTTAAAGACAGACTCCGCATCTTCTACTTCTTGTGCAAGTCATGAAAATATCCAGAAGGGTTTTTCTCAAAAGCATCCCTAGATATGCGAACGTCTTGACCAGGAGCTTTCATGGTCCCATCTTTTCCTGAGCCAGTGACAGAACCAGTGACAGTAGCTCCAATTGCAGGAGCTTTGCTTGCATCACCACCACCAGGTATACCCGAAGACTTGTTGGATCCAGACATCTTGGTCTCGTTGTATAGCTTTTTAACAGTGAAAGTGAAAGATTTTGTGTCAAGCATCGCTTCCCTGTTCCACCATAAGAGAAGGGTGGTGCTTATATAGTGCACTCTGGGAACTTGAGGATTCATTTTGTATTTAATTCTCTCTGGAACTTGTGTGCCAGAAGATTGACAGTCAAATTTCTTGGCAAGTTATGATGATGAATGCACTGGAAATCACAAAGGGGCAATAAATTTGTTCCCTGATAAAGTTTTCGTTTATCTAGAACCTTTTCTTCGTCTTGTATCATGGCATTGAGAGGCACGCTGGTGACTGGTGCGGCCGTCTCGTTTTAACCAAGATTTGCATGCAGGTTCATTTATTTCAGTTTAAGTTAATGGAAAAAAAAAAACAACCAGAACTCTCATTGTTAACTCAAAAAAAAAATCTTTATATTACATTTATAATTTATAATATAATTAAATTCCCGACACCAATTAAATATGAAATATATAAAAAATAATTTTGATTTTTTACATTGAGAAAATGTACTTGTGTGTGTATTATTGTAACAGTAGAAACTTATAAAGAAAAAGTTTTTTAGATTAATAAATATTATACTATGAACTAAGGTTATCAATTACATTCTATTTTGTTTTGAATGGCCGAAACATTCTATACCAATTCAAAAAACAGAACAAAATGGAATAATTTTCATCTCATTTTAAATCTCGGTCCGTTCCGGATTTTTCGGCTAAATTTCGGCCGGAATGTTCCGGTTCCATTCCACATGCTTCGTTCCGCTCTTGTAAAGCCATTGAATCAAATTGAACCTTGTTCAATTTAATTAATTAAACCACCCAAGTATTAAAAACTTTTTTTCATTACTATTTTCAATAACAATGATATTAATAATAATATTGAAAATTATTATTACTATTTTCATTAACAATGATATTAATTTTTTAAAATTAGATTTATCACTAATATATATGGTTTATATTCATGTTGTTTTTTTCATGTTTATACTTTGTAGGAATTTGAGCAAAACAAGGGATGCTTTAGATTCTATTAGTCTTAATAACATTGACCTAACTTTATATTTAAAATATTTGTGTTAAAACATTTTACTTTCATAATATTTTGATATTTTGTTGAAGTTGAATTACTTTAAGTTAAAAATCTATTTAATCTTGACTATTTAGAAATATTTTAAATTTTAAAATTATATTTGTTTGACATTGTGTTTGTATTACATAATTTATAATTAATTTATCTTGAATTTGAATTATATTTGTTGAATTATATATATATATATATATATATATATGAACAGTACAACCCCGAAACGGCACGCCGAAACACTTCAAAATACACTTCAAAACTGAAACATTCCATTTTAATTGAAAAAACAAAACATCTACCGAAACAAAATTGACAACCTTACTATGAACATTAAGTTATAGTCTTCCATTATCTGACTTCATCAGTTTTTCTAAAATGTCAATATCTGAATTTATAGTTTCATTCACAGTTGTCAATATCTTTATATCACATTTATAATATAATTGAATTCCCGGCACTAATTAAATATGAAATATAAAAAATATAATTTTAATCTCTTATATTATTAAAAGGTTCTTATATATAAAAGAAGAAGAAAAAACTGTATTGTTCATATATTTTCTTTATTTGAAAAACCGTAGAAAACTTGTAAAGAAAAACGGTGAAGAACTTTTAAAATATTTTACCACCTCAATATAAATCTTACTTTAGTTTTCTAAGAAATTAGAGCGTTAATTACTCAATCTCTGAACAGTCTCTAAAATTTTCATTCCACAGTTGCTCTTTTCTTTTCTTTTCCGGGGCTATTCTTTACATTTGATTCGGTGCTTCTGCTGCGTGAAGATGCTTGACTCCCAGTGGACATCTTTCGTGAAGATATTTTAGAATGATGCTTGGGTATGAAAATCCCATGCTATCCCAGTATTTTGACTCTGGATTTTTTCTAATCCGGATAAACTGTAATCAAGGCAGGCAACTGGATCATATTTTGAATGGCTTCTTAATCTCTGTAATGAAATTTTAATTTCATAATCAATCTATATGATACCACCTGGTTTTCAACATTTATACCTCATTTGTCAGGATTCCTTACATGCTAGCATGGTACTCTATGATACCACCTAGTTTTCACTTGTTAAATTTAAGGTTAGCTACATGTTCTTGGCAGAATTACATTTAGCCCTGACAGCATGAAATGTAAATATCTGCCTTGTCGTGTTTCTGGTTTTCACTCGAATTTCATTGCCATACCGGTGATTCTTTTACTGCTAGTGCTTTTAATGATGAATTCTTGGTAAGAAATGAGAACACTAATAAAGGAAGGCAGGCTTGGCAAAGAAAGGATGATCAATGACCTTGAAACCAAGTGGCCACATGAACAATTCCGCCAGCAGACGAGCACAGAGAAATAGCACACCATGAAACACTAGTTTATGGTCTGCTTACTTGTTTAAGCAGAATTAAGGAGATATCATAAATATATGCATGTTGACTTAAGAAAAGCTATGTGAACAAGATGATTTCTGAAATCATACTTTAAATGCTCATAAAGAACAGATAAAAGAGAAGATAAAGCACTAGAAATAAGTGCTGCTAGTGCAGCATTTTAAATTTCATTAGCATTGAAAGAAAGAACAACCAAAGCAACATTTTATTTATTCTTTTGACTTAAAGACAGACTCCGCATCTTCTACTTCTTGTGCAAGTCATGAAAATATCCAGAAGGGTTTTTCTCAAAAGCATCCCTAGATATGCGAACGTCTTGACCAGGAGCTTTCATGGTCCCATCTTTTCCTGAGCCAGTGACAGAACCAGTGACAGTAGCTCCAATTGCAGGAGCTTTGCTTGCATCACCACCACCTGGTATACCCGAAGACTTGTTGGATCCAGACATCTTGGCTTCGTTGTATAGCTTTTTAACAGTGGAAGTGAAAGATTTTGTGTCAAGTATCACTCTTCTGTTTCAAAAAATAAGAGAGGGGTGGTGCTTATATAGTGCACTCTGGGAACTTGAGGATTCATTTTGTATTTAATTCTCTCTCTGGAACTTGCGTGCCAGAAGATTGACAGTCAAACTTCTCGGCAAGTTTAAATGAATGCACTGGAAATCGCAAAGGGTTAATAACTTTGTTCCCTGATAAAGTTTTCGTTTATCTATAACCTTTTCTTCGTCCTGTATCACGGCATTGAAAGGCACACTGGTGACTGGTGCGGCAGTACTCTCGTTTTAACCAAGACTCGCATGCAGGTTCATTTATGCAGTTTCTGTCAATGGAATAAAACAATTAGAAATCCCATCATCACATGGGAACTGAGCCTTCGGACCTTATTTATCTTGAACATTCAACCCCCACGTATTAAAAGGCCAATATAAGGTCATATTGAACAAAAAGTACTGGAGATGTATTTATCTTGTCGCTATATATCTGATATTTTATATTTATAACACTTCCTGACATAAATTATTAATGTTTTTTCTTTGTTTGGAGAATTATGGAAAACCAGTAAAGGTAAACGGTAGAGAATCTCTAAAATGTGTGTAATTAGTTTAGAAATCTAGAAAACTAGTTTCCATTTTTATTTTTTTTTGTCTGAATAGTCTCTAAAATTTTCGTCTCACACTTGCCTTTTGTTTTTTTCTTTTCCGGAGGTATTCTTTACATTTGATTCAGTGCTTCTGCTGCATGTAGATCCTTGAGACTGCCAGTTGACATCTTGATGGAGCCATTAATTTTAGAATGATGCTTGGGTATGGAAATCTTATGCCTCCCCAGTATTTCACGTTTAGCAGTAGAAAAAGGTTAGGATTGATGAAAAGCAGTCTGGGAAATTTTAATGAAATAAGGTATGTGGTGCGTAGGAGTTGAAAAGGGAAGCAAAATCCGCGTTGCATTTGCAGAAATGAAAATAATACAGATCCCTCAGCTGTTGTAAATTTTCAGAGGCTTGCAAGGCCTTTCCGCAATGTAACAGGCACTTGGAACCAAGAAATTAACGTCTCTGTCAGAGGAAAGATGAATCTGGTTCAATGTGTGGCACATGCAAGCTAGATATTCATTGGAAATCTAGTTTGTGTTGTTTTCAGCTGGAGCTGAAGACTTAGTAGCAGCAACTAGCAACAAGGACAGAACTGGGATGCTGCTCCATTGCTCAACTTCTTAATTCGAGTCAGACCACAAGATTACTCAAAATTTCTTCCTTCAGCAAGCTGTATTTATAGAAGTGAAAGAGAGCTAATATCATATAATTTTCCTACTGCTCAAAAAAGAAAAAACAATAGAAAAACTGAGAGATGCAAAATGAAAATTAGAAATGCCTTCCTGAAATATGAGAACAACATTTCAATGAGCTAGGGCTGCGACCCCTTAATCATCAGTTCTGATATAATTTACATAAATACAACAAAAACTCACTGTGACACAAGTTATCCAATTCGAAGCTGGCTTGCTTCTTTCTTAGTCTGCAAAACCACTTATATATGTACAAAGAAGTCCCCAAAGTATGACCAATACACATCAAACAAGCAGAGCAGCAGCCAACATTTAATTCTCGTCTAACCACAAGTGCCTGACAGAAGGCCAATCTAAAATTTGATCGTCTGATTGATGGGAATTGGCAAGACCTTTTGATTTAGGGGGATCCACGCGAGCTTTTGATTTAGGGGGATTCACACGAGCTTCTGATTTGGGGGTATCTAAACGAAGAGCTTCTGCTTTGGGGGTATCTAAACGACGAGCTTCTGATTTAGGGGGATCCACTTGAACGTTTGATTTGGGGGGATCTAAAAGAGCTTCTGAGTTACGGGGATCCACGTTTACAGGAGCTTCTGACAAGGGGGGATCTACCAGAGCGTCTGATTGAGGGAGATCAGCATGAGCTTTTGGTATAGGGGGGTGTTGAATAAGCAAGGGCGGTATGTAGATTGATATGATGGCAATTGCAAGAATGAAGAAGAGAGAGATATACAAGGAGAGGCTTAAAGTACGAACCTGCAAGCAAATTATCAGAGTCAGCACACTTTATGTTGCCGAAAGACGAGCCATGACAAGTATTATTCAGTAGCAGAAACGTATAGTGATGTACCATGTCACAGTTTCAGTTTGATAAAACAAGTTGGACACTATCCAAATATACGTATGACATACAGATTGTTCACGATGATGCTATAAAAGTCAGTCTCCCTAGTATTCAATTGCATGAAAAAATAAATTTTCATCTAAAACACCACATAGAAAGTCATTTTCAAGGAGAAGGAAAGTTCTGATCTTCCAAGCAGTGCAAGCCTTCTCAAATCTAATTTAGTTCAATATGAATGTATTTTACATCAAGCCGTAAGGATACAAGTGCATTGCAGGATAGTAGGTATAAAAAATAGCAGAGCAAGAACCGCCCAAATGAAATAAGGTGAAATGCAGTGGGGATCAGTCCTGGGATGTGGTTCTTCCACAAATACTTTTTGACAAACATTCATGAGATCTGTAATATTGTGATAGATAAATTTGGGAGCCATAAAAACATCGAAAGTGTTTCCTACAGCTGAAAAGAATCTTGTTAAAGTGATCTTGATACCATGCCACAGACTTTCCATGTTGACATCTCAGGCAGGGACACGCTAATAACAAATCATTGCCACTCAAAAGAAAAGATAGAACTTTCTACAGTTGAATGTTTGTGAAAGCTACCAATCAGGAAAAATAAAAGTGCAGAGATGATTGATATAAACCAAACCTTTTTAGCTATCTGGCGTTTGTGAGGAAGATTTTTATCAGCATGCTCCAGGGAATAATGCAGCATGTTAACTATTGTCAATTCAGTTACTGGATCATGGCTTTCTGCAAGCAGAAAATGGTTATGATTAAATCTTCATAGATCTTTGTTACTAAGTCCTACTGACAAATAAAAATATGTACAATTATTTCACAGAAAAGGTCAATTATGACAAAGAAGAAAAGAATCAAAGAACCAGATGGGATCACCTGGAATGTCAAAAATTTGTTTCGCAGGGGGAATACCTAGCAGCTCCCCCAAATGAACACGCACTCGGGCACGATCATTGAGTGAAAGTAAATCACCATGCGTAACAACAACCACAGGTTTATCATCTGCAATGATAAGAATCAGAAACATTAGGCAATTAATGTAAATATGAACATAAGAAAACATTGATTGAAAATAAGATGAGCTAAGGCCATAACTAGAGGACAAACTACTATATAAGAAAGACATGCAGATTATGTTCTAATTTCTTATGAAGTTGCGATGAACACTAACCAGTCTAGCATTGTTATTGTCAGAAATAAATTTAGAGGTTTCACAAAATTAAACATCAAAGAACCATAAGGGCTTCTGACATGAAACTTTAGTTTGTGGAGAGCCTCGAAGCAGTGACCGGAGAGTGGATTAGATTTTTTTGGAGGGCTAGAATAATTTTGAAACAAACCTAAAATTCAGGGACTAGAGTGATTTTCTGAAAATTTTAGGAGGCCTCAACCCTCTCAAGCTTGGCTGATGGCCACCACTGCCCGGAGGCATAACTGTACAGTGAAAGAAGCAGCTCCTCTTGGAAAAACAAATTGACTTGGAAATTATATAAAGATGATATAAAAGAGGAGCTATGAACCTCTGAGGATATGCATGTGCTTGACCATAAACGCGTTACAATTTAAGAAAAGAAATCAGAATTTCCTTGTACCATTAAACGATATATATGGGCAGTCAAAAGTTTTAGCAATCATCTGTGTATACTTTTTCCCTTCGTCTACAAGATTATCCATGGATTTCAGAACTGCAAGCCCATCAACAACAAATATGACAAAGGTAACCATCCTGGTTTCCTTGGACTGACAACCATTCCCACGAGCTTTGCATTTCATTTGGTTCCTCAAATGTGAATTATCTGATGGCCTGATAGGAAATCATAGCAGTGAAATTATTTAATGTAAAACAAACCTAAGCTTGCCAAACCTAATACTGAGAAGCTAGAAATTCAAACCTAATAATGAGCTCCCGATGATGAACACCTTTTGTGATCCAATTCTTGAGCATGTTAGCGCTATCATATGAGTCATAGGACAAACCACGGGTATCATAAAGACAGAAAGAAGTTGAACTTCTTGGGATCATATACTCCTGAAGGAAGTAGGTTCCATCTGCAGCAGATGAGTTATCTGCAGCAAGAAATAACTTCAAGTATCACTGGAAATGAAATGAGTAAATTTACTTTATTAAATAATTGTCCGAAATAAAAGTGAAGATTGCATCCATCAAAAAGATCTACGACATCTTGATTTCAAATGGCATTTAAGTGACAAAAAAGTAGCATGTACATGATACTTGAGCTCTTTCAGATGCAAACTTGTCATCTTCAAACACCTTAGAAATTCTATTTATAAGGCTGCTTTTCCCAGATCCCTTTGGACCGATTACGAGGAGGACTGTTGTGTTTGGCACATCAAAGTCACTCAATTTCATGCCAATCACATTCTCCATCCATCCTCCAGGAGTATAACTGTGAAAAATCATATACAATGTGTACTTAGATTAGACATCACATATTCAAATATGATGATTATAATAATGAAAAGAAGATTTATTTCTTGAAACAGCCAAGGTCCTGATTTGCCAAGTCAATTTCATAAAGCCAACATGCAGTAAATCCAAAAATTTTAAAAAGGAGCCCGATTAAAGGCAACCATCGTCATAAGATGGCATAAGCTGAAATGCACCATCAGTACAACCAACAGAAATTAACATACAAAGATATTTCTCCAGTGGACCTTGCCTCTCAAGAGCAAAATCCTAGAGAACACCCAAGCTGAATAAGTAGTTCCTCACTTACCATACACAGGCAAGCAAACTGATACTTCAAAATTCATCCCTTTCTTTTCCTCCAATATCTAAAACTACGAAATACAATAAGTCAAAATGAAAACTAACTGTGAATACCTCAAGATTTTGCTCTTTCCTTCCTCCAAGCTCTTGCTTCTATCCTTCAACTGATCATAACTCTGCAAGACTTCCCTGTAAGCAGTACTCGCCTTCTTTTGGTTGGCTTGAAGTTCCAAAAAACTTGAAGGAATTCTAGATCCTTCATACACCGACCCACACTCTCCATCCATGGTTCCACCCTCATTTTTCTCTTGAAATCTATGCACAAACAGACTCAGATTTAACAATTTACCTACATTTTCAAATAAATGCAAAATCCCAATTGGTTACTGAGCGAAAATAACAGAAACAGAAAGAGCGGGCCTTTCTCTATGTTTCAAAGAAAGACTGACCCTTTTCAAGCTATTGCTAAAAATTAGGCAGAAACAATCATGAGGGTCAATCAAGATAGTTCTTTTCTACCACTCATTTATGCTTAATTTTGGAAACTCAACAGTAGCAATAAACGTAGATGTCAAGCTTAAGCTTCAATTTTTCTGTTCTAGTGGTTACTTTCTAGGCAAGCAAAAAGGAACCAGACAGAGATTAAGGAACTATTTATCAAAAGATTAGTATAGTACTGAGTAGAGATACCTTTGAAAAGAGAAGGACCCGGGAGGACATGATGATGATGATGATGATGATGATGATGATTGCAAAGAATTTTGTTCCACCGAGGATTCTTCCGCTGCATAAGCAAATTAAAAGGTGTATATCAATCACCACTTACCACCGTTTACAATTCTCTCATTCACTCCAAAACACAGAGCCGAAAAAGTAATAGACAGAAAGAGAAACGGGATACCGGGGGTGAAACCGAGAGGCATATCTTCGCCGCCGCCGCCCATGTTTGCTTGCTTGCTAGTTGCAGTTGGTTTCTGTGTGCGGGGAGGAAGAGCAAGAGAGACCTTTTTTCAAGCAGGTTTTTCTTGTCGGTTAAGGTATTGTTAGTGATAATGGTAATTGCTGTTTTTTTTTTTAACAAATTAATTAATTAAAATAATTTTTTTTAATTTTTAAAATTTATTTTTACCATCAATATATTAAAATAATTCAAAATTATAAAAAAAAATAATTCAAAACAAAAAAATAAAAAAATTTAATATCACTTTTTTAATAAAAAAAAAAAACAATCCTAGAATGTTTAGGATAAAGTTTTCAAAAACTTACAATTTTTTAAAATTAAATTTTATTTAATATTTTTATATCATCTTTTATTAATATCATAAATAATTAAATAAATAAAAATAAAATATTTTAATATATTTTTAAATAAAAATATTTAAAAAACAAACAACTTCTAAAACTCCTAACCACTCTTTAAAATTTACTTAGAGTTTTGACTTCTGACCTGGCATGAGAGGTTAATGGAGACAGCCACAAGTCAATGAATGATAATATGGTTGCATCATGCCACGTGTTCGTCTTTTCTCTTCTTGATGGCAATTTTATCCATCCTTTCATGGCTTGGGCGTTATTTCTTTTCTTCTTTTCTTTTTTTATCAATATCTAATTATGAATCAGATTTTATGATTATTAAAACAGATATTTGTTAAAAAGGTAATGATTTAAATTTAATATATATATATATATATATTAGGTTATTTTTTTTATTCATGTTTTTTTTATTTCCAGAAAAACAAGCCTCTTTTTTAGTAGCATGTTTTTTAATAAAAAAAATAAAGATAATTAAAATAAATATTTATAAGAAACTCGATAATTTAAATTAGTGAGGAAAAAAATATATCTTTAATAAAAATTAATATTTTATTATTTATTTTAAAAAAATTATCAAGAATTATGTTTTATAAAAAAAAAATCTTTGTGATTTGAATATAACACTATAATTTGAATGCAGTTATAAAAGAAAATAAAAGAATGATTTATCTGATAAATTATGTATAAAATTTACAATAAAATAAATATTTTATTTCTTATTGAAAATTCATGAATATATTTTTTAAAAATGTTTTGCATATTAGGTCATAGAAAATAATTTATATATTAATTGTTAATATTACTATAAAAATTATAATCTTGTTGAAAATTATATAATACAATTGGATAATTTCTAAATATCATCTTAATAATTTTATTTAAGATTAATTTTATTATAAATTTAAAAAAAAAAAGTTAACAAAAAACTAGAGGCTATTTAAAATGAACAGACACGTAGGCCTAGAAGGAAGGCCCCCACGCCTAGCCCAGAAGAAAAACTTAAGCACGCTTGGGTTTACATTTTAATGGGCATCGTCCATCAAAAGCATTTTTTAATAAGACGGAGACGTAGCTAGTCGATTTCCTGACACCCATATTCCAAGTATTTTGAATCTTAAAAATATAGTTTTTAATTGAGGGTTTATTTATTTTTATATTTTAAAAATATTTAAAAATAAAATAAAATTTATATTATTTTTTTATTTCAAATTATTTTTTTATTTTTTTATAAATAAAAAAATATTATTTTAATATATTTTTTAACCAATAACACTTTAAAACATAATTGCTACCACGTTATAAATACCACTGCTTAGAAACAAAACAAAATCTTAAAAATCTTATTAATTTTATTTTCAGTTTCAAAACACCATCCAATCAGTATAAAGTTAAATTGAAAGGCGTATTTGAGGTTGTGACCTAGCGATAAAAGAGACTTGTTCCTTTCCTCTGCACTAGAGTTCAGGTTTCACTGTGCACACCTGTCATCCCCGCGGTGCCTTACATGTTCACTGAGCTTGCAAGATATTCAGTGAGCCCGGGAATTAGTTGTGGTGCGCGTAAGCTGATCCGGACACCCCGGGTTAAAAAAAAAAGTTAAATTAAAAGGCATACGTGGCAAGATGCTACACGACCATTTGGCAGTGCTGTCTGAATAAGATAGCCAATTTTTTAAGAGAGGCTAGGCGTATTGGCAAACACTCGTTTCTAGTTCGGCATGTATGGTGGGAGATGGATCCTATTCAACTTGGTATCTAGTTCTATACGCCATAACCCAACTTCAACTAGAGAGTCTATGATGCCCACATGAATGGCTTTTCACGACATATTCTATTCGCTATGGGGTATTATTATGAATTTGATCATGGTGGAGGTGCTCCCAAAAGTTTTGTGCAAATCGAGAGTCCATCACGGTTCAACATCCTTATAATAAGGCTGTGTTTACTTACTATTTTGAAATAATAAAAAAATAGAATTGTGTTTGCTTAAAAAAAATTGAGATACAGACATGATAATAAATTTAATTTTAGAATAATTTTTTAACTTATAAAACATGAGGTACATGTAAGATATATCTCTAAATATAATATTTTTTTTATAATATTCTTGTAAAAAACTTTTATTTCTAAAATTATTCATTTAATATAAATAAAAATAGTTATTATTATAATTTTAAAACTCAATTTAAAAGTCGATATAAGACAAAACTTGAGTCAACGGTCGAGATCTAGATCACGGGTCAAGCTGACCTGAGTCATCATAAGAATAAAAATAGTTATTATCATGGTTTTAAAATTCCGATTCAGATGTCGTTCCGGGGCAAGGCTTTGGCCACGAGTGAGGTTAATCATTGATCCAGATCAATATAAGAACAAAAATAATTATTATCATAGTTTTAAAACCCGACTCACATGTGGTCAAGAGGGTAAGCCCAAGGTGACTCGAGTTTATGTAAAATAATTATTATCATGGTTTAAAAACTTGATTCGAGAATCAACCAGGGAGAAGGCCTGAGTCATGGATTAGAAGGGTCAGCCATGGTTGACCTAGGTTAATATAGGAATAAATGTTGTAATTCTCATAATTTTAAAATCTGACTAGGAATGACAAGGTCAGGGCTTGGGTCACGGGTTGGAAAAGTCAACACGGGTTGACCTGGGTCAATGTAAGAATAAAAATTATTATTATCATAATTTTAAAACCCAACTTGAGAGTCAACCCGATGCAAGATTCAAGTCATAGGTCAGGAGAGTCAACATGAATGACAAAAAAATAATAACAATAAAAGCAACATTGTCTTAACCATAATTTTTTTCAGAAAAGTCAACAAGTTTTTTATTCATATTTTATCCTGAGTTGAACAAGGTTTTTTATTAAACTAGACCGACTCAATCTTTCATTTATTTTTTCTTAGACTCTAATCAATCCAAGCTTCGAGTCAACCTATCAAGTCAATTCTAATTTTATAACTAGGATTGTTATAATATTATTAATTTCAACACTTAATATAAACTAAAATAAAAAAAATTATTTATTTTTAAAAATATATAAGTTTGACAAATATATCTTTTTATATTTTATTACACCTTATCTACTATGACCAAATATAATACAAAAATAATTATTTTATCCTACATCATTAGTAAACACCATTATATCTTTATTTAATTTTATCTCTCTTCTTTTTGTCTCTTCTTTTAAGAAGAGAATAACCAAACGCTGTATAAGGAATTGTTTTATATGTGTTGGCTACTACCAGCCAACAAATAGCGGATGGCAGGGGTGGAGGGGGCCTTTGTCACCCCAAGCCGAAAACATTATATAAAAGCCATTTGCTCTGCACTTTATTGTGGATGATATAATTGTTTTCATAAATAAAAAAAATATACTAGCCTTTTCAAAGTATTTTTCTTTTCATATAAAAAATAAAAAAATAAAAAATACTTAATTTAAAAAATAAAAAAACCTGAATAAACCAAAGTTTACATGCCAAAGACGTGATTTGGTTCATACACCCCATTGAATTTAATATTTATTTTATTTTTATAATTAATTATCGCTGTATTATACATCAATTAGGTGGATGAAACCTTTTTTTTTTAAAAAAAATTAAGGGATGCACCTGAAACTAAAATAAAAAATCACGCTAATTTTTTAAAGTTTGATAACAAAAGACGGTTTTTTTTTTCTCAAGACCAATAAAAAAGACAATTTTAAAACAAACAAACAATGAAATGGTATTTTTTAAAAAGATTAAAAATACATTCAATTTAAAAAAAAACAGACCAAGTGTGTGGGTCTATCGTGTATTTAACTTGTAAAAAGATATGACTTGTGCATTAGGCCCAAGAAAAAAAATGGCTCATGAGCCATTATTTTTTTCCCAACATCATCAGATGATGGATAATGCATCATTCACCCTTTATTTATTTTTTAAAAACAACTTTGCTAACCCTGATGTCCAAGGATTGCTGAAAAATTAGGCTTTGGACATTTCTTGTTAAAAAATTCAATTTTTAATTTATTTTAACCAAAAACATATTGGACACCTTGATAAACTCATTAATAAACTCAAGAAAATCAAAAATCCTAAATCAACCTGAAACCAAAGCTCTTCCTAGATTCATGTATGTCAACTTTGAACACACCACTTGTTTTCAATATCTTTTTCAGTCCTTTTTTTCAATGAAGCAATTAGGTATCAATTTTGCAATTAGAACTCAATAGATAGAAAAAATATTCGGGGACCAAAATGAAAAGAAAAAAGAGAGAAAAAAAAAGAAAAGCACTACCTGAGTTCACAATGCACTGTAAGTGCATCGTGTTTTACACTGTTGAACACCACCCCCCCTACTGTACATCTGAGCTTGGCTCAGATGGTGTTTTTGGAGGTTTTTTTTCGTTCGTTTTATTTGAATAGATCACTTTATGTTTTTTATTTTTCTTATGTTATTTAGAAATATTGGCAAAACTTTTTAGCCTTTAAACATAACTTCGATACGAGCAAGAAAAACTGATAGTTTTGTCCCATGTGAAGTTTTATGAAATTTTGTGTACAATAATTTTAATTGGATGCAGTCGAAATTAATTATGAAATCAGTGGTTGTGGAGGTATTAATTAAGCATATTAATTAAAAAAAAAAAAGATCACAGTGGATTGATGCACAATAAATCGGATCTCCAGTCACCAAGAAAGTAAACGAAGCATGGTTACAAGATACAATTCGAGATTTGAGTCACGAATTAACAAGTAGATATATAAATTCACGAGTCAGCTCACGTTATGATTGTTTTTAAAAAATTAATGAAACTGATATCGTTGTACATTAAAAAAAAAAATTAAATGAAATTGTTTAAGTACAAAAACCAATTCAAAATAAAATCTCCTAGCCTCGGTTTTAAATTGATATGTCATTAAATTAAATCATCAAATCTAAATCTAACCTGTTTTATAACACTAAAATTAATTGTTTAAAAGTTAAAATTATAATTTAAAAATCCAACTCAAGAATTAACTTGAAATAAAACTTGAGTCACCAGTTAAAAATGTTAACCTATAAACAAATCAAAGAAAAAAAAAGATTTAAGGTAATGTCGTTTTGACCAGTTTTTTTTCTCAAAAAACAAGTCAATAAGTTTTTTATTTGGTTTTAAATGGGTCGATCAGATCATTGATCAACCCAACTTTTTTACTGGGTAAATTCTCTCTTTTTTTTTTCTCTAACTTATATTAGTTTAGGTTTCGACTCGACTTGTCAAGTCAATCTAGGTTTTTAACTATAATTAAGAGAGTATTTAGCAACATGAATGACTGTATGTTTTTTTTTAAATGATTGTTTTTGTTTAAATTTTTTTTTTGTTTTTAGATTATTTTGATGAGTTACTATTGAAAATAAATTTTTAAAAAATAAAAAATAAATATTATTTTAATATATTTCTAAGTAAAAATTACTTTAAAAAATAATTAATATTACAATATCAAACATTAACTAAAACTCATGTACACAAGAAAGCTTTATAGTCCTTCTTTTTATTATTAAAAAAATAAAAAATATTAATTTTATACTTTTAAATGATCAAATAAATAAATTAACATGGTAAAATGCCTTCAGCAAAATTCATCCTTTCCAATTAAAAAAAAAAAGAAGAGAAAATAAATCTCATTAAGAGAGATTATCCAACTTTTTAGAGAATATTTGAAATACCATGCAAGTTATATTTTTTTTAATTTTAATTTTTTTAATAGTTTTAAATTATTTTGATGT
This sequence comes from Populus x sibirica, assembly GCA_019202695.1. NCBI lineage: Eukaryota > Viridiplantae > Streptophyta > Magnoliopsida > Malpighiales > Salicaceae > Populus > Populus x sibirica. Next base: position 85,617 of record JAGMVL010001477.1, read on the forward strand.
GATGATATTAAAAATAATTTTTAAAAAATAAAAAATATTATTTTAATATATTTTTAAATAAAAACATACTTTATATTCCAAGTTTTAAACAGTATGTTAGTATGCTTCAAAAACACGTTTCACTCTTGTACCTGAAATTACCAAAATATTTCCATCTCCCTTGGTAGCCAAGACAACTCCCCAAACGAACCGGCTTCCGGTCCAGACTCGCGTCGTACCCCACCTTAACGCCATAAAACCGAGGGCGCATCAAATATCTTGAATGACCAAAATAACCCACGTCACCCCATTCTAGAAACGCCAAATCCATCCCGACGAGTAAATTATATTTTAGTCCATTTATGTTTATAAAATAAATAAAATAGTCTTTTTAGTTTTAAAAATTAATTAATTGGTCCTTTGATAAATGTCGACTATGCCTATTTTGATATTTCTCTGTTCTTGAATTTTTTTTCTCGTTACTCCTTTTATATTATTTACTTTTTTTTTCTTTTTTTCTTTTTTAAAATAAAAAACATTATTTAATGGAAAATAGACAAAGCTCTCCCATTGCATATGGAGCTAGACGGAACCTTGGAATAAAGGTTTCGTCATCATTATAAAAAAAAAATTATTATTGTTTTACTGTGGATTATACACAATGCAATCCATGGTAAAACAATTGTGAACCCTTTAAAAACAAAAAAAAACACACACACACTTTTAGGTAGAATTGTATTTAAACATATTTATTGCACAATGTAATGACTCCTATGCTCTTGAAAAAAAAAAAACAACACGGCTAATGTTTGAAGGGCGTTTTCACATTTTTTGTATGGTGTAGTTATCTCATAACCCCTATGGTCAAAATTTTTTTGCCTAAAATCAAGGGGTATTTTAGGTTTATAACCTCGGTTTTCTTGGAATTATCCAATGGGGCCAGGGGTGTTCTAGTCTTTCTATAATTAAAAAAATAATTAGTGTGTGTAGAGCAAGCGCCAACAAATGGGAGCCACCTATGCCATTTGGACAACGTGTGCGGCACCTTTTGATAGCTTTCAGGGTGACGTCCAAAGCATCGTGCCACCCTCTTCATGGTGAGTTGATGCAGGCTGACCTTCATGGCATGGATGCGATCCAATGACAATTTTTCTCCTCCCACTCTTTTATATCTCCTTCTCTTCAAATGGTGTGCTAGCTTTGCAAAGTGGTCCTCGATTATTTAATTATATCAAATTTAATTTATTTGTTTTCCAATTTCATCTATTGATATTTGCTTTTTTATGTCTTTTTATCAAATTTAATCCGTATTCTTTTGATCATTGTTTATTTTGCTTTTAATCTTTTTTTATTGGATTTTATTTTTGATTTAACCCCTAATCATTTGATTTTAATTCTTTTTTTTTTGTTGAATTTGATTCTCATTCTTATGATTGCAATTCATTTTATTTTGAGTTATCTTCTAGATTATTTATTTTGTTTTTGCAATTTCATTCCTTATTGTTTAATTTCATTGAATTTTCATATCATATTTGGAGCCTATTTTTTTATCATGCTTTTAGAACCCGATCCGTGAGTCAACCTCAATCATGTTCTACGTCACAGTTTGGGTCGAATAACCGAGGTTACCAGGGCCAGCTGGATTTTTTATCGTGCAATAAGTAAAAAAGATATTATTTTGAAAAAAATAGTGATAAAAAAAATCAATAGGTGTTGACATGATTTTTTCCTAACTAATCGCTTGATTTTTTATTTAGCTAAAAGGTAAAATTAGTATTATTTTGAAAAAAAAAATAATGGAGAAAGAATTCAATTATCATCCTATTTTTTTTATTGATCTTCATTTATTCTAGATTTCTTTTTATGTTTCATCCATTTCCATTTCCATTTGATTTTTGTTTTGTTTTGTATTAAATATGGTATTTATTCTCTTGATTGTTGCTCTTTTATCATTTTTTTATTTTTTATTTCAATTTTACCTTTCAATGTTTTTTTTTTCATATTAAGTTTTTAGTTTTTTTATTTTTATTTTTCTTATCTTTTTTTGTTTGTTTTATCTTTCAATTTTGTCCATTGATATTTTATTTTATTTGTTTTTTTTATAAAATTTTGATTATCGTTCTTTTAATTGCTATTTTTTATTCTATTTTTCAATCAAGTCCCTTATTATTTTCTTTTATTATTTTTTGTATCAAATTTGGTTCTTGTTATTTTTTTTTTTGATAGTTAAGAACTTTATTTATGATATGTTTTTGATATTTTGTATAGTCATCTTGGTCTCATCACCAAAGTTGCTGGTTTAAAAGATTAGTTAGATTTAAATTTGTTTTTTTTTTAATTTTTTTAACTTCATCACTTAATATTAGGTTATTGGATCTTGAGCTTTCTATTTTTTTTCCTTTCTTTTATTTGGGGTTATCCCAGATAGCGAGCTAGTCAAGTTAACCCAGATAGCGAGCTAGTCAAGTTAACCCGGGTTCACTCAAGTTATCACCGTTTAGATATCTTTTTATGTTAGAAAAAAATTGACCTACCCCATAGCGCATCGCGGGCAAAAAAATCTAGTCATTTACTAAAAATGGACACATAAGGACTGGGTAATTAATTTCTAAGTTCAGAAGAACTATTCAATTCATTTTGAAAAACTAGAGGGACTAAGTTATAATCTACTCCCATAAGCACACAAGTCATTTGAGGGGCCTTTTAGTAAATCAACAAACAAAGAAATAAAACGACCATATCAATTTGGGGACCACACCTTCCCCACCACAACCAAGCAATTTCTTCTTTTCAGTTTTCTCAATTATTCACAAATAAAATAATACCAATCATAAAACAAACATTTAAAATAATTATTCTATTTTATTTTATTATTTCAAAAACTCCCTATTTTTCTTGGTTTCTCCTTCGAAATATCCTCTTCCATCGCTTCTCCAGAATCCAAATCCATCTCCCTCTCTCTAAAAACAATCTCGCTCCTTGTTCCTGCTCTTGCATTAGCGATCCATAACCCTTTTCCCCTTCATTTTAGATCTCCGCTGCCTCTGGTGTTTAACTCTTTGAGCATCCATGGTGATTTTTCTATTATTTTGTGAATTTAGAATTTTTTTCCTTTCTGCTTTCAGTTTTATTGAGCTGTAACTTCTGTGAAAGGAAAGAAGTCGTCGTTTAAGTTTCTTTTAAGAAAGAGCAGAGAGTGGATTAAAAAAACTTTAATAAGTGTTTTTTTTAAAAATAATCCAGGCTTGAAAAATAAGAGCTTAAATTAGAGCGCTATATAGTTGAATTCGGCTTGGTTTTCTTGATTTTTTTAATTTATTTCTTTTTGTGTGGCGTACGCTACAAGATTCTCTCTCTTTCTTATCTTCTTTTCTGTTACCAGCGATCAAACGGAGATTCATTCTTTTTAGCGTGCTAAGCAGTAGATTATTACTACGCTTCTCTGTGTTTTTTTTTAACTTAATTTTTGTTATTTTTATGGATTTGTTTTTGCATTTCTTGTTAAATAAAGATTTGAAGAGATTTCACTGATCTTGCCGTCTGTAGATAATCAATTAGTGTGTATGCGTTGGGTTTTTGTAATTTTGAATTTTCTAGTGTGTTTTTTTATTGTTTCAAGATGATCAATTACTTTTTTTTTTTAATTGTTAGAAATTCAAGTTTTGAATTATTGGAAATATTAATTTCCTTTTCGAAATTGATACTCTGTGTTTTAATGATTTTTTTTTGGTATTTGTTGCATAATTAGGGTGATTTAGGTTGATTTCGTCATTTTAGAATATAAACCCTACGCAACAAATGAATGCTTAAAAGCTTTAGATCGATAACGTCTCCATTTTTATTTTTCTTTTATTTTTAATCAATTTATTTATTTATTTATTTGCAGCTGAGCCCTATTTTTTGACGAAGGAGCATGGTTAGCTAGTAAATTACAATAAATGGCTTGAAATCCAAACTTGAGAATGCTTCGCTAGTAAAGGTTTTAGTGGAGGAGAGATTGGTTAATCTTAGATGATACAAGCTGATCGCAGCTTGTAGAAGCTGCCCTTAAGCATGTTGATGATAACTTGGCTGATATTTAATCACCCCTACCATGACATCTGTCTTCCTGTCGATGTTGTATATAACAAGTTACAGTTTAGCAGTAAACCTTGCATTCACGCTAGTAACCAACACTATGTGGAAAGTGTAGAGGCCTCTACCGGGAGGTTCTTGGAAGTCCTTTGACAAATTTTTGATTGTCATCTGCTACAATTCTAACAATGGAAAGGTATATATCCTGTATGTTTGCTTGTTTGTGTAAGATTTTTATTATTCTTGAGTGACGCAGGGTTTTTCTTGGATAACGTTTTATTATTTTCTTCTCAGGTATAAAATTTTGGAAGAGATTGGTGATGGTACTTGTGGTTGTGTATTTAAGGCCGTCAATATTGAAACATATGAAATTGTAAGGAACTCTTCACATAAGCACGTTTATTTTAGCTGTTATTATAATTCTCAGTGGATTCAATGGTAGTAAAATTGTTTTTATCCAATCTGTTGCACTTTATAAAAGCTACCTATTAAGTTTTATTTTACTATGGCTGAGAGTCAGAGAAATGAGGAGTGCATTAAACTCATGTATAATATAAATCTATAGCTGAGAGGCCTGTTCTTCACCTGACATTGAAATCTTCAGTATTAGAAGTCACAAAGCTAGCTAAAGACGCATGAAATAACAACTATGGTTAAACAATCTGAGATGACATGAAGCTGGAAATTTCAGGTGTTGGGAACTCCTTTCTCACAATTTGAGTTGCATACTGCATTTATAATGCCCTAAGTGGGTTTATATGGCAAATTGTTGTGTTTAAATTTGTAGCCACACCTGTGAGGCAAAAGAAAAATAAAAGCATCGCTGTTATATTGTTTTTGTAAGAAAGGAGTTCGTTGTGTTTCCTGTTTGATTGTTAAAATTATTGTCACAGTTCTATTTCTGATCTCAGGTTGCTGTGAAGAAAATGAAGAGAAAGTTCTATTTCTGGGAAGACTGCATGAATTTACGAGAAGTAAAGGTATGTTCCTTGTTAATGTTTATATCATCAAATTGTTTCACATGATAAGTTTGCTCAGTAAACAATCAAGTTTAACATTGTCTTCTGCAGGCCCTCCATAAATTGAATCATCCCAATATTGTAAAGTTGAAAGAAGTTGTCAGGGAAAACAGTGAACTATTTTTCATTTTTGAATACATGGTAAGGGATCTTGTGTTCTGGGTCCATGCTACTTTTTACGCATGACTTATGTCTCTCTTGTTTGAAAACCCCAGTAATACTCTACTAATTCTTAATCCTAATCCAGTATCATCGGCTACGTGAATCATTTTCTTCCAATTTACCTTGTTTAAGGCCATATTTTTCTTGAGATGCAAAGCTTCTAGTTCTGATCATCATTTTCCACGCTGTAGACATTATTACTCGTTGTTTTTGCTAGGGTGGGGATTTTATGCTTTGAAACTGAAACTTGAATAAATCAAATAATGACTTCATCAACTAATAATTGCTTGTTTCTGGAATTTTTCCTACAAGGAATACAATCTGTACCAATTAATGAGAGAGAAGCAGAGATCGTTATCAGAGGAAGAGATACGGAACTTTATGTCTCAGGTGCTTCAAGGACTTGCTCACATGCATAGAAACGGATATTTTCATCGGGATTTGAAACCTGGTAAGACAAGTTGTTTTTCTATTATGAGTGTTGTTGATAAATTCATGGTTTAAGATCAATTTTTCTTGGTGGTTAGAGATTTTGACATGGAATATTAATAATTAACGAGCATTTCATCTTCAGAGAATGTGCTTGTGACAAAGGATGTTCTTAAAATTGCCGACTTTGGACTGGCTAGAGAAGTTTCGTCAGCACCCCCTTACACTGAATATGTTTCCACACGGTGGTAAGGATTTCTTCCTATCTATTACATGTTAGTGTCTCTGTGTGCATATCCGTGACATTTCTAGAAAACTTTTTTTCACTAAAAAATACTACATTTCTCATTTCTTTTTGTTCTGGCTGCCAGGTACCGAGCTCCAGAGGTTTTGTTGCAGTCCTCAACATATACTCCTGCAATTGGTACGCCTTTTCTCTCTCCTCATCCATTCTGAAACTCTTTTCACCTTTATTTTTTAAGTTTGAGCTGTTTTACCCTCAGAAAAAAAGGTTGGGATGGATTATATTGGTCAACCGATCCCTCTTTTCCTTTTTTGCCTATTTGAATCTAACTTGAGAATTACAGATGTTGATATTTATATCGAAATCAGTTTTAGAGAAGTTTTCTTTTGCTGTCAGAAATATTTTAACTAGAACTATCAATAATACATCCAATTGTCACTTGCTGAGCGAAGGTGTTTAGTCATTTGCAATCATATCATCAAGACTGTATACTTTATGGCTAATTTCACCAAGGAAGGCTAAGTAGGATGACCATTTCTGGTCCTGAATGTCAGCTCCAGCAGGAACAGTTCAATGTGTTGAAAGTTTTCAACATTATCTATAATACACGAATAAGTTGATGCATGAGTCCTGTGAATAAATTGATGATGCTTAACCTGCAACTCCATTCCATTTTATGCATTGGTTTTCTAGACTGATTTATTGTAGCATTTTTCTCTCATCCATTGATAACTAACCCCTGAAAGTATATACAGATATGTGGGCAGTTGGTGCAATAATAGCTGAGCTTTTCACTCTGTCCCCAATTTTCCCTGGTGAAAGGTGATTCTATGCTCTTTAGTTTCACGCCTTTAGTAAGAAAGATGTGGTTTCATATAATTCTGTTTCTGGTTGTGTTTATTGTTCTACTAGCCACTCCTGACTCTACACACCCACTCAAGCTGAATTAAGCAAGTGCTATCAGTTTATAGCAAGATGGTTCATTAATATTTTTTTCTTCATGTGTTAGACCCCTAAAATAACTTAGATCTCCCAATTAAACTGGAGTGAGGATACTGATTAACTTGAAGATAAATTAGTACTAATATTCATCTGCTTGTTCTCTCCTTCTCATGCATTGTTAGCTGATAATTACTCTTCTGTTTAGACAGATGGATTTATAATATAAGAAAAGGTTTGGTGGACTATAATCTTATGAAGTAATATATTGTAGAATGCAGGCTTATGTTTTGGACACTTTTTACACGAGGCCATTATCTGGACCACTGGTCATGGTCTGGCTGAAGTGGAGTCCTGATAGGGAGGATTAGAAGTTACTCCTATTCTTTAGCAATTTTACATGAACATTTATTTTCATTTGATTTGATTTGTTCTGAATTAAAGAAAAACCTGACAAACTAATTGAATTTTCTTTATTAATTGAATTTCCCTTGCACAGTGAAATAGATCAGTTGTACAAGATATGCTGTGTTCTTGGTACCCCAGAGTTGACTGCATTCCCTAAAGCTACAAATGTCTCTCAACTGATGAACCTTAGTTGTGCAGAGGTAAGCTAAGCTATTTATGTTTTCCATTCCCCCGTCTTTTATGGTTTGACTTTGTGCTTACGGTTATTGTTATTGTTCAATTTTTTTTAATTATTGTTTGTGGACAGATGTTACCTGCCAACCTATCTGATATCATTCCCAATGCTAGCTTGGAAGCTATTGATTTGATTATGGTGAGTATTGATGTTGATATGACATCATGATGTTTTCATTACCAATTATTTTTGGTTAATCCTGAACTAAACTCTCGTTTTGCTGCATTTTAATTATTTTAATGCTTCATGTTGACTTTCTATAGCAATTGTGTTCGTGGGATCCATTAAAGAGGCCAACTGCTGATCAGTCACTGCAACATCCATTTTTCCATGTAATATGAGCTCTCTCAAGTGTGCTTTCTTCTTTTGCATGAGAATCATTTTTACTAACATGTCCTGGTCCCTCTTGGATAGGTGGGTATGTGGGTTCCTTATCCACTTCGAGATCCTCTTGAGCTGAAGCTAAATAACAAGGGTTAAGATTCTCTCTCACCTCTCGATTTTAAATTTAAACAAACCATTTGTTTATGTTGTTTATAGGATGTCATGTATCATTTTCTTTTCATGCAATTCAACAGGACCAAAGCCAAATCTTGAGTTAAATCTATGGGATTTTGGTGCTGAACCTGATGACTGTTTTCTTGGATTGACACTCGCTGTAAAGCCCAGTGTTTCAAACTTGGGTAAAAATCAATATACCTCGGCTCTCTTATCATTTTACTAACTGACATCTGATTCCGGAGATTGATAAACTTAGTGATGGCCTGATAGGGCACCGCCAAAATTACCAGTCTGCTATTCACTGCCACTTACCAGACCTGACTTGGGTGGTTAACATAGATATTCAGCATGGACATCTTTAGTGCTGTCATTTTAAGTGCTTAGCAAGGCTCATGCAAAACACTCGCCCCAGTTTCTTGGTTTCAGGAATAAATTCCCCTCTCAAATCATGTGGAAGTAATAATTTAGGTATCATGTGTGCAGTGCTTTACTAATATGATGTCCATGGTTTTCATGGTCTTCCAATATGGTTAATGTTGGAGATAAATCTGAGACAAGGGTCTTTAATGGGAAGGGTATTGCTATGCATAGTATTAAATGGTCAAAGTGAATATAACAAGTCAAGGTATACCTTTCACTGGTGTAGTTGACCCATTTAGCTGTTGTCAAGTGTAATGTCACAGGAATATTGTTGCTAGTATTATACATGTAATAAAGAAACAATATAAACAGTGCCTCGAATGTTAATGAAATTCTTGTTTCTCTGTGTTTCTCTATTCTCTTTCTCAACCCCCCCTCTCCCTCCCAATTATTCAATTCTTAGCTCTCCAGAGGACCGAACCATTATATTGTTTAGTTATTTTGTATCTTTGTAGGGGACAAACTAATGTATATGTTTAACTAGGAGACTTATTTCATGCAGAGGCAGTCCGGAATGTTCCTCAAGGCATGCGGGAGGTGAGTTAGTACAACGAACTTAAGATGGCTATTTAGCATATGTATAATTATATAAATGACATGGAACTAGTTGCTTTGCCAGCTGAAATTTTGTATAACATGTAATGCAGGATTTTGTGTTTTGCTCTGATTTAAAAGGTCGCCAAGAACAGTCAGGTAATTGTTTGGTTGGACCTTACAGGTATCATTTAGCACTCTTTTATTTAGTGGAAAATAATTCCTGAAAAACTTATATTGGTAATTTCCGAAGTGTTTAATATCTTGGTGGATATATAACTGTCATACTTGGAGAGATCTTCTGTCTGTTTAATGAGTTCACTGAAACTTCTGCCCTGGAAACCTATTTTGTGGAAACTGTAAACGAACACTGCCTGGTGGAAGATTGAAACTTACATCAAGCACCTTAATGGTGCTTGGAGGCTGCAGGGTTCCCTAGCTTTATGTTGATAATATTCTCAGTACGTGCTGGTTGAAGTATATATATTTTGTCCAATGCCAAGTGCAAGTTCCATCAAATGTTTAGGAACTGTAGTCATATTTTTTTTATGTTGCTGCTTGGTTATATGAGATATTTGCTCAAACCTTCCAATTTTTCAGCTAATCTGTTCCGGTTTAATTTGTGTTCCAGTTTTTTGGTCGCTACTATCTCCTGATCAAAATGGAATCCACCCTCCAGTTGAATCATCGCTATCATTATCATTTAGGTGAGTTCCTTTCTGTGGTGACACTGAAAAGAGAAGTATCTAACGATGTCCTCCAACTCTCATCTGTCTGCATTGCTTTGATACTATTATCTAGTGTTTGTTCTGCTCGGTTGTCTGTATTGCTAGTCTTTTGTTGGCCATCTTCATGCCTAGACTGGTCGATTATATCCATGATAACACGATCTTCTGATCTATTTTTTCTTTCGGTGTGATTCCTTGGTAGTTCGATTCAGCATCCATCGGTTGGAGTTCCACAATCATCTGGGTTCACAATTACATCACTACAGCCTAACTTCTTAGATTGTCCATTAATGGCCATGTCCTCCCCACTTCAACAAAGTCATTACCTGTGACTGACTTGATTGGTTGGATCAAATAAGAAAGGCGTACAAATAACTGGTAATTTATTTTATTTGATTTTGTAAAGTTTATTTAGCACTGCATAGGTTTCATTCTTGCTCGATGCAAAGCAACTGCAGCATTTCATTGGCAGAAAATACAGGCCCTGGGAAAATCAAATCTCCCCGGACCAAAATTGACTCATAGTTCACTTTAATGTACATTTACACAATGGGGCAGACAATTGAAAATTTTAATATTTAAGTATTTGGCCCTTCCAAAAATATCTTATTCTCTCATGTCTTTTTATTCATTTTCATGGTGATGGTGTCTTTTCTTTCTATTTTAAATCCCCACTCCTGAAATTCTAATTCTGCCCTACACGATCGATCTCTTTGAAAGTATCAATGATGCAAAACCATTAGCATTAAAGTTTTTTATTTTTTTCCCTCTTGTTGGGTGAGAGAGAGATTAAGATAGCATTTAGTTACTGGTATGGGAAAAAAAAAATGGAAAAAATATTTTGAAGATGTATGAATTCATTTTAAAACTGTCGAGCAAATAAATACAGGGTGCGTTTGTTTAGCATAAGTTTTTGCGTTTCCGGTGTAAAAAACACAGTTAGGTATTTGGTAATATACTAAAATATGTTTTATATTATGAGGCCCATTAAAAAATTAAATTTGAAATACAGTTTTTGTTTTTTAATTAAGTTTTGTAAAATTCTGTTTGTTTTTGTGTTTTAAAAATATTCTTTTTATTTAATTTTTTTTATATTTTTATTTGAAAATAATTTTTTTTATATTTTCAGATATTTTAATGCATTGATATCAAAAATAATTTTTAAAAAATAAAAAAAATTATTTTGATGCATTTCCAAATAAAAAGTATTTTTAAAAAGCAATCATAACTAAATATTTTATGTATGTTTTTTTGTTGCACATAAATATCAATCATAATTTTTATCAAATAAATATTTAAATCCAACTAACCATATCTAATCATATTTTTTTAAAAACTTATTCTTTAAAAATTACAATCACAAAAGCTAAACACTCTCACATTATTCTATTTTTGTCCACCAAACACCAAATATGTTTCTCTTATTTATATATATTTTTTTATGGAACACCTACTAAATGTAAACTAATAATCATTTTGGAAGGCTGTAGCTTTTAATTGCCGTGGCTATTATAAAAAATTTGGGTGATACATGCTTATGATGAAATGCTTATTGTTTTTGGCTTCCAAGTAGCTTTCAAAACAGCTTTAAAAAGTGGCCACAAACCACTGGATCTAAAGGGTTTGTTTTTTAATTATGTTTTAAAAGTGTGTTAATGTTAAAAATAAAAAGAATTAATTTTTTTAATATATTTTCAAATAAAAAATATATTTTTTAAAATACTTAACATAATAATACCAAATATTTTTTTATATATACTATTTTGTTATCTAGACTCTTCAGGTGTTGAATTACCTTTCCATTTCAGCCTTCTGGCTCGAGTTTTTGTTTGATTCCTAGCGTATGCTAACAAGACTGAGGATTATTTTTCTTCTTTTTGTTAAGAGTAAATTATTCTTTTAGTCCTTACCATAAACACTGATTATCCAAATTGCTACCATCCTTGTTACAAGCCATTAAGGCAAAATTAACCTTCCATGTGGGTGCTTCTTCTAAACACTTCGCCCTGCTATTCTCTCCACCACAAACATTTCTGCTATTTTCGACTTATTATCTTCCCTTCATTACCAGCATGATAACTTTAATGTTTTGAATCAAATTCTTCTTTGCTGTGGATTTTTCTTCGTAAGGCTCATAACTTTCAAATCAATTTATATGGACACACATGAAAATGATAAGCAAGAGTCTAAAATCCATGAATTCTGTAGAGAATTCTTATCTTCACGAGCCAATCTCTCAATAAAATCTGCATCTCTTTCATGACTTTTCTACAGTAAAATTGAACTCTATGTTCCTCATGACTTTTCTACAGTATTAGATACGTTCTTCTCGCGACAATAATAATATTCCTTATTCCAATGATTTATTATTAGTCTTAAATTCAAGTCAGAGTTTTCTCCATTCAAATTATTCTTTCATGATATATATATATATATATAACATGAGCTCCACCTTCATTTTAACTGTACTATTAATAAAAAAAAAAGACCGGACCTGATAGTTTTTGAATTTTCTGGATCATTTTTATTTTTTTTTAATTTTAAAAACCAAAAAAATAATAGAACTGAACTATACTGAAAAAAACCCACACAAAATTAAAAGCTCATGAAAAATAACTTAATTAAAAGATTCATGGATTAAATTGGATTTATTTGGTTTTTAAAAATATAAAATGTTTGGTTTGGTTATTCAGTTCGGTTCGGTTCAATTTTTTAAAAAAAATTGATTCAATTGGATTTTTTTGTCTAAACTGAACCTTTTAAACCAGTGCTGACTCCTTTTTGCAGCCCTTGATGCGTAAGTATAACATGAATCTTCACTTGCTATAAGCTATGAGTATGATTACATTTATCAATCTCAAAACCCATAATTATTTTGTACAAATATACAGTCAATCTTTTTCAAAACTTGGCTATAAAAAATATCGTGCAAAACTCACATAAACAAAATAATAAAACAAAATAAATACATATAAAATTTAATGTGGTTCAACAAATATAATATTAATACTATAATAAATTCTTCCAAGAAAATAACCTCTCAATAAATTACCTCACAGTCCAAAACCCCAAAACACCGAAGATAGATACTCACAAATATCACTACAAAATAATCCCCACAAATACTTCAAGGACTTCTTTACACCTTCTTGGAAACTTCATGCGCTCTTGTGCTGCTACCGTAGCTCTCTTCACAAAGACGACAATTATGCTGCCACATCACACGCTTTTGCTTAATATCACTCCCAAATAAAATTGATATTTATCTCACTCCCAAATAGCTACTTAATATCAAATAATAATTGGATGTAGCAAATAACTGCATTTTGGATAAATTTTTTTTTAAAATGATATATATATATATATATATAAAAGTTATCCAAATCATGAGTCATCCACAGGATCGATTGGATTTCCTTGAGTTAACTGCATGGCCTCCAAGACCTAGGTCAATTAGTTTTTGGATGACTTGGGAAGCCGGACTAGGTTTTAAAACCAGAAAAGGTCCTTTTCTAGAAGGTAACCTTGACCATTAAAAAATAAAAAAAGAATTAAAGAAAAAGAAAATAGCAATTTATAAATTGAAGACTGGGTTGTCCGCGTAAGAAGTCATCCATGAAAAGTATTTTTTACGCTTCGGTTCTCTTGTTTCCTCTCTGTGTCTCCTTTCTTAGGAACCTTCACACTTGACTTTTTCGAGCTTTAGGAATTTACGAGCCCCCTCCAAGATCAACCTTGATCAAGGCGCAATCTTTCGGCAAATGGCGTATACATGACTTGTATATTTTGCTTTTAGATTAAGACGTGACCTTTTCGGAATTATCAGAGCTGCGTCCGTTGGGAGCCAAAAAAAAGTGTAATCGTCTCCTAAATTCTAATGTTTTCGACGGTGATCGTAGGTGCAGGGATGCAATATTCCATCCTTTAGGTCTCCGATGGAAGCCGATTCGATTGGATTATATTTTTATCCGATTTGATCGTAGCAGAATGTAAAGGTGGATAAGGGTTTTATCCGATCCGGTTTTCAAACTTATTTTATATATTTTTTATAAAGTAGTAATTATTTTTTTCAATATGATACATGGATTTTTATTCTATTATCTCTGATTTTTTTTATATAATTTTATGTATATATTTATAATTTAATTTCTATTTGATAGTTTTATAGTTCAAAGAAGTATTTTTAAAGCTCAAATTTTATTTTAAATTGATTTTAAAAATTCAAAAATGGATTGGATCATGTATCCTATGGCAGGATGGAGAAATTTCGAAATTTCTCACTCGATCCAATTTGATCCAGTAATTGAAATATAGAGATGGATGATGAATTTAGATTTTCTGCATTGGAAGAAGGTGGAGCAAAATCAGCTTCAACCCTATGCATGCAAAGAGAATTCAGAAAGAAAAAAAATCATGCGATTTTTAACGGATAATATGCAGGAAAAAAAATTATATAAGCAAATAATTAGTGGGAAGAACATTACCTCATCGAAAATCATCAATCACATATGATACAAAAATATTTTACAAGCTCGAGAAACTTGAAATTATATGGTATAATTAAGCATTTTTTGTGAAATATCCCACTGCATCCTTGTAATTGCTCCATAAATCTGTCATTATAGTTGAAATCATCTGTCCGAAATCCTCAGCAAGCTGGGGTAATGAATTTTCTAATACCCCATCAAGAGAAGCTCTTGTCTTTTCCACCAGACCTCCAAGAGCTGACCCTGTGAGAGCAGCAGAACCTGAAATGCCTTTTATCAGAAGATCAAGAGCAGCAGTGGCTGAAGAACTTATCTCTCCCACAATAAACTGCAAGACATACTCAAAGCATGCCCTGATAGCATCGGCGATCAGTTGTAATCCTCCTTGGACAGCTTGGCCAGGTAATCTGCATCCTTGGATAATCAACACAAGAAGGTAAGCAGTAGTGGAGAAGATTAAGCGAGAAACGAGGCTTGATAATGCAGTGATGGCCAAGAAAATGAACCTGACAAGAAAAAAAACCATGTCTTATTTATTTTTGAGAGACAGGGGAGAAGACTTGGGAAGGAAGTTGGCAAAGACACATCTATGAAGTGTATTATGCTGCAGAGGTATATTTATGGTGTAGAATAATCTTTGATTGAATCAAACTGTGGAACTTTTCAAAACTGAGGTGACGTTGGCTGTGGGATTAGTTTATATAGTTGAAACCACAGAATCCCATGTAGATAATTTGTTTTACGTGTGGTGTTATTAATTTTAAGGGGTAGACGTTGTCTTTACTCTGAATGACTTCTTGGAAACTCAATGGATGATTCTAAGCAACTGATAATGGATGATTCTAAGCAATTGATAGTAATACTCATCGTTATAGGGCTAGGCTGGCCTGGGATTTTACGACATTCAGTCCAAGGATCAATTCTAATGGATGATTCTGGGTAATTAATGCTAATGCTAATATTCATCGTTATAGACCTGACCTGTACTAGGATCTTACAACATTCAGTCTAAGAATCATGTTATATATTTATTAGTCAATCTGAAATTAATAGGTCGTTTCCTTACGTGGTTCCTTTTGATTTTGAAGCAAACCATAACAAATGATTGTTTGGTGAAGTAAAAAAATACTATTTATTATTCATGAACCCCACCATAATTTGCTTTTGAAACGCAGTGTCGCTGAAAGCAGAAAAAAGGCTGCTTCTCCTTTTCCGTAGAGAGTGAATCTCTATCTACTGTTCTGGCCAAATCGGATCTGGTTCAAAACTAAATGCATTGAACCGGGTCCGACTTAGTAAGATAAAAATAATTAAATTAAATTTTTTTATTTTTAGTTGTATTTTATTTATAAAAAAAAGATGTTTAACATTATTCAATGACATTACATAAATTAGATGGAGATTGCTTGATGATGTAATATTTGCAGAATTTGATCACAATCCTAATTTTATTCTTGATGATATTTTAACTGATGTTGTTGGGCGCTTAAAAAACCAAGAAAATTATAGTCCTTGTCGAATGTATTTTATACGTGATGGAACTGTAGATAGTTTAATGAAACAATAAAAAATATTAATATATTTTTTTTATTTCATGATGTAATAGCAGTAGTTAAATCTACAATATTTAAATTAACAACCATCAATATTAATATATATTTTTTAAAATTATTTTATAACTTCAATTTAAAAAGCATTCTTAACCAAACACATTAAACTACTTTTTGTTCAACATCAATTTCAATTACAGTTTTAACCAAACATATATAAATAACAAACCACCCTCAATCAAAAATATTTTTTATAAAACACTTTTTTTTTTAAACTATAACTATAAAAGTACTAGAATAACAAACATGAAAACTGAAATGATATTATTTTAAATAAAAATTAAAAAAAAAATCTTAAAATTGTTTTGATTATGTCGCATCTGGGTTTAACTACGTTAGCCAAGTTTAATTAGATTAATCTTCAAAATGATTCGAAATGAAACCCTAGACTAGGCTATAGGTCCATGGGTTATTGAATGGAGCGGAGCTGCCGGGGCTTGACCAGGTTTTAATAACCATGCCGCTATTAGGTAAAATAAATCATAATAAAGAGAGCTAGAATTTGTTAATAATTATTGTTACTTGCAGAGCTGAATCTCCAATCCACGCTCACGAGTTCATCAGAGAATGAAATTCTGAGGTTGCAACCATTAGCAGCATAAAAATTTTGGAGCAGACAACTTGCCGGATTCTTCATTGGATTTTGGATTCTGTCTGAGCGCAGCTTCCAGTTATGTAATCCACTCCCATGTGCAACATGTACACACTACAAGCAAAGCTTTAACCTCAACACAAAACAGAGTCACAACCAAGAACTCGCACTGCAGAAATCATTAGATGTTTAAGCAGCTAACATCATACAACCGATTCCATTTCAGAAAAGGATTTTGCAGCAAGAGTTATCCATATCCACTGCACCAGAAAGCAAAGAAGAAAAGAAATGGCATGCAAGCATCAAATCTCTGCAACTGCTACTTACAGAACGTGCACCAAGAAGTCAAAACTTTGACTCGCTAGTTAAAACACCAGTCAACCCAGCATAGCGGAACTGTGTACGAGAAGCAAAAACACTCTATACTATATATAACTCTATTTCTATGTAGTCTATACAATAAACTGCGGGAACTTGGAAACAAGAGTCAAATGCAGTAATCAAGCTCGTATGTACAAGAAGAGTTTCGCCAAGTAGCCAATCCTCTCTTGAAACTTGCTCCCTCTCCTTTAGTTGTCTTTAAGCTTATATACAGAGTTGACATATTCTTCTGTGTCCCAAAGAAAACAACCAAAAGCAACTGCCTCCAAAACCAATCTCTTCAAGCTCGAAAACGAGGTCAAGATCACCTCATCATTCTCAAGCGCGCCGGTCTTCTCATCTCCAAACAGTGCACAGCTGTGCTTCTCAATCAAATTCACAGCCTCCTTAGATTTCAGTTTTGCACATCTTTGCAGTGTCTCGGAATCAAACCCCATCAGGTAGCACTTCAATTTTTCATTTTCTAATTTTGGCCTGTTTAACCTTGTTCCCTGTGACGTCGATTGCTTGTTGCTTATGTGACCAAAAACAAGATTTGTTAATCCATAAGAAGGCAGTGATTCTGGAAACTGAAGGGTGGTCCTATGACCAAGATGAATATCTTGGTGGGGCAGAACCAGACACCATTCCAAATGATGCCTTAAGGAGGCAGACTTGAGGAAATAACCGTATAAAATCGAGGCTGCATACACTCTACCAAGCCGGCACCTTTGGACCTCAGTTGTTGCCCAACTGTCTGCCACACTAGAATTTGCTTTCAAGCCAATAACTGTAGAGACGTGTTCCCTAACCATCTCTAAGACCTCAAAGCTATGGATGGACTCTAGCTCCCAGTCCTTTGAAGGTCGTATCTCTAGCCTGCCATTGTAGATGCACCTAGAGAGCTTTGGAACCAAAGGGACTCTGATCTCAGAAAACTTGTAAAGAACTAACATATACATGACATCTTCAACGGCAACTTGACACTCATGCTCCTTCAGCTCAGCAATCCTCCTGGCACTCGAAAGTAAGGAAGCACTATTAGGCAGCTGGGTAACTCCATTTGATTCAATCAGGTAATATAGAACATTTATTACTATGGTGATCAAAATGTCCAGATGCAGGACTATCAGGCAACTGGATCATTCGACAGTCATGCATCTGTTTCGTGATGCAACAATACCACTAAGACTAGTTGGTTTGTAATTTTACAGCAATGATTGCCTAAATGCATGAATCCCATATGGAAAAAAGAAATTCTTTCGATTTATACAAGTGAAGTACCCGTGAATCTGCTGATTGACATGAGGGTAAAAAAATTCACAATTCAGGTTCTCAATGTGAAACCTTTAACAAATTTAGGACAGAAGCCAGCCTTGTCCCCTGTTATAGGAAGAAAAATAAGCCTTTCCCAAAAGCAACAAATCAAAATCTTCATAGGACAGGTACTGTTGTTCAGACTAAACATCACATCATAAACCTCCGGACATTAATAGCCTGGCCCCATTTAAATTTCATGCAATAAAAGTACAAAACAACCCTCAATCCATTTAATTTGTAATTTAATTATTTTATTCTTATACCATTTATTTATTTTATAAAAATCCTGACTTGTCAACTCAATGAATTTGAAAGCCCACCGATTCCTTATATATGAAATTTAATAAAATTAAAAAACTGAAATCATCAAATCAGGCTAATGTTTAAAACACAATGAGATGTTCTAGCTATCATTGCAATGGTCAACAAATAATGGAATAATTTTGTAAGTGCACCCTTCGTCCTATGTGGAGAGTAAATAGCTTGGGGATTATTGATGGGGAAAGTTTGTGATGTTACTGTGTTGTTACTACCGAACACAAACTCCAATTATTACTACCTTAAAAAAATGAATTCTAATATGCCGTATAACCTTGAAAAACATCAAGGTTGCGATTGACGTCTGAGCTGATCAAAGACACAACGTGTCATCGAATATGATAAATAAACACTGTTCTTCTATTTATTTATTTATTGAGAAAAAGGGAAGATTGAGCATCAAGGAATGAATGACTGACCTGTGAAGAGAAGCTTCATCGGAGCCAGAGCTACGAACCATGCGACTTAAAGCACTATCTCTGTCATCGGCCAACAACTTCAACTCATCAGCCACAGCAACATGAAAAAGTTGTTTCTGATTCTGAAACACGCCGCTCAAAAACTTCCCAGCCGCCGACCTCAGTTCCAGCGGGGTGTTCAAGCTGCTGCTACTACTACTGCTCGGCTCGCAGTGGCTCGACGACCCCGCTCTTGCAACCACAATAACCGCAACACCCCTTCTCGGTTTTCGCTCTACTTTCCGGTTAAGGAAAGCAGTCGATGACTTGAACGTCCAACTGGGAGACGAAATTGAGGGTAACTTTCGGGATTTTACCGCTGACGGTAAAAATCGTAGAGAGAGGGTCTTGTTGCTGGTGGTGTAGAGGCTATAGTCCATTCACAGAGCGTAAAAAAACCCTAGAGAGAGAGAGAATTAAAAAAAAAATAGTGATGGTAAATAGATAAGGCAGCGAGGGCCTGAGGTTTTTGATAAGTGTTAGTAGATAAAGGGTCGAGTCTTTTCTCGAGAGGCGGTTTGTGATTGGGTGGCGGTCTATTATTGGGCTCAGGAAAAAAATCATGGAAGCGATGATGGCAGCCAAATTCTTAATAGCCAAGTGGAGAGAAAGGATAAGATCCGAACACTAAATAACAAACGCTTTAGGTGAGGGGATAAGGTATCAATACTTTTAGTCAATACTCAACTTTACTTGTCGTTTAGTGAGTAAATTGTAAGTGAGTGCTGTAGTTTTAAAAAAGAATTATATAGGCCAGCTCGAGGAGCATCGGCGACGGCGACGGCGACAGGGAAGGATATTACCTTGATTGTACTTTCCATGCTAAAAAAAACTTGGAGTGTAGCGTACTTTCCTCACTGTTTATACGAAACCGGTTATTTTTATTTTTATTTTTTTTTTACTTTTTCTCTCTGTTTTTTTTACAAATCCATCCTTCATGTCTGCTTGATTCTGAATTTATTTTCGTAAATTATTCCAGATTGATTTTTATTAGATTATTTTAATTTCAAACAAACTGTATAATACTTGACAAGATTTGTATTTGCCTATTTTTATTATTGTATAATTAAATAAAAAAATTAATTTTAAAAAATAAAGTTTATAAACTAAGTAGAGTCCATTACTCGGATCCTGGGTTTGACGGGTTAGACCGTCAAGCTCGGGTCTATCAAATGTGTCATCATTTTAATATATATATACACATATAAAAAAAATTATTTTGAATTTTTTCTAAAATCAAACTATATTTTTTTATTAATTGTTTTAAGACTTGTCAAGTCAACTAAATCATATCGGATAACACTTATATAATTTAATTTTAAACTCTAATTAGAGTAAGTTTAACAACAATACCACATGATTATATGCTACCTAAATAACTTTTTTATATTTAAAAATAAATCTCGAGTCTAAGAATAAAAGCTAGTCTTAATCAAAAAAATAAAAAAATCAATACCTTTAATTTGAAGAATTATATAAATAATTTTTACACACTTAAACTACTTAATAACTTTAAAATCATAGTTATTGAAAAGATCATTAATTCAATATTTTTTATCTACAAGCGCCCATCTTTTTCATTTAGTTTATTTTATTTCATATAAAATATTAAAGCGATAAAAAGTCTTCCTCTCTATCCGTTATTGACTAGTTAATTAGTTTTCAAACCTAAAGAGAGTATCCATTTGGATTATCTACTCTAAATTTTGTATGGCATTGATTCCTTTATTATTTTTATGCTAATGTCATCGCCTTGCTCTCTCAAGAATTGTCATTATAAAATATTAATGAGAATGTGATCGTATAATATTTATTCCAAAAGAACGAAACCCACTTTTTTCTATTAATACCATCCTTCTATTTGACCTTTTTCATGAAAAATCGTGTGATCGGAGAGAAGCATAATAACAATGAGTTGTAAATGATATAGAATAAAACATCATTTTCCTTAAGAATCAGATTAATTTTTTAATGTAAAAAAAATATCTAGATGTTATCATCGTGTTTTCTAATAAAAAAAAATATAAATTATATAGGGGTTGACCTGGTCAACTTGACAGGTTTAAAGATAACCCAAGTAACTATTACAAATATAACTTGACTAAAAAAATAAAGATGATATCTTTTTTTTAATATTTAAATGAAAACATAAAGGATCGACTCAAATTAACATGTCAAATTCACAACTCTAATTATGAGATTGAGATAACCTCATAGAAAATAAATTGAAACAAACTATGAAAATCAATTTTCAATCAATCCAATGTTGAAGGATGAGATTGAAAAAAAAATCAATAAAAAGAAGACAAAAAAAAAAAAGTCAACCCGGGTTACCTGTCAAAGTCGCAACTTGTGTCATGTGATTGAAATAATATCATAAAAAGCAAATCAAAACAAATTATGAAGTCTAATTCTCAATCAATTTAACGTGGAATGATAAAATTGAAAAAACATTAATTTTAAAAAATGATCCTAGTCAACCTAGATTAACCCTTGACCCAAGTAATGAGATTGAGATAACCTTATAAAAAGTAAACCAAGAAAATCATGAAGTCTAATTCCAAATCAATCAAACATTGAAGGGTGAGATTGAAAAAACAAATCAACTAAAAAAGAGAGTCAAACTCACGGCTCGGGTCATGAGTCCAAGATAAACAAACACAATATTGAAGGATAAAATTAAAAAAAAAAAAACTACTCAAGTCAGGGTTAACCATCCAAGCTCATGACCCAAGTAATGAGACCAGAAAAACCTTATAGAAAGCATAATGAAAAAAAATATTATGGAATCTAATTTCAAATCAACTAAATGTTGAGAGAGAAAAATCAACTATAAAAATGACATAAAAAACCTGAATAACTCTCTAAATCCGCAATTTAGGTTATAAAACCGTGATACACAAATCTAATATTGAATAATAAAAAAAAACTAAATCTTAATTAAAAAACATTGGTCAAGTTAACAATGTTTTGCGAGGAGGGAAGCAATTAATTCCCCTCTTTTATTAGTTTATGTTAATATTGTAAAAATGATAGGATAAGATTAAATTAAGAGTGAAGAGATCAAATACATAAGTAATCCGTTAGTTTTTTTGAGAACATGGTTAAAATGGTTATAAGCATAATTTTAAAACTTGACCTAGGTTAACCTATAATAAGACTCAAGTTACAGGTAAGGATGATCAATCCATGTTAACTCAAAAATTGTTTTTACAAAGATAAAAAAAGAAAACATCATTTTGATTAAAAAAAACCAATGACCGAGTTTTATAAGGTGACAGGTCAATCCGGCTTTTTAATCGGGTCAGGCCAAGGCAATTCCTTTCTTTTTTTTCTTTAACCCTAGCAGGTTTAGGTACCGGGTTATCCTGTCAGGTTGATTTGATTTTTATAACTAGCGTTGCAAGTATCGGAAAAAAGACCGAAAGATATTCAACTTTCATCAAAAGGGAAAAAAAGGAAGAAGCAAGGTTTAATTGTGTTGATGTTGAGTAACAGTGAAACTAGTGCTAGATCATTAGCTCGTGCTTCATGGCAGATCAAATTAATTTTCTAACATAAAAAAATGTATAGTTTTTGTTAATGTTTCTTCTATTAGAAAAACAAAACATATAGAGGTTGATTTGATGTAACTCAGTTACCTTGATAGATTTAAAGGAGGATAATTGGTAAAAACATAGTTTGACTCAAAATAAATAATCATTATGATTTCTTTTATAAATATCAAGACAACAACATATTGGATCGATCTGGGTCAACTCAAGTTAACTTGCTAATCTACTTATTGGGTCATGAGACCATGATAATCCTGTAGAAAGTAACTCAGAAGAAATTATGAATTATAATATCCAATAAACTCAATGTTGAAGATGAAATTGAAAAAAAAATCAATTTAAAAAAGGATAATTTTTTTTTAACTTGAATCAACTCTAATGAACCTATCAAACTTGAGATCTAGGTCATGATACTAGATAACTCAATAGAAAAAAAATTAAAATAAATTATGAAGTTCAATCCCCGATAAACCTAATGTTGGAGTATATAGTTTAATCTGTAATTGAAAAATTGATTAAAAAAATGATACAAAAAAACCCGCGACCCGAGTCAAAAGATGGGGATAATCTAATAGAAATCAAACCAAAATAAATCATGAAGCCTAATTTATAATCAACTCAATGTTAAATGATGAATTCGAGAAAAAAATCAATTAAAAAATGAGAAAAAAAACTCGAGATAATCAGCTTAATTAGTTAAACTCGTGATCTAAGTTGTGAGATTGGAATAACCTTATAAAAAGTGAATAAAAAAATTATGAAGTCTAATTTTTAATAAATTTAATATTGAAAGATGTAATTGAAATTAAAAAAAAACAAAACAAATATAATTTAGGGAAAAAAACATTATTGAAATGAATAATATTTTATAAGGAAATGTATAATAAAATTCCATTCTTTTTTTTTTTTGGTTAACTATTAATGTTATTTTTTAATAATGATAAAATAGGGTCATCTCGCCCACATCAATAAAATATCTCCCAAGGACCATGAACCTCTAGCTAGTTTTTATACAATTTGCTACATTTTCTGCTAGCATATTCATCCATAAACTGCTAGGTATTCTTGTGTATTTGTTCTGACTTGTATTTATAAATCAAATAAAAAGATTCGAAAATTTCTTGTTTTACATAAATTCTTTTATTTGCAAATTTAAAAATCAATACTTGTGTTTACAGTTTATAGGCTCCAAGATTTGTAAATCACACAATTTATTTAGTTGAAAACCAACTATGTTTCCAAGCTTAAATAAACTTTATTTGATGATGAAGTTGGGAAATTAAGAGTTAATAACCTATATTGTTATAACAATTGTTTTTTAAAGTATTTTTTATTTAAAAATTTATTAATATAATATTTTTAAAAAAATTATTTTTTATATTAGTACATTAAAACAATCTAAAAATAAATAAAAAAATAATTAAAAACAAAAAAAATCAATTTATCATTATTAAGATTTTTTATTGAAATCATACTTAAATTTATTTTTTATATTAGTATATTAAAAAAATCTAAAAATTGATTTGATTTCAAAATTTATGAAGATTTGAAATAATTTTTTTCTGTTCTCATTATTTTTTGGTGTTTATGATTTGCTAAGTCCGGTGTTGGTTTAGGATTAATTGCTGTTCTTTAATGATTAATCTCTCTAAACTGAGTTGTTCTTGTCATTGAATATTTTCTTGATTTTTATAAATTGAAATACGAAATTCTAAAAACCAATGGTTGTTTTATTGTTAATTTATTTATTTTTTGTCATGATTTTTTATTTCCTCACTTTAACTGAAGTAGACAACCTCAATATATCGGACCCTATCCATGAACTTCAAATGACAAATCGCTACACCAAGGATTAATTAATTTTTTAAAGAAATTAAATTATCCCATTGAATTTATAAATTTAAATTCAATATAACTAACTATTGTTATTGATAATTATTATAATTATTAATTGAAATTGAAATTTAATTTGACTACAACTAACCATTTTCATTGATAATTATTATAATTACTAATTGAGCTACTTAATCCTATTGAAAATTTAAATCAACTACAACCAATAATTTTCATTTGTAAATAACATGAAATTTTTCTTTGAAAAGGACCGATATTATTTTAAATTTAAATTAAATTAAATTTCTTTAATAGGTTATGTTTTTCAAAACAACATAACCTATTAACCTATAATTTAAATTGACTACAAAAATATATTTTAATAGGCGTTGAGAACAACATAACCTTTCGAAACAACATAGCTAACAAAACCTATTGAGATTTAAATTGACTACAATTAATCTTCTAATAAATCCTACTATAATTTAAATTGACTACAACAAGTTATTTTAATTAATTGACTACTGTCATGGGAATTATTAATTAAACTACTGAATTAAAAAAATGTATTTAAATTTAAATTCACTTTTAAAGGCGCTGCTGTTGAGTTATTGTGAAAGCTACGTTACAAAATAGGGCCAGCTCGCCCACATCAATAAAATATCCCGAGACCATCGAACCTGTGTTTTTTATACACACATTTTAGAATATTGATTTGCTAGAGTTATGTGCGAGCAAATTCACCCTTCCACTGAAGTTACTGGACCGACCCAATTGATGTGTTGAGGCTTACATGTTAGTTTGTGCATACCTCGATTAATCTCACGGATCCTGAAATTAATGATTATGTAAGTCTCCAGTGACGATGAGATTTGTGAAATTCGAACGAGTAACTTTTTATTTTGGATTAAGTGTTTTTTTAAAAACCAACTTGAAATTTACTTGGTTGGATCTAATTGATTTGGTGTGTTATTTTATGATTTTTTAATTCGGTTAATATTTAATTTAATTTAAAAAAAATTAAAATGACATTGTTGACATCATTTTTTATTGACCTAGGTTATATCGTTTAACCTGTAATCAAATATTAGGCCAAGACAGGTCTAATTATTTAGCTGATATGACTTGTATTTATAAATCAAATAAAAAGGTTTAGGTTATTTATGCAATTATGCACCTCTTTAAATAAAAAAAAATAAAAAAAATTAGAATTGATTCAATTCGATTTTATATAAAATGCCAATTACATAGCAAAACGACATCGAAATATAATAAAGGAAAGTGATTTAGGTGCCCACTCTAATCATGGTTGAATTGCGAATTGTCTTTAGATAAGAACAGGAAATACCTAGAAAAAATGATGATCTTATTTCAATAGTGAAAGCAATTAAAAGGGGTGTAGAGCAATGAAATGCTTGGTTCTTTTAATTACAACATATCCTAGGCAGGGAGTGAGTTCCTGCAAATTCCTCGTTACCTTTACAGAAGAGGGAAAGACAACGCTCAAAGAGTTACACTTGGGAACTTGCACTGTCCAAAACCTGAAATGGAATTACAAATTCAGTACTCGCAAATATATTTTTCATTCATTCAAATTACAATTTTAGTTGTGTTTTCCTCATTCATTCAAACCACGTCAGCAAACAGATCCTTTCACTTTTTTTTTTGTTGTTCAAATAGTATATAAACCTTGACCCAATAACAATAATAATTATTAAGTGGAAATAATTATTTTTTAAAGTATTTTTTATATGAAAATAATATTTTATATTTTTAAAAAATATTTTTGACATGAGAAATCAAAATAAAAAAAACATTAAAAAATTATTAATTAAAAAATAAATTTTTTAAAAAATAAATTTTTTAAAAATATAATTTTAAAATAAATAAAAAAACACATCCTAAATCTAAAAAATGCAGAAGCGGTGGCTTAGATAATCGGTGATGTATATCAACAAGGACACTGGGTCCCACGTACCTCAAATCTGACGATGGCAGTGAGGCATCGATAGCATCACATCTAATAAAAACAAGGGAAAAGCAAAACACAAAAAAGAACAACAGACAACTCGGTAACTTACTTGGGTCCTTAACCGTCGTTGTAGCCAGCCCGTTGAAAGAGCAGACCCCACCAATCTTCTTAAACTCGGCCCAATACGAGCTAAACGCATAACTCGCGTGCCAAAACAATGAAACCGGTTTATAACACCCTTTCCCGGGTTGGATCTCGTCACAGGTTTTGTTCCCCTGTGAACAGGCCCATGCTAAGGCATCTTTCACTGCGCTCCTATTGGCTTCCTTAGCCACAATACACCATAGCTTCCCTTTATAAGGCTCATTATTGGTTGGCAACGGCAACGGCTTTTTATACCCCGAAAGCGGTGTCTTCCCACTCAAATCAATCTCGAACACTTCTGTCCCATTCGGATAATACAACCCAAATTGTCGCTCCGTTCCCGGACCTGGTTTTTGGTTCTCGTTGTACAACGAAAAGATGAAAGCGGGTATGACCACACCGGGCTGGGCTGGGGTGCCGATTGCGGGTATTGTGGTTAGCTTTTTTACAACGTTGCGATTGTACGTGGCAGAGTTGTAAATATTGGCTCCTAATTGTTCAAAATCTCCACCATTTGGCCAGCCCGTTTCTGCTATAAAAACCCGGATACCCGGATACCCGAGGCGTTTCATCGCAAAAACGACAGCGTCAAACATTTGGTCAAAGAGGTTTGTGTAGGTCAAGTTTGTACCCGGGTCCGTATAGGTTACATTCTGGGCATTAAAAAGAGCGTAGTCTAAACTGATGTTATGTGCGTTTTCGGACCAAGCGAAAAAAGGGTAGAAGTCAATGAAAAAAAACGACTTGGTCCGGTTCAAGAATTGCAGCATCGGTTTAATGACCGTACCCGAAATGTCTGGACGAAACGTGCCGTTTGACGGTGGAAACGAAGATTCAAGAACGTTGATTGCTGATGGAGTGCCCACTTTGATTTTGCGGATGTTGTGTCTTGTTAAGGAAATCTTGATTCGACGCATGGCAGGTACGAGGTTGAACCATGTACCCGTGTCAGGATTGGTGAGGATTTCGTTTCCGACGAGGAGATATCGGATTTTGACATCGGAGTAGTAAGGGACAACATTGGTTTTAACCCACTGGTCTGAGAAATATTGGCTCTTGGAGATGTTGGGTATGAGTGCGTTAGGGACCATAATGGAGACCTGGATGTCGGTGTTTTTGAGAGATTTGAGAATGTCTGTATTGGCATCGTAGATTTTGACTCGCTTGGCTTTGAGAGATTTGATAAGCTCCACTGACCTTGAAGGAGATGGGAGATTGTTTCCTAGCTGGCCGTAGTTTATGCCCACCTCGCTGGAAATCACTGCACCTGCAAGGGTGTCAACAATTTGGGTTAATTAGGAAGGGAGAGTCAAAAACACAAGGCTCCCCCATATTGTTGAGCTCTTTGTTTTCTAAGAGGCTAACCTTACCGGAAATGGAAATCAAGAGAGCGAAAATGAAGACATGAATGGCTGCTACCGGCCCCATTATTGCTCTGTCGCCTGAGGAGAAAACTTCTTCCGGTGGGGATGGAGCAGAGAAAGAAAGGGCGAGTCAGAGTCTATGGGCTTAGAAGGGATGGAAAGGAGGGCATTAAAGGCTGACCACTAGAGTAACTTGTTGGTAAAGCGTCATAGGTGGAGTGCTTTGAACATAGTTATAAGATACGGTCGGGGCTAATCCAGTCCGAGTCGAGAGTTGTCCGAGTCCTCAGCGAATCAATCAGTTTTATTTTTTATTTTTTATTTTTTTGTGAAGACGATATTGTTTTGTTTTTTTTTTAATAAAAAAATATCTTTTCACCTATTTTTTCTTTATTTTGGTAAAAAAAATCCAATTCAAAATGTAAGCAAATTACTAAATGAACCATCCATGCCAAACCAGAATTTATAACTATCATTTTGGAATTCATGGTTTTTACTTTTTATTTATCTTTTTGCCATGATTTTTTAAAGCTTATTTTCAAGTTTCAAACTCATCCTTGAACGTTAAAAAATTATGCAGTCAAATCCTTAATTTATAATTACTAATTAGAACTTGAATAAATTTACTTATTTAGTTATCTTGACAATTCAATTCATGCCGGGCCGGGGACTTTGACCCTTGATTTCATTGGCATTCTCAATCATATCATCTCATAGGTGTTTCGATCCTTGATAAAAGTTTTTTAAAATGTTTTTTTATTTAAAATATATTAAAATAATTTTTTTATTTTTTTAAAATTTATTTTTACCTTCAATATATCAAAATAATTCAAAAACACCTGAAAAGTTAATTTGTAACAAACTAAATATAATTAAATAAAATTAATTTTTGTGTCGAACTAAATAGAATTAAAATATATATATATTTTTAGCTAAACAAACTGAAAATTAAAATTAAAAAAATTAGAATTTTAGCTAAAAATAAAACTAAAAAACTAAACTTTAATTTAACTTAAATGTTCAAAATTAAAAAACCGAATTCTCACCTCTTATTTTACTAAGAGTGTATTTGGTATTGTGGTAACTGTTATGATTGTGGTTTGAAAAAAAATGTTTTATAAAAAGTACTTTTAGTTGAGGTTAGTTTGAAAAAATAGGTGTTTGGTTAAAACTGTGGTTAAAATTGAGATTGAAGAAAAAATAGTTTAATGTGTTTGGTTAAGAATGCTTTTGAAATTGAGGTTATAAAATAATTTAAAAAAATATATATTAATATTGATGCTTTTAACTTTAAATATTGTAGAATTAACTACTCCTATTACATCATGAAATAAATAATACTTTATATAAAATATTTTTTATTATTTCATTAAACTATTTATAATTTTATTGTGTACAAAATTCATCCGATAAAAACTACAGTTTTTATAATTTTTTGAGCATGTAATAAAATTAGATAAAATATTATCAGGTAAAAAATTGATATTACAGTGCGAGTGAATTTAATTCACTCTATACTAGTTTTTTGAGAAAAAAAATATTGTATTGTTCACATCACGGTGCAAATAAATTTAATTCACTCTAAACTAGTTTTTTTTTTTAAAAAGATATTAATAAAATTAACACTAAAAAATAAAAAAAACAAACATGTGTGAAAGTGCAATTCACTCATGAATAGTGCAATTAACATGCACACGGTGCGTGAAAAGTAGGATTTCCTTGCTTTTCATTAACAGCGTTTCAAACGCAAAAATTATATAGAACCCATGCATAGTAAATCAATTTTTTTTATTATCAAACGATTGCAAATTATATTTTAATTAAAACGCAGCTGCAACCGCATAAATAAACACCCTCTAAACCAAGTAAAGAATAAAACTTTGTGCTGGAGTTCATCCTGGCCTAAGGCTCATCCCAATTATATTAAATCATTGGTCACTTGAATTATAAAACTAAGTTTGTTCAAACATTTTAAAAAAAATTAAAAAATTTTATTTTTTATTTTAAATTAATATATATTTTAATATTTTTAGATTATTTTAATAAACTAAATTGAAAATAATTTTTTAAAATTAAAAATAAATATTATTTTAATATATTTATATATAAAAAATCCACAACACCTATCTACACCACAATTTTAAACTCACTCAGAATATGTTTGGCAATGTAATTACAATTGATTTTCAAATAACTTTTCATACCAAAATAAATACTAATAATATATTTTTATTTTTTAAAAATTATTTTTAACAACATTACATCAAAACAATTCAAAATATATTAAATTTTAATAAAAATTTAAATTTAAATTTTTTAAAAACACGAATTCTCCAGCAATTTCTTAATCTGCCTTCGAGTCTTCTTGACTTCATTAAAGAATGGTTTCTTCGAGTGCTAAACACATGAAAAGAATCTACCACGAGGGAACGAGGCTGCCCGTGCAACATACCACCCACCCACCACTGGAGGAAAATGCGAAGACAAAAGGTGCTGCTGACATGCATGACGTGTCAGATTCCAGGACCAGAATAGACCCTCTCAAAAGAGCCGTTGCCTTCGTGAAGAGATATATTATTATTAAAAAACAATGACTAAATAAACAACATACTAAAATAAAGTATGGACCCACAACATTTTTGGAAACCATCTTAATAATCTGCCCTAATTAGCACGAATTAATCAACTCTTTAATGAAAAAAATACATAGACCAAGGTGATTTAGGTGCCGCTACATAGAATCATGAAGTGTCCTTAGAGATATGGACAGTAAAGGCCTCAAAAGATTGACGATATTATTTCAATAAATAAAGTAATAATTAAACGGGGCACCAAAATCACTAGCTCTGCAAGATGAGAACACCAAAATCGTCAGTTCATGGCTTCCTGCATCCTTTTGCCCTTTGCCCAGATGGACAGCTCCGCCTCAAAGAGTTGTGCCTGGGAACTTGCAATGTCCAAAACCTATAACAAAATCCCAGAGGAAAATAAATTATTCTCTCAATCTACGCGCATGCGTTGAGCCTGAAAAAATATTATTTTTTATGTTTTTCCATGCCAAACACAGGTTAAACAGCATTGCCTCGTAATATAGAAGAGAGGTAAATATAAAAAGAATCACATATGAATCCGACTAAAAAAAATGATAATAATTCTTTCAAGTGTCAGAAATTTATCTCTTAATTCTGCTTTTCTTTTTATTGTTTGTTTTTTGTAATTAAAATGTGTTTTTTTAAATAAAAAAAATAATTTTTTTGATATTTTTAAATCTTTTTGATAGATTTGATATCAAAAATAAAATTTTAAAAACGACAGATCCCACCATCAAAATAGCCTCAAAATAGCCCTAGATATCTACTTGTTAGTACCATAAAATTTCTTCTGCAAACACATGATTTTTTTATAATTTCAAAACAAATGCTGCCTGCCAAATTTGAATAACTGATGAAATTCTCCATGTCGAAAATTAAGGGCTATTGTTGACCAAATAGTTTATAATTGAAGTGATCATCATGCCCTAAATTTGAGCAGAGAGGGTGGTCGCTCAAATTGGGCCCACCATCCCACAACTGGTCATATCAACGGTAACGACACACCAAGCAACAATGATCAATCATAAACGGAACGACCAAAGATAAAATCAACGGACATAAATTAATCAAACTACTTACTTGGATCCATAGGCGTCATCGTAGCTAACCCGTTGAAGGAGCAGGTCCCACCACTTTTCTTAAACTGGGCCCAATACGAACTAAACGCATAACTCGCGTGCCAAAACAACGAATCCGGCTTATAACACTCCTTTCCGGTCTGGATCGCGTCACAAGTTTTATTCCCCTGCGAGCAAGCATATGATAACGCATCTCCCACTGCAGTCTCGTTGACTCCTTTAGCAACCATGCACCATATCTTCCCTTTATATGGCTCGTTATTGGTCGGAGCCGGCAAGGGCTTTTTGTACTCTGATAACGGCGTGTCTCCACTGAGATCAATCTCGTAGATTTTGGTCCCATTTGGGTACAATAATCCGAAATGTCGCTCCGTACCCGGACCCGGTTTCTGGTTCTCGTTATACAGGGCGAAGATGATACTGGGTATGACCCAACCGGGTCGGGCTGGGGTTCCGATTGCGGGTTCTGTTGTGAGTTTTTTTATCACATTGCGATTGAAAGTGGCTGAGTTGTAAATATTTGCTCCGATTTGGTCAATATCTCCATCGTTAGGCCAACCCGTTTCAGCAATAAAAATACGAACGTCCGGATACCCGAGCCGTTTCATCGCAAAAACGACAGCGTCTAACATCTGGTCTAAGAGGTTGGTGTAGGTTAAGTTTGTACCCGGGTCGGTGTATGTTAGGTTCTTGGCTTTGAAAAGAGCGTAGTCTAGATTGATGTTTTGGTGGTTATCGGCCCAGGCGAAATAAGGGTAGACATCGATGAAAAAGAACGATTTGGTCCGGTCCAAGAATCGCAACATCGGTTTAATTATCGGGCCGGAGATATCGGACCGGAACGTGCCATTCGATGGTGGGAATGAAGACTCGAGAACGTTTATGGCAGACGTGGTGCCGACTTTGATTTTTTTTATCTTGTGGGTTTTTAAGGAAGCTTTGATTCGGCGCATGGCAGGTACCAGGTTGAACCATGTGCCCGTGTCAGGATTTGTGAGGATCTCGTTCCCGACGAGGAGATATCGGATTTTGACATCGGAGTAGTAAGGGACGACATTGGTTTTAACCCAGTGGTCCGAGAGAGATTGGCTTTTGGAGATGTTTTGTATGAGTTCGTTAGGGATCATAATGGAAACTTGGATGTCGGTGTCTTTGAGGGATTTAAGGATGTCTGGATTGGCATCATAGATCTTGACTCGTTTGGCTTTGAGAGATTTGATTAGCTTCACTGACTCTGAAGGAGATGGGAGATTGTTTCCTAGCTGACCGTAGTTTATGCCCACCTTGTTAGAGATCTCTGCACCTGCAAGTGTGAAGACCAATGGGGTTAGGGTTAGACTTGAAACAACACAAAACCCAGTTCGTCAATCTTAAAGAGAGAAAAGATACACTTACTTGAAATGGAAACCAAGAGAGCGAGACTGAAGATGGAGACAAAACCTAACCCCGTCATTGCTCTTTCGCTTCAAGTTATTTTAGCGGTTATGGAGAATGAGCAGAGGAAGGACCTGTAGAGAATGGAGATAACAGAGTGGATCTGAAAGGTTCCAAGGAATTGAAGAGAGAAGGGGTTTTAGACTTTTAGGGAGGCGTGCGGGTTAAAAACATGATACGGGAGCTCAACAAGAGCACTGACCCAGGCAATAACTTGTTGTGTTCAAAGCTATAGTGATGTCGGCTTCTTTTGTTGCTGTTGGGAATAATGTGCCAGGTGTGATATCATGGAATATGTCGCTTTTTTTTTCTTTCTTTTTTTTCTGTCTTTAGCTTTTGTGAAAGGATAGAGAAAGGAAGAAGAGGTCGAGGGAGACGCAGAAAGAATAGAGTGAAATGAGAGAGTGAAATGAAGGCTAGCATATGTGACAAGACAAGGGAAATAAAGGAGAGATGAGCGGGGCTTCCTGCGACGTCAGGCTTTTGCTTGGTTTCTAGGAAAGAGGGTAGAAACAAGGCTCATGAGACATGGGGAACATGATGACTTGAAAAAAGAGATGCCCATGTCAAAAGGTGCAAATTAGCCGTTTGATGCTGTGGCCCAGTGGCTGTCTGGTGGCTCGTATACAGTTTGTGTTTAGTGTTCATCACAAGCTTAGGCGAGAAGCAGCGAAGCAATTGGTTGCATAATGGTTTCTTGGCTTTTAACGTAGCTGTACGATCCGTCTTCACATAGATTTAGAAAAATGTTTGTGTTAAACTGATGTGGTTTTTTTTTATTTCAATTTTTATGTTGATTTAATTGAGTTTGGATTGTATTTGATAATATCATTTGTCAGTTAAATTTTATACATCAATCAATGTTATTTTATACCTTAATTGCGATGATTATTATTTTTTAATATTTTTTTATTAAAAAATATATTAAAGTAATATTTTTTTATTTTTTAAATTATTTTTTACATCAGCATATCAAATAATTTAAAAATAATAAAAATTTTAATTTTTTTAAAAAAATATTTTTAAAACTCAAAAACAAGTAACTCAAACTAAATTAAATTTTGAAATTTTGAATCAAGAATTCCAAATCCTTGAGAATTTAATGTTTTATAAGCTTAATTTTATAAGTTGTTTAAAAATATAGAAATAATTATTTTTAAAACTATTTTATATTTAGAAATGTATCAAAATAATATATTTTTTATATTAACATATTAAAATAATTTAAAAAATATATATAAAAAATTCAATTTTAATTTTTTGAAAAACATAATTTCAGCAATGTTTGGATCCAAACGATACTTATACAGCCCTTCTCAGTTATGATGGATGGAGTTCCATTATGAGCCTTTACCTACTTCGTCCTTCTTGCGGAATGGCCTGGTGGCTGTGGCTATTAGATAGAGTAAATTAAATGACTCTGCTGAAGAAATAAATTAAGGGCCAAAATAGACAACAAGCACTTCAAAAAAAACAAATAGACAGAGCAGCATCATGCAATGCTTGATAATTTTTAAATAGTATATTAAAAATATTTTTTTAAAATATTTTTTTATTTAAAAATATATTAAAATAATATATTTTTTATTTTTTAAAATTTCTTTTTATATCAGTATATTAAAATAATTAAAAAATTAAAAAATAATTAAATCACAATACCAAATACCATGTAAATAGTCAGCGATGCTACTTGTGTGATTTGAAGAAGTATTTGTGAGGAAAAAAAAACATTTTATATGGGAAAATACATCATCATTGAATTGCCCGCACGTTAAAGTTGCTATATTCAACGAAGAGCTGCTGTGATCCATGAAGGGGTCAACTTTTGTCAAGTGTGTTTGTTTTTACAGGTTAATATGTTTTTAAAAGTGTTTTTTAAATTGTATTTTAATAAAATATTTCTTTATGGTTTTAATATATTAAGATCAAAATTTATATTAAAAAATATTTTTTAATATATTTTTAATTAAAAAATATTTTTATAAAAATACTTTACACAACGTTACCAAATATATTTATTCTATGCTAATTTTGGCTGCACCTACGACCAAAACAATAGAAAGTTGAAAAGCACTTGATACGTGGTCGGTGTGCCTTTCTTTTGCATTTCTTAATGAACTCTTTCCTTGGACAAGTAGATAATGACGTAACCCTTGATGTGTGGTTTGTGTGCCTGCTGGCGATTGAATATAGTTATTATTTGTATAATCAGATGAGTATAATTATTATTTGGATAATCTCTCTTCTATATATATATTAAACTTGGTCTAGTATTACAGACAATGGTAAATGATAAAAGATTTATTGTAATTTAAAATCTTTAAAGATTAAAAATATTATAAATATAGAAAGACTTTCAAAATATTTAATTTTATTTTTTGATTTATTCACTTGCTAAAAAGTTATTACAACCATTTATATAGAAAAAATTATAAAAACTTAACAAAATTATACAGGAAAAAATATTCTATTAAACTAGAAAAAAACTAGAAAAACTTCATAATAAATAATAGAAAAATAAAAAATAAAATAAATAAAATTAACTAGAAAAAATATCTATTTTTTAAAAAAAAAACTCTTGCATCAATCTCTCCGATTGGAAAGAACTCATTCTCGGGTTCAATCTTCAATTATAAATTACTCTCTATCAAAAATATTTTTTTATATGCCCCTGTAAACCCCTAAATAAATTCTATAAAATTAATAAAGAAAATATTATATTACGTGAGTATAATTATTATTTGGATAATCTCTCTTTTGTAATATTTATTTTTCTAAAAACAATCTTGCATCAATCTCTCTAGTCGGAAAGAATTCGTCCTCGGGTTCAATCTCTTCAATTATAAATTACTCTTTATCAAGAATATTTTTTTATACGTGAGCCACCTGTAAACCTCTGAATAAATTCTGTACAATTAATAAGAAAAATATTATGTTAAGTGAGTAAAGTGGATATTTGAGTTATGAGGATGATGACAGACTTGGGAATTTAGAATAAAATGTTCATGTGTTAGTTTTAAAAAAGTAAAACGTGGAAAATGTTGGAAAATAAAAAAGTTAGAAAAGCAAATAAAAACTAGATGAAAGAAAGAAATAAGGAATGAAATGTCTTCGACTATAGTTTAATGAAATTTGATTTGGTCTTGTTTAAATTTGAGGGTAACATGTGTTAGAACTTGAAAAAAAAATACTCAAAAAATAAAAAATATATATGAAGGAGGGTATAAGGGGAGTTAACTAAATTGTCACACACACACATAAATGCTTTGACTGACCACAAGGGGGCAAGGGGGCGGGGGGGAGCTCTTGAGTAATCTTGTGAAAAAACTTAGGAAAAAAACAAATATTTGGGAGAAAAATTGTGAGATTTTGTGTGATTAAACATGTAGACACTTGGATTAAGAGAAATTAATGTGGAAAAATGAGTGTTGTAATATGTGTAATTGTGTGATTGGGCATTTGTAGGAAATTAAACAAAGTTCATGAATTACACAAATACTAGTAATATGTGTAATTGTGGTGGTGATGTTTGATGATAAGTTTAATGATTTATTTAAATGGAATTGAAATTTTTGTATAGGTTACCTTTTATTATTATTTGGTGAATGTAATAAAGGAATGTATAGTGGTGTAAATAATTATTTAGTATTTGTATAAGATGATGAATTGTTGTAATGTAGGGAAATTGTATGTGATTAATGTAACTTACTATGTAAAGATGATACAAAAGAAATTTAATTAGTAGGTGTTCATCACCTCATTTGAATTTAAAAGTTATTAATTAGTATTACTACAAATACTTTCTTTGATTTATGTGTATTGATTGTTGGAAATGTAAAGCAAATATAAAAATAATGTTACAAATTTAAAGATTGACAGACATCCGTGAAATCATAATTGGAATATAGACAACTAAATGGGTTTGACGGATTGGTTGACATTCATGAGAGGATAATTGATTGGCGATCAAATAAGTTTGCAGGATTAATTTGCAGTTATGAGGGGATAATCGGGTTATTAGCGATCAAATGAGTTTGCTGGATTAAGTGGCATCCATGAGGGAGTAGCCAAAATATAGGTCACCAAATAGGTTTAATGCAATTACAGTGTCCGTGAGAGAAGCTGAAATTATTGTGGCAGGGATGTAGAATAACAAGAAATATTGAATGTTAGATTAAGAGATATGGGTTAAAAATGTTAATTTGATCAAAATACTAAGGAAAATAATGTGGATATAAGAGTTGAGAATGATCATATTATAAAATATAAAGAAATAAAATTAATTAAGGAAAACATCTATTTTCCTAAAAATGCTCCTACATCACCTGGTCTAGTGACTTATTGACCATAATTGGTCTAGACCAGATTTGTCTTTGGACCATTTAAAAAGTTGACCTAATAAAATTTAGATGAGCTGGTTGTTCACTCCATAATACAAGTAAGATCCAACATCATTAATTTTATTTTTTATATAAATAATATAATTTTAAAATAAATTCGAGTTCATCCACCAACTCACCTTCACCAGTCGAATCCGAATTCCAAATATTAAATGAAGACAAATCCCAACGGGATTTGTCACATACCTCTATATAAAAGTATACATTAGTAGCACCTTGCCAAAAACAAACCTTTAATTATCATTTTATTTGTTATGGATGCAACGTTCGGAAACTTCTATTGAGAATCGGACCAAATTTCCCATTGTATAATTGGATGAAGTTGCCAGCCTCCTACGAAGTCGGTCCATTACACAGCTCTCGATGCATAGAGACGAAAGTCCCAAGAACCTCTTGGATAGACGAATGATAGGCGTTTGTGTATACGATAATTATGGGTTTAAAATGTTTTTTTTTAAAAAAATATTAAAATATTATTATTTTTTAATTATATTAAAATAATTTTAAATTTTAAATTTTAAAAAACACAATTTACGCTTTCAAACACTGCTTATGTGATGGGGGCTAGGATATAAAATTATCGTATGGACCGCTCTGCACCCCAGGGAGCACCCAGATCGATTGTCTCGTGGGATCGCATTCCCTGGGTCAACAACCCTTTTTTTCTATTTTCTATGAATTTTATATTTACACAATCTTTTTAAAAAAAATGCTTGGCACTTGTAATATTTGTTGTGTTGTGATGTATTATTATGTGTTGTTGTATTATATTATACTGTGAGATTAAACGTGTAAAATTATTTACTAAATTAATTGTTGTACTTTGTTATAAAATCATTTAATTGTTTGGTGATTTAGTGTCTTGCTGTTTAAATTAAAATTATCTTTCAAAACATAATTTCAATTAAATCAGATGGCATGCCCGCGAGCTTATAAAACAAATATACTTGACAATGTTATAATTGTGAACTAGTGTTAGATAAATAATAGAAACTAAAAATATGATGGAGCCAGTATTTAATGACGGAAAAAAAAGTTGTGTTAGTGATCAAAAACTTAGAGGCTGAACAAAATGATTTGTAACAATCTACAGTGTTTTGGGAGGAAAGATACAGTGCTTTCGCTACATGATTTAGCTTTTCTGTTAATAAAAAGCAAAAAAAATTATAAAGCTAATTTTTTAACCAACTTAATATTAAAAAAAAAACCAACAAAAATAATTTTTGAAGAAAAAAACCCATGAGGAAAAACGTTATAGCAAATGACAATGTTTTATGAGGAAAACTACAGTGCTTTCCCCAATAAAATAAAATAAAAAACCATTTAGAGAAATATTGTAGAAATACATAGTGTTTTATGAGAAAAATTACAACGCTTTCCCCATATGATTTAGCATTATTGTAATTATAATTCTTAACCAACTTAATATTAAAAAAAATCGATAAATATAATTTTAAAAAAAATCATAAAAAAATTATATGAAAAAACATTGCAACAATTCATAGTGTTTTAAAGAAAAAAATTACAAAGCTAAATTTTTAATTAGCTCAACATT
The DNA here is from genome assembly GCA_019202695.1 of Populus x sibirica. Taxonomy (NCBI): domain Eukaryota; kingdom Viridiplantae; phylum Streptophyta; class Magnoliopsida; order Malpighiales; family Salicaceae; genus Populus; species Populus x sibirica. Next base: position 124,360 of record JAGMVL010001477.1, read on the forward strand.
AAAAAAATAAATCGACAGAGATAATTTTAGAAATAAAAAAACAACACCAAAAAAAATGAAAAAAAATCGTGTTGGAAACACTGTAGCAATTCACAGTGTTTTGCGATGAAAGCTACGGTGCTTCCCTACATGATTTAGCCTTATTTGTAATGACTTGTAATTATAATTTTCAATAATATTTTGTGAGGAAAGCTATAATTTTTTTCCCACATGATTAAGTTTTATTACAAAGTTAAATTCTAACAAACTCAATATTAAAAAAAAATCGACGAAAATAATTTTGGAAAAAAATATTACAAAAAAAAAACACAAAAGAAATTGAAAAAAACCATGCGAGGAAAAACTGTATCAATCTATAGTGTTTTGTGAGGAAAAACATGTATTTACTTGTAATTGCAATTCTTAACCAGCTTAATATTTAAAAAATAAAATTGAAAAAGATATTTTTAGAGAAAAATATAACAAAACAGAAAAAAACCACGAGGAAAAAAACACTGTAGCAATCCACAGTAATTTGTGATGAAAGTTACAGTGCTTTCCTCACATATTGTAACTGTAATTTTTAATCAGTTCAATATTGAAAAATAAAATAAAAAAGATAATTTTGAAGAAAATAAAATTAAAAAACAAAAAACAAATCATGCAGAGAAACACTGTAGCAATCAACAATGTTTTAAATAAAAAAATTATAAAACTAAATTCTCAATCAGCTCAATATAAAAAATAAAAAAATCAACAAATATAATTTAAAAAAATAAAATAGAAAAACTATGTGGAAAAACATTGTAGTAATCCACAATATTTCAAAGGAAAAAAATTATAAAGTAAAATTTTTAACCAGCTCAATATTTAAAAAGAAAAATAAACAAAGATAATTTTTTAAAAAATAAATAAATAAATGAAAAAGAGGAAAAAGAGGAAAGTTGAAAAAAAAAAAGGAAAGCAATTTTGGAAAAAAAAGAAGAGAAAATAAACGGAAAAAAAATGAAAAAAAGGGAAAGTTGGAACAAAAAAAAATGAAAAAGTGCAAAAAACAAAAGTGAAAAAATATGCACCGTGGATTACTATTGTAATCTACAGTGTTTTGGGTGTGGGAAAACAGTGATTTCCCCGTACCCTTTAGTTTTTTTGCAAAAATAAAATAGAAAAACTATGTTGGAAAACACCGTAGTAATCCACAGTATTTTAAAGAAAAAAATTACAAAATAAAATTTTTAACCAGCTTAATATTTAAAAAGAAAAATAAACAAAGATAATTTTGATAAAAAAAAAGAAAAAGAAAAAGAAAAGGAAAAAGAGGAAAGTTGGAAAAAAAGGAAAGTAATTTTGGAAAAAAAAAGGAATGCACTGTACACAGTGCATTGGATGTTTAGTTTCATGTATAATATTTTTTTAAATGAATTATTTACTTGAAAAGAATACACAAAATATCATAAAAAACACAAGTAAAAAAAAAAAGAATACATTGCATGGTTTTTTTTTTTTAAGTAAATAGAAATAATAAATAATTAAATTAAGATTCATACAAGCTCAATAAATAATTAAATTAAGATTCATACAAGCTCAACACAGCTTCTGTGTATACTAGCTTAGATACCCGCGCGATGCCGCGGGTCATTTTTTTTTACATAAAAAATATTAAAAAAAATAAAAATTTAAAAATATTGGGTTTTTTCCGTAAAGTTATACTCAAGAATCTTGGGTTTGGCTGCAACGCCCGACCTAAGAGTAATATTTATAATATTAATAATAAAATTAAACTTATATGACCCAAGTTTAAGTGAGTCTGGCTGTAACACCGGACCCAAGAATACTGTATGTGGATCTGGCTATAAGGTCGTGTCATAAAAGTGTGATAATTAAATAAATTAATTAAAAAAAACAAAGAACAAACATTAACAAAAAGGAAAAAACTAATGAAGAAAAAGAAAAAAAAATGAATTAATTGGGTCAACCTTTTAAAACAGGTTATCCCGTAAAACCTGAGATTTGCGTCATGAAAGTTTGATAACTAAATAGAAAAAAAAAAATGACGGGTTTACCTAGAATTAACCTGGTTAATCCATCAAATCAAGTTAACCCGTCAAGCCCAGGATACGTGTCATGAAAGTATGAAAGTATGATAATTAAATACAAAGAAAATTAACTTTAACAAACTAAACTAAATGAAAAAAATAACTCGTCAAATCAGGTTAACCCATCAAACCCGAGATTCGTATTATGAAAATCTGATAACTAAATAAAAAACAATTAATATTAACAAACTACATAAAAAAAAAATCATAAAAAAAATTAAAAAGAAAAAACAAAAGGAAAAAACAATTATATAATATAATACAATATAATAATAATAATAATAATAATTATTATTATTATTATAATTATAATTATAATGAAAAAACGTGGGGAAAATTTCAAAAAATGAAAAAAAAAATGGGGAAAGCTAGAGCTAAAGCTAAATTCTCAACCAACTCAATATTAAAAAAATAAATTTAATAAAGATAATTTTTTTAAAAAAAAACATGTGGGGAAAACACCGTAGCCAAACAAAAACCATGTAATGGAAACACCGTAGTAATCCAAAGTGTTTTTTTTTTTTAAAAAAAAGCTACAAAGCTAACTCTCAACCAGCTTAATATATAAAAAAAACCGACAAAGGCTATCTAAAAAAAAACGAAGAAGTCAATTTTGGGTAAAAGAAATGAAAAAAAAAGTGCAAAAAAGGAAACAAAAGCGAAAAAAAAAACACGTGGGGAAAGCTACAGTGTTTTAAAGAAAAAGACAAAAAAACTAAATTTTCAACCAGCTCAATAGTAAAAAAATAAAATCAACAAAAATAATTCTGAAAATAATAATAATAATAATAATAAAATATGTAAAAAATGACAATTTTGGAAAAAAAGAAAAACTACAAACCTAGATTATCAGCCAGCTTAATATTGAAGAAATAAATTCGATAAAGATAATTTTTAAAAAAAATATATTGGGAAAAATTTTTTATTTAAAAAAAAACTATAAAGCTAAATTCTCAACCAACTCAATATAAAAAAATAAAATCTAAAAAGACCATTTATAAAAAAAGAATAAAGAAATCATTAAAAAAAGAAAACAATGTATGAGAATATTATAGCAATTCACAATGTTTTAAACAAAAAAACTACATAGTTACATTTTCAACCAGCTCAATATTTAAAAAAACTTAGCAAAGATAATTTAAAAATAAAAAAAGAAGAAGAATAAATCAATTTTGGGTAAAAAAAAAAAACCCTGCTACTACATTGAAAAACCTACGCGTTTTAGAGTTTTTATTAATTAGGAATCCCAAGGGATTGGTTTAGCCGTATTTACATATTTAGCCAGGAACTTGGAGGTTTGCTCCTTCATCTCCAGTTTGAATCATTCGAAGATTGTGTTTGGGACACACAAATTACATTTCTTTAAATTTTAATTTTTATATATTTTTAAATTATTTTAATATACTAATATTAAAAATATTTTTTTTAAATAAAAAATATTATTTTAATATATTTTTAAACAAAAAATACTTTAAATCACAACTACTATCATACTACTAAATAGAACTAAATCTCCAATACCACAGACCACATACTGGTTCTGAGATATAAGAACTTGGTCTCGTGTGCGAAAACTAGCCTAGGATACCTGCATTTCCAAAAAAGTGTGTATATGAGGGTAAATTGCATTGTAAATATTTTTATAGTTTTGAAATATTTAAAGTTATTTATATTTTTTAAATGAAATAAATAGAGATTCATCTTAAAAACCATCAATTCTCGTGTTTTTTTAATGAAACTAATATATCTTTAACTTTTTAAAAAATCCACTTCCAGAAAATTAAACAACTAATTTTTAAAATCTTTAAAGAATCATTTTTTATACTTTTAATTGTTTTATTTTGAGGTAAAGCAACAAAGAAAAGCAGACGGCCAACACAATCTTAGCGTTTGAAAAGGTGGGACGTGGAAGGAAGAAAAGTAGGCAGAGGACAAGGCAAATCTCAAGGCATTTTACAAACACGGGAACATATAACGAAACTAGAAGGAAAGTAAAAATGTAGAGAAAATATTTTCTCATGTCCCACATGAACTAAACTATTCTCTCCAATTCTAAGAGAAAGTGGGGGAAAAACTTAATAAAACACCAATTTTATATTTTTATAATTATTTTTCTCCCACCTTTTCCAATTTATATTTTATTAAAACATATTGTTTTTAACTTGATAATTGAAAGAATAATATTAAAACTAACTTTAATTGAATTGTGGATTTTTATTTTGTTACGAAGTCATCAATCATATATAGTTTGCAAGGACAACATTTTATCTTAAAAATTATATATTTTTTACCCATCAACCAGTCTTTTAAATAAATTTATTTCATTAAAAAACAAACTTATATTTACATGTACATAAATTTTACCAAAGCTGATATGTATTTTAATTAAGAAAATACATATAAAATAAGATTAAGAGGGTCTTTGAGAGTATGATAATTATTGTTTTTCAAAGTATTTTTATTTAAAAATATATCAAAATATATATTTTTTAAAAATTATTTTTAATATTAACACGTCAAAACAATAAAAATATATATATATATATATAAATAATTTTAAACAAAACAAATTTCAAGTTTTTAAAAAATGCCATTTCAAACACGCTCCATACAGTTCTCAAGTAGATAGCTATCAATCCAAATGCATATTAAGTTTTTTTTTTTTTTGCTAACTAATTAATATTTTTATATTTTTAGATTATTTTGATATGTTGATTTTAAAAAATATATTTGTTAAAAATATATTTATTTTAAATTAATATTTTTTACTATTTTCAGATTATTTTAATATGTTAATGTTAAAAATAATTTTTATAAAATAAAAAATTATTATTTTGATATATTTTTAAATAAAAAATATTTTAAAAAATAATCGTTGTCGTTGCCGCAATTCAATTATATGATTCTGGCAGCAAGACTGCTATTCCTCCTTTCGAAGAAACAAGCAGGACCCCATTTTATCCTGTGATTCTGCCAGCAAGACTGCTGTTCCTCCTTCTGAAGAAACAAGCAGACCCCCATTTTATCCTGTGATTCTGCCAGCAAGACTGCTATTCCTCCTTTCGAAGAAACAAGCAGGCATTCATTTCGCAAGCGGGGCAACACTCACATATTGAACATTTGTTTGTCGAAAGCATTCACTTATGTTTCTGCATGAAGAACATGCACAAGTACTACAGAGATGCTTTAGCTTTAATTATCTGCCATCTCACTAGAACTATTGCCTGTTGAGAATTCTTTTTGCCAACTATCAAATACACAATTCGTTTACTCATTGGCTGGCAGGAGTAAAGATTTAAGGCGCCAAATCTGATACACATGTGACATGAGCCATTTTCAGGAAAAGCAAGCAACTCTACAAATGGTTAGCTATTACCCCCAAAGGAAAAAGGGCATGCAAAATGCTACACCATTAGAAGGATTCACTACTATGGAAAAGCTTTGTCTTGGAGAAGTTGGTTAATTTTCTCCAGAACTCGATCAAGTCTTCTCTCTTCTTCTTCCTTGCATTCCAGCATCTTCTTGTGGCGTTCTAGAATTACTTGAACAAACTCTTGCTCTAAAGCAGTAGAAGGAAGCTTATTCAACTCTCCCAGCCTGTTATCTTGATCCAGTTCTGGCTTCGACGATGTTTCAATCTCTGGGGTCATTCCTTCTATCTGATTTCCTCTCTTATCCAATTCTGCTTCCCTGTCCTTCCTTCTTGCTGCAGCTTGCAATTCTCTCTCCAGACTTGTTGTCCTTGTTGAGATCACACTCTTCTCTGCCAACGTAATTTCTAACTGTTTTTTCATCTTGTACCCTACCACTACCAATTCTGACCTTAAGAATCTACAGTCAAAACCTTGCTTCTCCAAATTTTTTATCACCTTTACTAATGACTCCACATGTTCGGGTGCGACGCTTTTGTCTATCGAAACTATGTCCCTCACCTCAAAGAGGAAAAGCCAATACTGACAATATAAGAATTCATTTTGCTCTGATTTGTTAGGAAATTCAAGAATCACCTTCGGATCTTGAGGAAACACTCTAAAAATGTGGGGATAACACTTCTCCATCAACTCCTTCACTGGCATTTTTTCACTCCTTTGCATTGGTCCAGGTTCCAATTTGTTATCTTCCTTCAGCTGCATTAGGTACGCATGCACTTCCATGGGGTTCTCTGGATCAATTTGGACATGTACTTTCTGTTTCTTTGCTGGTGGATTTGTTAAAGTGTCCCTTCCTTCCTTCAACTGCATCACAATTCCAAAATTCAAACTGCCGACACAAGCAAAACTTCATACTTAACTAATCTATGTGTCTTCTTTGCACAGTAGCAATACTGAAGCAGGATTGTGAGTTCTTCTGTGTACTTGTCCTTTTAGATTTAAGGTTTCAACATAACTTTTCCCATTCTTGATTAGAAATCAAGATATTCAGGTAGTGGTATTTATTTAACTATAACATTGTCTATTGTATAAATGATTTTCTCTTGATACTATTGAATTATTTTTATTTTTTGAAAAAAACAAAATTCTAATCATATTCGGCCAAAACATGATGGAATTGACCGTGTTAGCATTGATGTCAAAACCAGCGTACTGATATTTCTTTTTTTTATGAATTATATATTTATGGTAAAATGTAACAAACTCCTCTCGAGCTATTGGTCAAAGCTAGCAGTGGGAAATTAATAAAGTCCTTCTGCTAAGGAAATCTAGGTTTCCATCCAATTGGTGTTAACTCAAATAAATTTATTTACTGGAAATGTTAATTATATTTATTTCGACCACAAAAACCCTTCCATATCGTATCAATAATTAAATTTTACCAAAATTGTTCAAATCAGTGCTTGTCCAGTGTCCACCACGGGGTAATATGGTTGATACTGCACGCACATGCATTTCACATGTTTTGAGTTAACATCTAGGTTTAGTAACTATATTCCTAATTATGTTTAGGACTAGTGGCATCATAATAATTTGTTCAAGGGTTTGACAATTTTCCCTATATCTTATACTATAATTTTCCCCCAATTTTGTTTGGAATTATCAAATTTGTTTATTTTTAAATAATCATCACAAAGATTATAATTTTGCTAAATACTTAGAAACAGTTTCTACATGTTAAAATTTAGTGTTTAATTTTATTGCACATAATTATAGTTGGTTTTTTAAAAAAATGTTTGGTAAAAAAATTCATTAAGTGTTGATAAAATCCATCCTAGAACTAAGCTCAAATATTCATTTCTTTCTAGGTGCAATAACAATTCTTTGTTCATCTTTTACTCTACCTTAAAGTATATGTATTTATAAATGTATATTGCATCTTAATATTGGATTTTAGATGTTAATTAAATAATTAATGTTTAATTGTCTATAGTATAATATTCAACAAAGATTAACAATCGATTTTGAGATTACTATGGGTAATGTTTATAATAGCATAGGGTTAAAACTAAGGTGTAAGGTAGAATTGTGGCTTTTGTTGGTGGAAGCGACCAAATTTATTCATCAATTCGTGTCAAAAAGGGGGAATGATCTATATTTCAAGCTAGACAATTAAGTAAAATTGAAGCTTGTATAAACTTAGTCCAAGAAATTGTAAGGATCTTTAGTGAGCTAGTTTTCACTTTGTTGAAGGTTGGATAATTGTAAATTTGGATCTCTTTTGGTTTCATCTATAAATGTGTCGAATATATAGTGCAAGGTAGTTCCTCTAACAAAATTGTACGTGAAGTTAGGATTTGGGATGGACACTCTCCACATATATCTGACCACATGTCATTCCTATATATGCATAACGAAAACAACACAAAGATACCTGTATCAATCTGCACAACATGCAGGTATGCAAGATCCTATAGTACATAACACAAACAAAACCAACCAGACCACCTCTTGCAAGCAGGAAACACGACTTTTTGATGAGAAGGGAGTTCTTTCTAGCATTATCTAGAAAATTAGATAGCCACATTTAACTACCTGTTCACTTTACCTCCAAAACATACTTTTTTTTTTTTTATTTTGAATAATAATAGTAACTGTCAGTAGTGACCTATCAAAGTAGAATTATCGAGTATGATATTTTTATAATCGAAATCAGGTTGAGAAAATAGTAATTCTTCTACACAACAGTTTTGCCATATAAGATATGCCCCAACAGCAATTTACCAGCTCATAGAATTCTATAAGACAACCCAATTTTCAGTTTTTTAAATAGTAGAAGAACAGTTTAATGCATCATCCATAAAAGCATGCCCGTCTAAGATGGTTGGTTTTTCCAGTGCCTTACAATATATCACAAATTAAGAGGGTAAGTTTTTGAAATGAAATAAATATACCAGATGTGATAATCTTGTGCTTTACATAATTCTTGTTTCAAGAAAGGTTATGATCAGGGCATAGCATTCAAGTGTATTTTCACTCCTAAGCGATTTCAGCATCTACAGATAAAATCAATTTTAAGGATTCCATTTCTTTCTGTTCATTTCTCCCTGGAGTTATACAATCCACAAGGAAGCAGTAACTCGACTGATGAATTTAATATTATTGGGGTTTACCAATCATATGCTAAGGCCTTCATTTTCTAAGACAGCAAAGGAATGTTCTTGAAGTAAAATCTATAAAAGTAATGCATCCCACCTGATAATATCATTAAGCTCACAAAGATAGTGTAGAAGAAGTAACTATCACAAAATAGTATATTCATGAGAAGGAAACTCTAAGACATCCAACTTACTTCAACAGGTTGGTTGAGAGTAATTGAGGGTATGTGACGCATGTTAGCAGGTTTGCCACCGCGCTCAGGATATTTAGGAACTTGGGCATCAGGAATACTAGGAAGCGTAGCTGAAGATGAACCTCTTCCTACAAACCCTGTTATATTTAATCAAGTACTTAATTAGTGGTGAAAATTTAGAAATCACGATGATAATAATGGTGGGAGGCAACAGTTCTATCATATCAAATAAATTATTTGATATCTTCGTCAAGCAATCAACATAAACAAATAAACAAAATCTAATACATGAAACCAATAGATATTTACTTCACTAGCACAAAACCACCATTTTTCATTCAACTTAAAAGATAAATTCCCATTTGGAAGTATGTAGAGGTTACGGTTGAGTATACCAGTAGGATGTCCTATAAGTTTGCGTCTTCGTATGCTCACCATCTCCACATCCACTCCTCCTATAACAAGGCATAAAGGTGCAGTTAATGGCTCCAAACAGTGAACGACTACCATCTTTATTCTTAATCAAAAAGGGCAAACCATTTATGATATAATTAATTTATAACTACCATAAGCAATATGACCACAACGAATGAAAAATAAGAAATGATCGTTTACCACATAAAACACTCTTAAATTGCAGAGAAAAAAAAAGGGAAAAAGAAATGGAGCATTAAGCATTTGATTAATGACCAAGGAACACAGTATTCACAAAGAAATGGCAGCAGTCGCAAGCATATAACACTATTAATCATCTAAACTTAAGCCAAGCAGCCAATGCCATTCGAATAATCAAATACATGCAGTTCAGTCAGATAAGACTGCAAAAATTAAGCCATTAAGCAGTCGTTAATAGAACTAACTTGCCTAACAAGCATTCACGAGGTTGAATATTCTTTCAGAATCCCAAGTTAGAAGAAATTATTAATAAATCAGGAAAAGGAGCAACAAAAGCTTAGACCATAACATGAATCTAAAAGAAAAGGAACGAAAAATAATGATAAAAGTGAGTCACCGGCAAGGATGCAATATTTCGTAATGTAAGCAAGAAAACTACCATAACCAAGAAGGGTCAAGCAATAGTTGCATCCATGTTCAAGATTCGAGAAAATACAACATGGGGAAGCAAAAAAATAGAAAATTAAGAGAAACCCACATTAAAAAAAAAATCCCATTTTTTACAATAAAAGAAAAAAGATCAAAAAATAATCACCGCCCACAACTTTGCAAGACAAGCAAGGGGGAGAGCATGCAACCTTTCAACACAAAAAGAGAAAGAAAGGGTGTTGGGTAAAACCTGAGACAAACAGAATGCGATTGTAGCAGCGTAGAAGCCGAGGAGCATTACCTCCGTCCGGTCTACAGTAGTGTAAAGCGAACTGACGCTTGGATTTTAATCACCTACTACATTGAACTCCCTGACGCTTTTCAATGGGAGCATTCCTGGGCTGGGTGTGGTGTTCTAGTTCTGGCCTAAGCTAGTAGTAATTTTAGAGTAAGCCCATATACATATATAGGCTTTAAATCTGTCCAGGGTAAGCTAAATTGTTAATTGTTTTGATAAAGGTCATTCATCTTTCAAAATTTTAATCCAACTATTTAATTTAGTCCATTTATACAATTAATGTAGTTGTGTGAATGTTATTTTTGGAATATTTTTTGGAAATGTAATTTTATATTTAAAAAATATCAAAAAAAGATATAAAATAAATACAGATTTTTTTAAAATTATATTATTTCGATATAAATATTATTTGGATATGTAAGTTAATATATGTGTTGGAAAGGCTCGAGGAAATAGTGTTGACATAAAAAGCTTTTTCAAATATAACACAACCAATGGAAAATTATAGATGAAAACTGTGATATTTAAAAGAAGACATTTTTGTATAAAAAAATGATCGGTGCTGTTTTTTTTTTAAAACCGCAGTTTCTACATGTAATTTGTTTAAATAATATAGTTCTCTTACCACATTAAAAAAATCATTTGTTTTCATCCTAGTTACTGTTTTTTGTCAGAGAAAAAAATATTTAATTAATAAAGTAACTTATAATTTTTATATTAAACCTTTCATATAATTACATTTAAATATTAAATTTATATTACATTTAAATATTAAATTTATAGAAGTTAAAATATGATTTTTATTTATTTTACATGTGAAAATTTATTTTAAAATAATTTTAATTAAATATATATTTTTTTAAATCCGAACTAAAATTATTTTCTCGAAACATTTTTTTTTTAGCCGCAGCAGTATAAGCTGCTGCGATGCCGAGCAAACACTAACCCGGCAACTTTCGCTCCACATAGAGGCAGGTTTGTTTGTTTTTTTCAACTTCTCCCTTCTCTCCCCGTCTCACCCTCGTTGGAAAATGCCTCCTGTGAGCTTAAATCGCCTCCTCTCCTCCACTCTCAAGAAACCCAGACTTGTCTTCTCTCCACTCCCACCTCCATCCACTGTTCAAATCACCGACCCTTCACTATATCACCGGCACCGCCCATTCTCCGAAAACCCCCAATCCCAAACGCCCGAAATCCCATTCCTCAAAACTCCAACTCGAACCCCACTCGAAACCCAATTCGAAACATGGACCCAAAACCTCAAGCCGGGTTTCACCCCAACCGATGTCGATACAGCCATCCGGGCCCAGTCCGACCCGGATCTCGCTCTCGACATCTTCCGTTGGACGGCGCAGCAACGTAATTACAAGCACAATCACATCACCTACCTGACCGTGATCAAAATCCTGATCAGCGGCAGGCGATACCGCCAGGCAGAGACTCTAATCGAAGAGGTGATTGCTGGTGCTTGCGAGGTTAGTGTTCCTCTCTATAATTCGATGATTCGCTTCTGCTGTGGCCGTAAGTTGTTGTTTAATCGCGCCTTTGATATCTATAAGAAAATGTTGAAATCGGAGGATTGTAAGCCCACATTGGATACCTACACGTTGTTGTTTAATTCATTGCTTAGGAGATTCAATAAGTTGAATGTTTGTTATGTGTATTTGCATGCGGTGAAATCGTTGACGAAGCAAATGAAGGCGTCAGGAGTGATACCGGATACTTTTGTTCTAAATATGATCATCAAAGCTTATGCTAAGTGTTTGGAAGTAGATGAGGCTGTGAGGGTTTTTCGCGAAATGGGGTTGTATGGTTGTGAGGCGAATGCTTATAGCTATAGTTATTTAGTAAAGGGACTGTGTGGAAAGGGGAGAAGTGGGCAGGGTTTAGGGTTTTACAAGGAAATGAAGGGTAAGGGGTTGGTGCCCAGCGGGAGTACTTATATGATTTTGATCTGTAGTCTTGGGATGGAGCGGAGGTTCGAGGAAGCAATTGGGGTTGTGTTTGACATGTTGGGGGATTCAATGTCGCCTGATCTGTTGACTTATAGGACGGTGTTGGAAGGGTTGTGTAGGGAGGGAATGGTTGATAAAGCTTTTGAGTTATTAGAGGAGTGGAGGAAGAAGGATGGATTCATGGGTGAGAAGAATTATAAGAGTTTGTTAAATGGATTGCATTTTGTAAGTCGGCAGTAGACTACGTGCTCGCTTTTAGGATTTTATTCAATTGCCTGTGTTCGCAACTTTGTTGGATGTGAATTCCTCATTAAATCGGAGGCAATTGTGTGCTTGAAGATGGAATTATGAGCTGCAGTCATCCATGCTTACAATATGATTGCTTGAAGCAGACTGGATACTGTATTCCGAGCATCTTGCTCAAAGTTACTGCATGTGCGTGGTGATAGTGCTGCAGCCAATGCAGGAGAAGAGGTTGCTGTTGCTTCTGCCTTTCAGGAATGGGATAATACTATCTTTCCCATGATGAATGTAGAATTTCTGACCACTTAGAAACCATGACAATAAAGTGGCTTAACATTCATAATGTCTTGGAATAGTGTGAAACATCAAGTGTACATGTCAGAGCTGGCTTAGTCTCATGTGGAAAATCATATTTTATGGACATGAACTTCTTTTGCTTCAGTAATGGAAGGCATTGTAAGTGAAACTCAAGTTCTTGCTTCAAAACTAACTAGATTATAGAATTTGTTTTACACATTCGGCACACATCCTTTGTTTTTTCTTTGTTGTATCAGTACAATTGGATTGATGGTTTCGGATTGAACAAAACTGGCATTGCATATCCGCTAAAATTCCTCCCCATCTCCCATTTTGTGCATGGAATGATGTATTTGGATTGAAGTTGTAACTGGATTTGGTAGGGCAGTAGCAGCTGACATCTTCAGCAACGGCATGTAAATGCACAAAGTGTCTATTTGGAAAGTAGCCAAATGGTTCAAATATAAGTTTTTCTATATACCTTGCCCCATAGATGCCTTGGTAGTAGGTTGTGCAATTGGGTGTAAATGTTAAATAAAAAATCTCAAGTGATGACTCCAAGCAGAAACGTTGTGATGCTTCTCCATTAATTTTGTAAGCTGGTATAATACCCTCACGTTGTTACTGGTAGTTTTGATATATATATATATATATATATATATATATATATAGGATAGTTAAACATGTTTTCTTTCGTAATTTATATGTGCAATATTTTTTAAAATTTAAAATTAATGATACTTGTTTAATAACTAAATTTTTAGTTTCAATTATATTTGAATAAATGTTAGGGTTTTTTTTTCTCCTTTTCAAAGTAGTTTTTGGCTGACAAGATATTAAGATGATGAGACAAACGCTCCGTATTTTGTTTTTGTAGTTTGAAAGTGTTTGCACGCGTGTGTGTGTATATATATATATAAAAAATTTATGAGTGTTTTTAGATTATTTTGATATATTAAAATTAAAAAAAAAATTATTTTAATATATTTCTAAATAAAAAATATTTTAAAAAACAATTACTACTATTTTTACTAAACAAGCTAAAAAAAAACATGTTTGTAATTTATTTTAAGATTACAACAATTCACTTTCCATGTACATTTATTTTATATTCCAATCTCCAACTTTTTGTTTTTTATTTTAAATATTAGAAAAAGGCTAGAGATTTTTTTAAAATAAAAAAAAATATTATTTCAGTTTTTTTTTTATTGTATCTAAATCAACGTGAATTTATAATGGATCCAAGTTGACTTCCAACCCATATGTCGATTAAAACACCCAGAATCTAGGCCCAGGTCCAGGCCTAGGCCCGTGTCATACCAGGCTGGGTCCGGGTCTGATAAATATGGTTCGCGCACCTCTTCCATGTTATATAACGAGTCTCCGTCTCCTACTGGGTGTCAAACAGAAGACACACCACACAGAGAGACAGACCGCAATTTGCAAAGATGGGCTTCAACTGCGCATCCAAGGCGACCGCGATATTCCTTTTGCTATCAGTATCAGCGCTGGGTAATTATCTGTGAGATTTATTTAGATCCAATCATTGGCAGCTTTCTTCCTTTTGATCTATAAATTCTCACTCTCGTCTCTCATCTCTCGCAGTTTCCGCTAAGAAGTCCGGCGATGTCAAGGAATTGCAGATCGGCGTGAAGGTAACCAATCATCCGTCTCTGAATAATTCTGTTGCTTCCACTGATTTTTCTTCTAGGGTTTTAAATATAAGAAAAACCTTGAGACTTACAGAGGTCCCACTACTATAGCATTTCAAGTGTATTATTTGAGTGTTTTTCTTGTCATATTTTCTTATTTTTTGAATTTCTTTTTTTATATATATTATTTCAGTACAAGCCCGAAACTTGTGAAGTTCAGGCTCACAAGGGAGATAGCATCAAAGTACACTATCGAGTAAGTCGGATCGCAGTTTTTGTTTGATATTTAACCTATTTATTCATTAGACCTTGCATTATTGAGTGCGGCAATGAAGTTGTAAAATATTAACAATAAGTATATAGTCCACGTTGTGTTGTGATATTTGTTGAATTGGAATTTGTTCTAGCTTCGTTTAGCTTTGCATTTTTTCGGGAGGATTTGGTGATATACATCTTGCAGAGTGTAGATTAGTAATTTGAACATAATTTTTAAACCCATCGTCAGACCGGACTGAAATTTTTCTAGCATGTACTACGAGACTTATTATGTAGAGGGATAGTTGCATGTGATCAGTTAAGGTCGTTTTAAGTCCAGTTTAGGTTCAAAAAATGTTGTTTTGGAATTTTCTTTTTTTTTTCTTGTTATTTTTGGATGTCTTTTTTTTCTAGTTATTTTCGGTTTAGTTTTGTTTTATAGACTAGGTCGGTTTAACCACTGTATAAACAGTTTGCGTGTTATTTTCAAAGCATTTTTAAGAATGATTGAATTTCAGAAAATATTACAACAAAGTTTTTTCTACAATTGAGGATTGTAACCTTAGGACTTGAGAAACCCTAGTTTTTTCTTTCGTTATACATTGTGTTAATTGATATTAGACTATGTTGGCATTTGTGAAGGGATTGCTAATTTTAGAAATTTTAGATTTGGTGACTAGTCGTATACTTTTGTCGTGTCTTCTATCGATGATATATAATTGGCTTTGTCTATGGCTGTTTACGTATTTTTGGAGCTTAGGTCTCATTATGTATCTCCTAAGGGTTGCAAAGTATGTGCTTGGTATGCCCTTTTAAAATGTAGATTTTTCCTAGTATTTGTACTTCATTTCATCTGTATGTCATCCAACTCTAAAATATACAACACAAGGAAGGACCCTAAAGTGCATAGGATAGGCACCTGTTAATTGGACATGTAGACAAGCATAGCCCCATCTTAGAGGATGACGGGCGCCACTTTGGAGAAACACTGGCATGGAAAAAGAAGTCTAATGGCGCCTGGGACTTATGGTCCCCCAAAATGATTGAACAAGCCTAAATGCATAGGATAGATGATTGTTAGTTCTGTTTATTTTTTTCTTTTCGATTTCTTTGAGTTCGGTTTCTTAATTCCACCTATCAATTCTTTTGCTGATATCATAGGTTTTCTTCTGCACAGGGAAAACTCACCGATGGAACAGTTTTTGACTCCAGCTTTGAAAGGGGTGATCCTATTGGATTTGAGCTTGGCAGTGGTCAAGTTATCAAAGGTCTGAGCTACATTAACAACCATTGCTTTAATCAATGTTTTGGTTTCTTCATATATATATGTGGTTTGCATGGAAATTATTTAGTCTAACATAAAATCCATCCACTGCAGGATGGGACCAAGGACTGCTGGGAGCGTGTGTAGGTGAGAAGCGAAAATTGAAAATACCTGCAAAACTTGGTTATGGGGAGCAGGGATCCCCTCCTACCATTCCAGGTAATATATTATTTCCCACTCTCTTATTGAAACCCTTCATACTGTTTTCATTAGTGAGATGCTGAGGTATCTTTGCCAAGTTGGTGTTTAGCTGACTTTTCAAGACTAGGATAATTTATGATATTGCTGAGAATCTTTTGTTTGGTTCTATTTGATAAAACTATCATGATACACACACCCCCATTGATTTAACTTTCCTGTTTCGATACTTGGAATCGTGATCGGCATACAGTAATATGTGGTGGTTATATGAAAATTTCAGGTGGAGCGACACTAATATTTGACACTGAGCTTGTCGAAGTGAATGGGAAAACATCAAGTGGAGGGGGAGCTAGCGATAGTGAGCTTTAGTCAGTATTCTGTGCGATGGCTCTTGCCATGGTTACTTGTCACAGTTTTTGGTAGCTCTTGCGGCCAAGCCAAAAAAAAAACATTGGAATGGATACTAGTCAAACCGGAAAACATTGAGATAATTTGCTGGCTACATTTAATAAATGTGGTTTTATTTGCTTATTTTATCAACCTACCATTTTGTCTCTTAATTTTTAAAAGTTGGCCCATATCTTAATATTTGTTCAAGACACTGTTCGTAAAGTAAGTTCAAACTAGGGTTTAACATGAACAAATAATTTTCATGTGAATGAAAATAGAAGTGATATAATATGATGTGATGTAACCTATATACGAACGATAAAAAAAAATTACAATCCCACCTTGAGGCTTTAGATGTTCATGCGCTAATTGCATGATACATTCAATCACAAACCATGGAATTGTTGTTGTTACTGTTACCTGTTAATTATTATTATTATAAAAAAAAATAAAAGAGGAGGGGAAATACTATTCCCCTCTGCACGCTTTATAGTTCATTGGAATATTTATTTTTTTTCTTTTTATTTTTTAATATTGAAATTATTAAAAATTGAATTTTGTTATTTATTTTGGTTTTTTTTTATATAGTGTTATCATGATATCAAAAAAAATTCTGACAATAGATTGATGCCCAACTTTATAATTGTTTATTTTTTTAATCATGATATTAAATAAAAAAAATGATTTGTCGTGTTGTTAAATAAAAATTGATTCTGAAAATAAAAATTATGCTTTATGATTTATTTCAATTTATTTTCTTGATAGTGATCTTAGAAAAATGTACCGCTATTAGGTTGGTGTTTTTTTGTTTTTTTATCAAATTATTAAATAAAAAATTATTATAGAAAAAACATAATTATTAGGAATTAAGTTTTATGAATTATTTTTTATTGAGTTATTATGATCTAAAAAAAAACATTCTAGTATTGAGTTGGTGCTCGGTTTTGTGAATATTTATTTTTTTACCATATAATTAAATAAAAACATTTTTTTTATAAAAAACAAAGTTAATAAATTCAACAGAGTTCATGATTCAGGCTGCATGTTTGGCGAGTTAACTTAGGTTGACCTGAGTTGATTCAATGTGTCGTCGTCTCAATATTTTTTTTTAAAAAAGATTGTTTATAGACAAATAATGTAATTTAATTCAATACAAACACAATAATCAACAATATAATTATAGTGCTTAAAATAAATTGGCAGGGGAGAGAAATTGCAAACTCAATTTTAACGTGGTTTGGCAAGCCTATTTCCATACCTTAAACACCAAACCGGTTTTGAGTATTGTATTCTTTCAATAGTCCAAGTTCAAGATTACAATTATCATTTTATGAATTTACACCAAGATTTTACACCACTTGAAAATGCTTTCTTTTCAAGATTTCTCATAACTTGATGAATCCACACTAGTATTTTTACATTTGAATATATGTCATTTTCAAGATTTTTTTCTTAGTGAAGTTACCTTACTGAAACCAAGAGTTTATACCTATCTATCAAAAGTTTACAAATGTAATTTTTGTTATCTTGAATAACTTTTTCAATAAAATGGGTGATACAATTCAAATTTTTAATATCTTTATATCGCACAAAATAACAATTAAATGGGTAATAACTTAATCGATTCCTGTAGAATTCTTAGTTATTCATCACGGATGAATAAATCATTTACCGGTTCATGCAAAATCCAGATTTTATTAGTTTTAATACTAAGTGAATTCTTAGAATTATGTTATCAATTCTTTTTAAATGCATGTAAATAAAAATGTGTGCATTCATTTTAATTTACATTATCAAGATAAGATGTAAAGGATTACATTTAGCATATTAAATATAATGTTTAAACTAAGTGTGTGCAAACCAATGAATATAATAAATTGATGAATTCTCCTTCATTATCAAAGCTTTCAAGTCATTAAATTCACCTTACATGTTACATGTTACTAGCTATATCTTAGCCTTGTCCACGTAGATCTGATATATTAAGCTAATAAGCTAACAATGCCTCAATTTCATCCTTAAGTAATAAAGTAGTAGTGTTCTCAGCATGCACAATACAGAAAAAAACATTCAACAAACACATTCCTTGACATCTACATGTTGTAGAATAAGAATCATTTTCTCTTTAACTGATACATCGCAAGACTCATTAATGATAATAGTGAAGAGCTTCTGATCAAGATTATTCAATATATTGATATTGGTGATTCTTGTTGTAGCAACAAGTTCTAAAGGGGTGTAGTATAATGGTGAAGGGCTGAGATCTGTACCATAGATCTCGAGTTCGAATCAGGACGTGTACTTCTTGTAAGAATCTGGGACAGGCGGAGTTGTACTTGCTCACTTGGGCCTACAAAGTGCGCTTTTCAGATATGGAGTTTCCTTAAAAAATAAAAATTGTTGCAGCAACACGTACAATATATTTTTGAATGTCATGAGCTATAATTCTTAGATTATACGGAGATTTGTCTAAAACAACATTTTAGATTCTTAATTATGATTAACAAGAAACCGTAGAAGCTCAAAAAAGTTTCCTCAATTCTTTGAATCTTTAGATTCATCATGACCACGAAAAACTAGTCTCTGACATAAAAATAAATAAATAAAATCCTTTGATTTAGAACCTGTTGATACGGTAAAAAATTCAGGTTAACTTCAGATAAAAGCCAGCTTTCAATTCATTTATTTTTTTATTAAAAAATTAATAAAAAAATATTATTTTAATTATTTTTTTAAGAGAATCAGAGGCCAACTTTCTTAATCCGTGATCAAGTCTTTATTCTGACTAGTTATCGATTCAGGATTTACAACTACTGCTATAACTGGTCTACAAATAATTGAATAACCCTTAACTTCAAACCAAAAGAAATAAAAAAAAAATCCAAGGGGATCACCGCTGATTTCTCGATCTTTCCCCGTCACTCCCAATACTCAAGGCAACAAGACCCCCGATACAATCCCAGCCGTCAACTAAACCAACCGGCAACCATTACGTGGTCCATTCACACGTCACAGGAAAAACACTTGTAACTGTTTTGTTGGTCCATCCACGTCACAAGAGAAACACTTGTAACTTCTTTGTCGGTCCATTCACACATCACACGAGAAACACTTGTAACTTTTTTATTTGATGAATCCATGGGTTAAAAGCTGCATAATTTTCTTAATATGATCACTCATCAATTATTTTTCTTAATATAAGTACTTCGATCGAAATCTAGACATTAAATATTGATTTAGCTTTGTCACCATTATTTTTCAAAGATATTTTTTATTTAAAAATATTAAAAATATTTTTTATATGAGTATAATAAAATTAGTAAAAAAATACTAACAAAATATTAATTTAATATTTTTTAAGATAATTTTTTTTAAAACACTAAAAAATAAAAGCTACAGCAATATACTTTTAAACAAATTATGAGACTGAAAGTGTGTTTGGTATTGCGGTAGCTGATGTGGTTGTGGTTTGAAAAAAATTGTTTTATAAAAAGTACTTTTAGTTGAGGTTGGGTTGAAAAAATAGGTGTTTGGTTAAAACTGTGGTTGAAATTGAGGTTGAAGAAAAAATAGTTTAATGTATTTGGTTAAAAATGCTTTTAAAATTGAAGTTATAAAATAATTTAAAAATATATATATTGATGATTTTTAATTTAAATATTGTGGATTTAACTATTGCTATTACATCATGAAATAAATCATACTTTATATAAAATATTTTTTATTATTCCATGAAACCATCTACAATTCCATTACGTATGAAATACATCCGACAAGAATTACAGTTTTCATAATTTTTTTAGCATGTAATAAAATTAGATAAAATATTATCAGGAGAATTGCATTGTTCACTACTTTTTTTAAGTGAAGAGTGTAATTCTCTTGCACTATTCACATACACTGTACACTGTTCATGTTAATTACACTGTTCATTGAACAATACAATTAACATGAACAATGCAAGAAAAGCAAGGAATCCTTGCTTTTCTTTAACTGCGTTTCCAACACAAAAACCAAGTGGGACCCATGAACAGCATATAACTTTTTTATTTAACCAAACTGCTGCAAACTGCGTTTTAATTAAAACACAACTATAACCGCGTAGCCAAACGGGCTCTGATTCTCACTGCTCACTTTTATTTATTTATTTTAACCCAGGTTTAAGTTAATTTAGATTGTTTATTCACGTTTCAACTATAAAAATATAATGGATATTAATAATATAGTTTTAACTTTTAATGATAAATTAAAGTTTATTTGGTATAACTTATGAAAAATAATTTTTAATTTTGAGTTATAATTTTTTTAAGAATAAAATATGACACAAAATAAATTAAAATTATTCTAAGTTATAATTATGTTTCATCAAAATAGATTAAGGTAAATTTTGTATTAAAAAAAGATACGATATTAGTAGAATCCATAAGTTAAAAGGTGTGAATTTTAACTTTAGATCAAACCAAAATTTTGACTTAATTTTGTAATAAAATTTTAAAGTAAGTAAACAATTATTTCTAATCAAATATATTTATAGTTTTTATACGAGTTAAAAATTAAAAATAACTCACTTAGATCAATTGGTGTTTGGAAGTATAGTAGCGGTTGTTTTTCAAAGTGTTTTTTGCTTAGAAATGTATCAAAATAAATTTTTTATTATTTTTAAAAAATTATTTTTGATATTAGCATATTAAAATAATTTGAAAACATAAAAAAATATTAATTTAAAAAATTTTCTTTTTATTTTTTTAAAAATACTTTTAAAACATAAAAAATAAAAACAAACAGAAGCTTGAAACGACAAAAACTTAATCAAGCTCCACGAATAAAATGAGAAAAATCAATTTGATAAGTAGCAGTACCATATCACAAAAACTAATTGATGAAGGATCGTATTGAGAAACGTACTTAAGTACAAGGACTCGTGAGCTTATAAAAGTAAACTTTTATTTATTTTATTTTATTTTATTTTTCTGGAATCATCTGACCTTCACTAACAAGCTAGCTAAACCCTCGTAGAAGTCTCTAGAACCCATTTCTATGCTTCATATACAAAAGAGAGGCCTTCGGCAGTTCGGCTTCACTCCCTCACTAACTCCAATCACCAGCAAGCAGTTAGCTCTCTTTCTTTCTGCAAATTAAGATCAGAATCACGTCGTTTTACGATTCGCGTTGGCAATGGAAGAAGACTTCGAGCTTCCTACCGGAGACGAGATGATGATGAATAGCGGCGACCAGCTTGATCTCCCAGACGAAGGTCCGATGCTGAAGGTAGGTGAAGAGAAGGAGATCGGCAACCAAGGCTTGAAAAAGAAGCTTCTCAAGGAAGGTGAAGGTTGGGACACTCCTGATAACGGCGACGAAGTCGAAGGTATTAATCGAAAGAGATTATCATTTGATATTTCTTTCTTTTCTCTGATTTATAAATTTATTTTATTTATTCTTGACAGTTCATTACACGGGGACGCTTTTGGACGGAACTCAGTTTGATTCGAGTAGGGACAGAGGGACGCCGTTCAAGTTCACACTTGGTCAAGGTTAGGGTTTTTTTTCTGTTCTTTTTATGAGAAACGCTATTTGAAATAATTCTTAATCTATTGTTAATGCTGTTTTTTAACTATTTCAATTTCAAATGTGACTTCCTAATTATTATCATGCTATGAACCATTTTTTTAGAGAATCGCAATTGTTTCTCGGAAATTTTTATAAAGAAGTGATTAATGAATGGAAACTGGAATGTAGAAGAATGTTAAGTAAATGGTACCGGGGGGGATTAAGAGTTGAGAAGACAAAATGGGCAAATAACTAGGAAGGAGTTAATCCCGAAGAGAATCGAGAAGATGGATGCAAAGAGTGGTTGATGCATGAGTAGATTTGATTTGATGGTTATGAAAGACCAATTAGAATGGAAATGGAGTTTTAACATAGTCAGCTGGGAAAAGCGACAAGTCATGAAATCCTAAAGCATCATGGTGTAGCAAAGGGCATCGTGTCTGTGGGACGAGTACTTGGGTGAGGCTAGCGAGGAGGATTACCTTAGAGATCAACAGACTTATCAGTATAAAAATAGTGGCTCTGTTTCACAGTATGAAAGAATTCCAAGATGTTTACACACACACACAGACACACGCACTATTTACAAAATTAACTTCAGATCTCAGTGATGAGGAAATCTAGAGGACTAATATTTGGATCTGACAAGTTATGGAAAGATCAAAATCAGCTTACAAGGCTTGCCTAAGCACCCTAACATGAAAGTGTAATAAATTACGATCAGGAAGAAGCTACAAGATCAGTAGCATGTGATGCACTGGAAGCTTTTCTCAAGGAAAATTCACTCGTTGATAGTCGTTTTTTCAGACTTCGTTGATGTTTATTTAACTAGTCATTTTTTTTGGAGATTTTTTTATGTATACTCATGGGATTTTATTTTCCCAATGGCATTTGCTAGAACATTTATATACTATATTAATACAGGCCTACAATTGACAAAATTTGCTGTGTTGTTTTGGTTCTTCAGGGTTTTGTAATCATTAAGTCTTGACTGTGTTTTCAGTTTCCTATATCTGTCTAATAGTTGATGCAGGCACAGTTTTTAATTTTTTTTTACATTTGGTGCTAAATGGAGAGAAAGTGATGTCTGGTTTTTGTTTCGGACTAGGAACAAGGATGACTTATTCCATGCATTTTTTCTTGTTATTCTACAGGCCAAGTGATTAAAGGATGGGACCTAGGTATCAAGACAATGAAGAAAGGTGAAAATGCCCTTTTCACCATTCCTGCTGACTTGGCTTATGGTTCTTCTGGCTCACCTCCAACTATTCCTCCCAATGCCACACTCCAGTTTGATGTTGAATTGCTGTCCTGGAGCAGCATCAAGGACATCTGCAAGGATGGTGGGATATTTAAGAAGATACTTGTTGAAGGAGAGAAATGGGAGAATCCAAAGGACCTTGACGAAGTGTTAGGTAATTTTAATTGTTCAGTACTGATGAATTATTTTGTTTTTGTTACTGCAATGACTTTAGTGCATTAACTGCTGTCCTGACTTCTTATTTGTACAGTTCGGTATGAAGCTCAACTCGAGGATGGTTCAGTTGTTGCTAGGTCTGACGGGGTAGAGTTCACTGTTAAGGATGGTTAGGATTGTAAATCCTTGCTTGGTGATGTTATCTACTGCTGTCTATCTCATTGGTGTTCTTAATGTATGGATGTATTATATGCCAGGTCATTTCTGTCCTGCACTGGCAAGAGCTGTGAAGACAATGAAGAAGGGGGAGAAGGTTCTCTTAACAGTGAAGCCACAATGTAAGCTGTCTTCTTGAAGACCTGGTTGGATTTGAACAAATATCTTGGTTTGCAAAATTCTCTTACCATTGTTGTTAAATTTTTAATTTAGATGGATTTGGGGAGAAGGGTAAGCCAGCATCTGGCGATGAAAGTGCTGTTCCACCTAATGCTAATATTCAG
Source organism: Populus x sibirica (assembly GCA_019202695.1). NCBI lineage: Eukaryota > Viridiplantae > Streptophyta > Magnoliopsida > Malpighiales > Salicaceae > Populus > Populus x sibirica. The sequence continues at coordinate 148,224 of JAGMVL010001477.1, forward strand.
ATTACTCTGGAGTTGGTTGCCTGGAAGACTGTGACGGAGGTAACTGATGACAAGAAGGTTATAAAGAAAATCTTGAAGGAAGGCGATGGATATGATCGTCCAAATGAGGGGGCTGTTGTAAAAGGTTGGTCTTGAACAACAGGAAAGAAAATGGTTAGCTGCCTTAAATTATAGTGTTCAGACCATATAATGGCTGTGTGATTTTGCTGCTTGCAGTGAAATTGATTGGGAAGTTGCAAGATGGCACAGTATTTTTTAAGAAGGGACAAGATGACAGTGAGTTGTTTGAGTTCAAGACAGATGAAGGTAAGTTCCATTGTGGTTCTTTCCCCTCTCACCTCATTCTATGTTTTTTCAAAACTTGTTTGTGACTATTGATGTTTTGACAGAGCAAGTAATTGATGGACTTGATAGAGCTGTGTCTACGATGAAGAAAGGTGAGCTGGCCCTTTTGATTATTGCACCGGAGTATGCATTTGGCTCATCTGAGTCGCAGCAGGAGCTGGCTGTTGTTCCTCCAAACTCTACTGTGTGCTATGAGATAGAGCTGGTTTCCTTCGACAAGGAGAAGGAATCATGGGACATGAATACTGATGAGAAGATTGAAGCTGCTGGCAAAAAGAAGGAAGAGGGCAATGTGTTGTTCAAGGCTGGAAAATATGCAAAGGCATCTAAAAGATATGAGAAGGTATCTTTTGCAAAAAATACTTGGTGTTTACTGAATAATTGGATTTGTGAAATGCTCCTCCTGTGTAGTACGTATTTGAATATTTGTTGGGCTTTGTTTCAGGCTGTGAAGTATATAGAATATGATTCTTCTTTTAGCGAGGAGGAGAAAAAGCAGGCAAAGGCACTGAAGGTGGCCTGCAACCTAAACAATGCTGCCTGCAAACTGAAATTAAAGGATTACAAACAGGCAGAGAAGTTGTGCACCAAGGTAAGAGACGTGAAGTTATTTCTTAGTCCTGTATCTTGACTCAGTCTTGCGTCAGTTATGTGGATGAAGTTCTGATATAGTAACTGTTCAGGTATTAGAGTTGGAGAGTAGAAATGTGAAGGCTCTCTACAGAAGAGCCCAGGCTTATATTCAGCTGGCAGATTTGGATCTGGCTGAGTTTGATATCAAGAAAGCTCTTGAGATTGATCCTGACAACAGGTAGGATTTGTATTCTGGTTGAACAGCAGTGGTTTTTGATTTGTTTCTTCGTCAGAGTCCCTTCTGTGTTAGTTAATCTTATACATCCCATTTTTCATTTAAAACTAGGGATGTCAAGCTGGAGCACAAAACTTTGAAAGAAAAGATGAAGGAATACAATAAGAAGGAAGCCAAGTTTTATGGCAACATGTTTTCCAAGATGTCTAAGTTGGGATCTCTCGAAACTAATGTAAGCATGCACAGCTTAAACTGATACTTCTAATTGCTACAATGCCCAAGTTCTTTATACACGTACCGTGTTTTGCCTCTACGAGGTATAGATCAGTATGTTTATTAGAAGCAGAGCCATTTGAATCTGAAGCTGAGCCTATTGAAAAACGAATGATATTTAGTCCTTAAAAAATTTTAATGGTCAGTTGTGATTTTCTTTCCCTTTCCAATTATTGATTTACTGTCTACTCCGTGCATACAGAAAGCAGAAGCTAAGGAGGCAGAGCCCATGAGTGTAGACAGCGAGGCATGAGCAGCAGAGAGTAACAAGTTGGCACTGGACTGTTACAACAAGGCAGAGTACAATTCTAATCATTTTCTTTTAATTAACAATTCAAGGTTTTGCCTTGGTACCTAAGACTGCTTCTGTCTGGTGTTTTTTCCGTTTATGGTAATGGATTTTTATCTGCTACCAGTATAAGATTTCATTAACTATCATTGTAAACAGCTTTGCTCCGTTGAGTTTTTCTCGATTTCTCTAGCTGTGCTATGAAGTTGTCTGGATTTTACATAAGCATGGGCTTACTGATGTCAGTCACGTTTCAGTTATACACACACACGTAAGAGTAGGAAGATGGTCAAAGTTAACGCTAAAGAAAAAAAAACAAAATACAATAGAGGCCAGATGTAAATGTGATGTAACACAAAATTATTGGCCGTGCCTCCTCGTGTTGCTCACTTGTCAAAGCTATGCCAGCAACGGTTAAAATCTGTCGATGGCATGCTCTTGCCGCGTTGTTTGAAACAGGTGGCAGTGGTTTATAGGGCAGGCAATCTTACATGACTAGTCCGGTGATCCGTGTAAGGTGGGTGGGTTGGACTTTAGTTTGATTTGATTAAAAAAAAAGACTATTGATAAAATTAGATCAAGGTAGAGCAGAGCCAGATGTGGAGACGATGGATCTTTTAGATTTTTCTAGATTCGTGTCAAATATTAAGGTGGGTCAAGTATTTGTCGGATTCATCACCCAGGAAAATTTTATTTATGATGGTTACATCTTATTAGTTTATATTTTCAAAAAAATATACATACATGGAAAAAAGAAATCAAGCCTCACTCCAATCCCTAGGCGTACCGTATCATGGTGGGCATTCGACCAAAGAAGCACACCGTGGTGGAGACGCTGTTCTAGCAAATTGGAAAAGCTCCACTCAGCTGATATCGTACATTCACTCAGCCCCTCTAGCAGGCATTCTATTCCAGAAGCTTTAACATAAAATAAATTTCACTAAATGATAATATCTTTCGAGTTTACATTTGTGGGTAAACAATCTATGAAATAGCAATCTTCAAAAAGAATGAGAATGATATATAATGTGACAATCCAATGACGCCCGCTTCATCCATCTTGGCATGCGAGTGCACATTTCCGTTACACCACGACACAAAAAGCCACTGAAACGATGCAGCAGGGCGGGGAATCGATGCCCTGCACTAATTTTAGAGTGTCCCCGTCACATCCACCACCCTGGGATTACTTTCAATAACCTCCGGCGTTGAGATGACAGCCACAATAATACAACGGTCCTTTACTCAAAAAAGAAAAAAAATTTTAAATAAATAAATGAACAGAACACAAATCTTTGCCGAGAACAGACGAATAGGTTGCTTCAATCAACTGTGAAACAACGTCTGCGGTTCTGAACAGTGTAGTATCTAATTTGCCTCAGTCACAGGCTATCATGGGAGAGAGTCATCAATCTTGGATGCCATGACATGACGGTCAACTCACCTGTTCTCCAATCAAGTCAAGACCAACAACCAGAAAACTGATCCCTTGAAATAACAGGAAGTAGAAGTGAATTCCTTGGGCAGATAGCAAGCTTCTCACCGAGGCAGTCAACAGTATCAACGCCAGAGCAAGTTCCTTCCTGTACAAACTATTTCTCTTCTTTTTCCCAGTTTTCTTGGTTGTTTCTATCTTGTTCAGAACATCCAGCCCTGATTCCGAGCAAGACCTGTGGAGATTTGTAGTTTCCACCAAGGGGTCGGATTCCCTTTCAGCAAATGCAACTAGGTCTGCCTCTGACGATCTTCCTAATTTCTTTGTGACTACCCACTCATAAGAACTTCCTAGTTGGAACAATCCCGATATCATGGCATTGAATTTGGTCACGGACATGGTGTTCTCAAACAGAAGGTAAGGGACGATGAACGGGAATGACCGTGGTGCTGGGAGAATATTCAAGATAGACATCAATCCAGGGATATAGCAAACAACCCAAGCTGGTAGCTCTGCTTCCGGTAGGAACATGGAAAGTGGGAGAATGATGCAGAAGAGAGTGAATGAGTAAAAAGGCAGGATAAGCTTCCTTAGCAAGAAGAAAAGAAATATCAAGTTTGCTTTCTTGCCAAACGACACCTGTAATATGGAAGGAAATATTTTAGGTTGTTGACACTAAATATAGTCGAAAAGATTCACTGCATTGGAAAACTTATTAGGCAGATAAATCCTGCTTTCAGTACCTTTGCACGAAGTGTGTCGACAAAGCACAAGCGGAACAGCTGCATTGGACCTGAATGCCAGCGATGTTGCTGTTTCTTGTAAGCCTCATAGGACTCTGGAAGTTCACAAAGGCACTGCAGAAAGATAGAATAACACAATTACATTGATTATCCAAAATGTACAAGGTGATACTGCGAGTTTTAATACCATGACAAACCTTAACGTCATTCAAATATATGAACTTCCATCCACAGAGATGAGCTCGGACAGCGATATCCATGTCTTCAACGGTTGTCCGTTCCAACCAGCCACCACACTCTTCAAGGGCTTTAATCCTCCACACACCAGCAGTTCCATTAAAACCAAAGAAGTTGATGAAAACACCATTCACCTGTTGCTCAACCTCAAAGTGGAACGATAAGTTTATGTTCTGCAGTCTTGTGAGCAAGTTCTCATCCTTGTTTACAAACGCCCACCTTGTCTGGACCAATGCTAGGTCATCCTTCCCCTACAAATTCAGAAACAATTCACTAAAATCATCGCAACAAAGCAGATTATTCTCTAACAAAAAACACAGTGGCCAAATCTAGAGAGGCACCAGCTTCACAAGGTTACCACATTCAACCAGCTGGAAGCTCCAGTGTGCCGACATCGAAACTAATCATGTAACTATGTGCTAAGTGAAATAATAGCAGATATACCAAATCAACAGTGCAAGAGAACTTCAACTGTTATACAGGTTCCAGCAAATTGATCATAACTTTACCTTGAAGTGAGGGATAGTCTTCTTCAAGAAATCAGGTCCTGGCTGAAAATCTGCATCAAATATTGCCACAAACTCGTAATCTTTTACATAATCACAACTCATTGCAGATTTCAGGTTTCCTGCCTTGTAGCCTGTGCGTATGAGACGATGCCTATACAATATATGCACACCCCTTTGCTGCCATTTCTGTACTTCTGCCTTGATGAGGAGTTGAGCATCTAATTCATCAGAATCATCCAAAACCTGTATAAGCATTCTCTCCTTTGGCCAGTCCTGGACACAGCATGCTGCAATAGATTGTTGGTAAACCTGTGTGCCAACCAATGATTTTTAGAAATTAATCCACTAAGTAACGTAAATTCTACGAATAATTACATGGCTAACTAATCCACTAAAGTTCATTTGATAGTGCAGTGAAGTAAGGTTAAAACTGCGTTTTGTTTTAGCTACATTTTTAAAAATATTTGATTAATAAACACATAATGTATTTTTATACGAGTACTAGTGAAATTCTTTGCAATGAAAAAGCTACAATTGATAGTTTTTCTTATACTTTAATAAATCGTAATCCCAAAACTATAACAATATCAAACACGTAATAGTATAATTAGCTAGTATGCTTCCTTTCTAAAATGATTTTTAAACTATTATAATGCAATAATATCATAAAAAATAACAAATTCAGTAATATTTTTTTTAAAAAAATAGTTGAGGATTAGAAACCTACATCTGCTTGCTTACCTCCCTTTCATTGCACATTGGAATCTGCACCAAGACCATCGGATAATCCTCCACACTCTCACTACCATCATACTCCACTGCCGCCACCGGCCGCAGTTTCCAAAACTTGATCCAAAAACACCCTAACATCAACACAACACGATCCACCGACTGTATCAAAAACAAGACAATACACACATTTGTCAAGCTCTGCAGCGGCGGCGCCAAGTAACTAGCTCTTATTTCCAACCACTTGGCATAGACTCTCTCCACGGCAGCCTCCGCCGACTCCACCGACGGGGGACTGAAATGCCATCCCTTGAAATAAGCAACTAACTCGAAACACAACAACAAAATCACCAGAAATAAAAACAATTTTATGATCCTGTAAAGCCGCCGTGACGAGGCGGAGGAATCGGATGGCGAGTCTGTTGTGTTCGTAGCGATCCTGCGATTGGCTGTTCGGAGGAGGGAAACTGAGCCATTGGTTAGCCACGCGAGGGAGGTTGCGAGTTGTTGGAATTTGAGGAGCCAAAGCCAGGACAGCTGGCGAGCACTACGAGTGTGTCCTTTATCGACGGTTGGATCCGATGTAGGGTTGCGGATCTCGACGGTTAAGAAGGCGGTGCTATCAGGTTTGTCGAGAAAGCCGCGTTGCTTGTTCCACCATTCTTGAAACTCGTGGTTTTGTGCTTGACTACTCATGGATAAAGAGGTTAAAATTTAGCAAACGCAAGTGACTCTACTGGCTACTCCTATATTATAGAAGCTAAGGGAAGGGAAGGGGAAAAGGAGGAAGGCAGAGGAGAAGACAGGCCATGTGATGTGATGTATCTGTGTAGTTTCCTATCCAGATTTTGATCCGCACGCACTAATCACGGAGATGCTCCGGGGGCGGCCTCGACTCATGTTTTTAGACGAAAATTTTTATGGTACTGGCTATTTAATTATTGGATAAAAAATAATTAAAGTGTTTCCAAGTAATTATATAAAAAATAATTATAATATAAACACTATAAAATTTTCAAGTAATTAACGTGTTTTTTTTATTAATTTTTCTATTTATGTTTTTAACTTGGTCATTAGTTCTTTATTAGATTAATTCAATAATTTATATATATAATCTTGATTTTATTAAGAATACAAATGTAATATTATTACTTGTTTTTTATTTATGATGCGATGTGATATTTTATATTTGTAAAATCTTATATTAGTAAAAGAATTTGTTTTTGAAAAATAAATTAATAATTCTATAAAAAATCATCTCATAAAGTAAATTATTCAATTGTCATGTAATTAACCTGGATAGCGAACATTAAGAATTTAATCAATTTATAGAAATTAAGTATTGATTTAATTGAATGTATTCAGAGAATACGAGAGTTAATTGAACGAATTCAATAAATGTAAAAACTAATTAATTAAATTAAAAATATAGCGATAGAGTTTAATAATTTACAGACTAATAAAATTTCGGATTTTGCCATTTGCTTATTCATTTTGCGCGTGATGAGATTCGTTATGACATGATGATGATTGATGATGTGTGTGTGTGTGTGTAGAAGGCGATCAAAACTTAAAAACTTAACGGTGTCTATTTGGATAGAGTGTGTGTGTGTGTGTGTGTGTGTAGAAGGCGATCAAAACTTAAAAACTTAACGGTGTCTATGTGGATAGCTTCTCTTGTCTTCGTGTCTTGTCTTGTCTTGTGTGTTTGACTGAGATCGAATTGGAGAGGTATTTCTAGTTTTAGCATGTTTAGGCCTTTAACCAGTGTTCAGTTGCTGAAAAGGTTAAAAAGATGAGACAAAAAACGTGCTTTAGGATTAGTATTATTAAAAGGGTTAAATTCGCTCAAGTTTTAAATTAAATAAGATAAAAATTAATTTTATATAATTTTGTTGATTTAACAAATCAAGAACTAAGACTTAGTTTAACGTGGTTGTGTTGAATTATTATCATGTCGAATTTACATTAGATAAAAATTGATTTAATGTAACTTGATTAACCTAATAAATTAACTCATAAGTTGATAATCTGGTAAAAACTTGATTTAATTTCTTTTTAAATGTCAATTTAATTTTTTTATAAAATTAAAATAACACTACTTCAAATTAATTCGTGCTAATTCAAGTCTTAAACAAAAATATAAATTAGATTAGGTTTAATAACTATGATTAAGATCATAGTTGTAAATCTCTATCTAGAAATCGATCCGAGACAACACTCGAATCACATATCAAAAACGTCAATCTAAACAAATAAAACAAATGAAAACAACATTATTTTTATAACAAAAATTCAAAAAAAATTTATTAAACTGAGAGCTATAGGTTTTGATTAAATCTAGATAATTCAATTTTATTTTTTTTAACCTAAATCAGTCCGGAGTCTCCGGACATTAGATTCCAAGTCAAACTGCCAAGTTGGTTCGGAATTTATAACATTGGTTAGAATAGTAAGGCAGATGGATTCGAGTAGGAGCGTGGGATATAGGATCGTGAAAGCCACTGATCAAGCGAATGGCTTAAGCTTTTGAACTTCGGCATAATAAAAGGTAAAAATAAAAGGCTTTTGTAATTAGTGTGTAGGTGAGTGTTAAAGTTACTCAACCTAATCTCATTAACACGTTTTTCAAATAAAAATATTTTTTTATATTATACTTCACGTTTAACTAAACAAGTGATACTAGTTTTTTTTTTATCAATCAATCAAACAAACAAACAAACAAATAAATAATGCACCCTTTTTAATAACAAATATGGAATAAAATCTTTTATCTTATAGTAAATTCATTCTTACCATAAATAATTAGACTTTCCTTATCTCCAAAACATTTTCTTGTTACTTTATTCATGTCTTTTTTTCTATGTTTAGGTTTTCTCTAATTTTTCTTTTCTTTTAAATTTCAATTTGAATGTTTGGGGTAGTGGCAGAATAAAAACTGTTCCTTTTTCAACATTTTTTTTATTTCCTTAACCATTTAAGTTGCTACTTAAAGATACTAGAATATCAACAATAATTGATATATATATATATATATATATATATATATATATATATATATATATATATATAAAAGATGGCTATCCTTTAGAAAAATTAAAGAACATAAGAATACTGATTTTCTTGCTGATAAAAAAACCCCTAAAACATCTACAAAAGGAAAATAATTAAATTGCATTTATGAAAACCCCTAAAAAACAGCTAGTAATAGGTCCGAAAGTGCTATAACTTCTGTTTTTTTAATTCGTTTTAAGAATATATTTCACTTAAAATATAATAAATTAATATTTGTTTTAGTGTTTTTGATGATTTTAATGTACTAAATTAAAAACTAAAAAATATATATTAATATATTCTTAAATAAAAAAAGACTTTTAAAATTTACACATCCTAAACTCCCTCACACCCACCTTGTAAATCTGTGGACAAACACTCCACGATGCAAGCTGGAGATTCAGAATGATGCCTGATCAATACTAACACTAGCCTATTTCTCTGCACATGAATTTGCTTCACGATAGGTATAATAGTGTATTTCAATATTCCTGACATAGCTGACTACCATCGAATAAAATCCTGCGTCTACTTCATGCTCCAGCAATCACTTTGTAATCTGCTTCCGAATGAAGATGCCTCACACCCATATTCGACACTTAAAGGCTAGCCTTGCTGTGTCAAGTCTGTTGAAGGCTAGCCTTGCTGTGCAGTGCGACCAAACAGGCTCAATAATTTCTTAACTCAAGACCTAGCCTTGCTGTTCCAGATTAAGCACCAGTAGCACTACCAGACCCCACGCCAAAGGCTAATCAAGGCTAAATAAACACCCTCTATAATTTCTTAGAACACCAGCAGCATCAAGCATGTCAATATTCAATTTAATCCACTAACTAGGTGGATTATAGGATTATATTGATTGTGAATAAGACATGAGTTACAAGTAAAAAAGATTGATCCAAACTTCTTCTTCTTTTAAATCAAAACAATGTTTTTTTGATATTTTTTCAAAAAGTCAATGTGTTGCTTGTCGGGTCGACCAAATCACCGAGTCAACCTAAGTTTTTTATTGGGCTGGTTGAGTTTTTTTTTTTTTTAATATTTTTTCAATTCAGTCTGACTCAAGTCCCAAGTCAATCCAGTCCTAGCTCAACCCGCTAGGACATTTTTCAGAGAAAAGAAAAAATATTTTTCTCTAAATTTTACATTAATGATAGATTTATTGATAAAATATTCAAGATTTTTTTGAGGTGCAATGGAGTTGTGATGGGTTCATAGCTTGTGAATTTATGGTGGTGGGCAAGGTTGTTAAAATTACGATTTGACTCGTAAAATCGTACGATTTTACAAGTCAATATATGCTAAACGTATATAATCGTTCTAAAAACTCGAAAATTGATAAAATCGAGTGAAATCGGATAAAATGGCAAAAAATCTTGATTTTGATACCGATTTTACGATTTGAACAAAAAATATATACTGCATTGCAATGATGCAATATATGTTTGCTCCAGGTCAATAGCCACACGCTAGTTGTCCAAACTCCACGGTCCACAACTCCACAATCCACATCACTCATCCATGTTTTACCCTAAATTCATAATCTTTTGAAGAGAAAATCTTTGAGATCGACGGCTCATAGCTTCCTCTTCATCAGAGAAAATCTTTAAAGTTCAGTCTTCGATTCTTCATCAACAACTCTATGCCTCTCTCTCTCTCTCTCTCTCTCTCTCTCTCTCATCAACGACATCCTCTTTAGTCTTCTCTCTCTCTCTCTCTTTCATCAACGACATCCTCTTTAGTCTTCTCTCTCTCTCTCTCTTTCATCAACGACATCCTCTTTAGTCTTTACTCTTCATCAATAGCGGCAGGCGGCAACGATCCTCTTTTTTCCCCGGCATTAACAGTTTTCTCCTCAGACTTCAGAGTTTAGTCTTCGACTCTTCATCAACAGCTCTCTGCCTCTCTCTCTCTCTCTTTTTCATCATCAACGACATCCTCTTTAGTCTTCACTCTTCATCAACAGCTTCCTCTTCAATCTTTCTCAACAACGGTCTCCTTTTTTTTTCCATCATCAACAACTCGTCGGCTTCCTCTTCAGTCTTTACCGTAAGTTGGTCTATTTATAATGTGATATTCCTCAATCCCCTGTATTTTACCGATTCTAATTGCCTATGATTTTGAATAAAAATTATTCCCTTTATAATGTTTTGCTTGATGGAATGATTAGTATGATGATTTTGAAGTGATTGGGTAATAGATATGCAGTATAAATTTTGAAGTGATTTGGTAATGCATTTTTATTCAAAAATGCAAGATCTCGTTTTATGCTCTCTGCCTCTCTCTCGTTTGTTTTATTGATGACAAATTAGTAAATAGAATATGTTCAATTGTTCATAATATTTTGTTAATGGTGGAGACCGAAGAGAATAAAAAATAATTGAGATTTTTATAATTATAGATTTAGTATATTTTGGGAATTGTCATGCATGGATTTTAATTGTTTACTTGATGAATGAGAATATTATAGTGAGTTTTGTTATTATTGCAGATTTTAACACATGTATTATGGTATTTTTTTTTAACAAAAATTTAATTAGAATCATATTATGTTTGGATTGATTACAAGTCTGATTTGAGTTAATTCTTGAATTGTAGAACTTATGGTATCTAGAAAAAATTCTTCTAGTAATAGACTTGATGTGGGATGGGAACATGATATAGATATTGATAAGAATTTTAAAAAAGTTCAGTGCAAGAAGCAAAAGGTATCAGCAAATTGTTTGTTTTAAGTTTGTTAATTATTAGTTAATGAAAAGTTGTTTAAATTATGTATGAATTTTTTGAAGCATGTATTTTAAGATGCTTGAATTATGTATGAAAAACAATTCCTTACGATTTTACAAGAAGCAAAGGGTACTAGCAGATTGTTTGTTTTAAGTTTGTTAATTATTAGTTAATGAAAAGTTACTTAAATTATCTATGAATTTTTATTTGAACCATGTATGAATTTTTATTTGAAGCATGTATTTTAAGGTGTTTGAACTGTGTATAAAAAAAATTCCTTACGATTTCACGATCCGAGTTTATTTTGCATTTTCAGTGTCGTGTCAAAAATGTATTTTTGACAATCTTGGTGGTGGGTTTATAACTTTTGGGAAAAAAGTAAATTATTAACTAATTAATTGGATATGTAATGAGTATTTTTGTTATTTGATTGCATTCTAATGATTTTTTTTTTAATTTTTTAAAATGATGGTGGGGAGAATTTATCATTAAATCATGGATCATACCATTAATTAGTTCTAATATCTTTTTTTTAAAAAAATTCTTATATTTATACGAACACCAAACAATTATTTCTAAGTGATTTACATCAGTAACACAAAATTAACATATTCTTTAAAAACAAATTATTTTTTATGAAACGAATAAAATATGAAACTTTACAATTAGCTTATCCTCACCCTTCCCTAATTAAGCACGTACGACTTGCATGATTAGATATAATGGATCATGTAATGCAATTATCCATTATATATCTGGTTGCTTAATTCTTAAAATCATAATTATAACTTAAAGACTCGTTACATTATAAGCACTACATTAAAAAAAACAAACTATGTAATGAGCCATTCATGATTAAAAGTAATCATGCAAGGATCTAATTGTAAATAATTTTATTATAAAGACTAAATTGTATCTTTATAACATACAAGGATAAAAATTCCAAATAAGGACCAATTTGTGAGTGAATTATAAATTAGGGATTGAATAGGTTTTTAAAAAAATACAAGAACTATTTGCGATGTATTCCGTTTTAGTTTTGCAAAAAAAAAAACAAAAAAAAGTAATTATTCTATTACACACTTAATTACGTAATAATACATTTCATCGTACAAAGATGATTTCTATCGGTTTTCGGCTCTATATATTGACATCAGTTAAGTGGCCAGGCCCATGATTATAGTTTTATATGGGGCTCTAAGGAAAGGCCCAATTACAGCACTAGATATTATTTTTGGGCCAGAACTAAATATTTTGTTTGGGCCAGAAACTGAACTAAAAGTTATCATTGGTGCTCTGCAGTAAAAAGGAAAGAAGACAAATGGGCCTTGCCAGAGCCTCTTTGTGTTAGGCAACGATGGGGATGGGCAAGGCTCCGACTTCAGTCCTCTGCATCTCTATTCTCACGATAACAAATAGGGCCTTTGAGTTACATTCTGGAGGCCCATTATCTCTATTTCCCATTCCTACGGGCTTCCAAGAAGAAACCTGTCGAAATAAACCGGTGGTGTTTTTGCTTGACTTTCCCCTTCCCCTTCTATACCACCAATCTTTAATGATACGGTTTTCAAACTCGGTTCGGGGTCTGGTTTGGTTTAAAATTTACAGCTTGAATTTTTAAATTCAACCATTGATTAGTGGGTGAGTCCCAGGTCAGCTCAAATGTTTTCTAAAACAACATCATTTAGAATAAAAAAAACTTTTAGAGTTGACATGGTCAGGTCTCATTTAAATTTCAGATTATTAGTTGAACTATTAAGTTATTCAAGTTTAATTAAATTAATTTTTAAAATAATTTAAAATAAAACCCTACTCAAATTAGACTCCGAGTTTACGAATAACCTGATTTACCTCTTGTGCATAACCTGATTAACCTCTTGTGCAACACGAGTTGAATAACTTTACTCCCTAATGCCATACAACCATGACAGCGTTTCCAACAGCTAGCTTAAGAAATTGTCCTCCGGACACGCAGAAGAAATTTCTCAGATGTAAGACCAGACATGGTAGCGTCATAGACGTTCTCACCGAAATCCAAGCTCACAATAATTCCACAACACCCTGTCACCCAATAGAAAAAAAAGAAAAGAAAATTCACAACGACTTGAACCAGAAAAAAAAAAACAACAACAATCGATCTCGGTGTGTTTGATATCTATGACCTATCAATCGTTAGGGCAACATACTGTTATTGTCATAGGTTTTTCTTTTTTCCTTTTTAATGATGACTAACCCTAGGTACGGTATAGGTTAGAAAAAACCTATATATCACCAAAATTTTATATATATATATATATATATATATATATATATATATATATATATATAATTGGTATGTGATCTTTTTTCCTTCTTCGAGTTTTTTTTTTTTTTTTGATAATTTGACCCTTGATTTAGTTTCTTGTGTCGGTGTTCAGCATGGTTATTTTCACTACACAAGACAAAGATAAAAGCTCGGAAAAAGATTGTGGAAGAAAAAAAGAAAGAAGAGAGAGAGAGAGAGAGGATAGGAAAGAAAACGCCCAAAAAAGTATTCAACTCGGTAGAAATTAAGCCATAATTGAATTAGAAAACCCATAATTTTATTTTGATTTCGAACTCATTTTCTTCTCTTTATTTTTCTTGCATATATGGTGAGAAAACTATAAATGTTGTCTATGATTTGGGATAATTAGACTCACAAATTCAATAACCTAACAAAGAGTTCATGGTCCATATTACAAAAAAAGAAAATAATAATAATAACAATTTAAAAGGATAAGATTAAAGGTAAGACACTTACATATATAGTTTTATCTTCTCTAATAGTAAAATAACCAAAGAATGAAGTACAAAATATGCATTTTTCTACACTGCACCGTCTCATAGACCACAGGCAGACATCTAGAGGAGAGCAAACATTTGAGCTGCTAGCACCGTCTCGTAGACCACGGAAATATTCATGCATCACGAGGATGTTTGAACATTCCTAGTAGCTACAGGATATCAAAAATTTGAGTCGCTTGCACATGAAATCGCATACTTTATTTGATTTTTGAGAAGCTACTAGAGGATCTCAACTATTTGATGATTTCTTGGCTCTAAGGTCAACCTAGCTATTTTCTTCGTAGTGGAATGTAAAGTGGGAGTACTGGAAGGCAACCCATGTTAGTGGGTAGGGTTACCCTAGATCACATTGTGTAAAATGTGGGAGTACGGAGCTTAAGTTTTGAAACATGTTTATTAAACAAATATTTGTTGTTATGCCCATTGTTTTAAAACATTTTTTACTTTACTTGGTGGATTGATTTGAGTTTGAATTAAATTAAAAAAAAATTAAAATATATAAGTAGTTTATTAATTTAATTTAAATCTAATCCGGATAAAATTAGATTATCAACTTGTTAATTTTTTAAAAATTAATATTTAAAAATTAATTCTAGATCAAGTTTTAAAATTATATATATGTCTTATTATTTTAGCAAAGTTTAATTTAACCTACTTTAAGGTATACGAGTCTATCAATTTTTATTTTCTTTTTTTCTATCAATCATCCCTCTTATATATATTTCATTCATTTTATAATAAGCTACTTCAATCATCATTCATTAACAAAAGTAATAATAAATATAATTTAATTTATAAGCTTCAATTTTCATACAAAAGTACAATTAGTTGACGATTAGCTTTATAAAACTTGAAGTACGGAGGTTGTTTAATTATCTTTTAAAAACAAAATCATTAAATTAAGTATGATGAACGCTAATAAAGGTTGTTTAATTATTTTTTTATACTACAAGGATTAATTAATTTATATTAATACATCACAAGGACTGAACATAATTAGCTCATAATAAACACTTGAAGTATTTGAACCACTCAATTCCTTGAATTTAATGGCCATTTATCCGCTGCATAAAAAACCTTTGGC
Organism: Populus x sibirica; assembly: GCA_019202695.1. Classification (NCBI taxonomy): domain Eukaryota; kingdom Viridiplantae; phylum Streptophyta; class Magnoliopsida; order Malpighiales; family Salicaceae; genus Populus; species Populus x sibirica. Next base: position 163,283 of record JAGMVL010001477.1, read on the forward strand.
ATTGTTAACTATTCATAATTTTCTAAAATTCTGTATGCTCACAAATGAAAGGGTTTTTTTTTTTTTTAGTGTATAGATATAAGATGATCACACGCTTGCATTAATATTTTTTCTATAATAGGTCAAGAAATTGATAATTGATGATAGAAGACTTAACACCTGAAAAATAGTTATTTTGTGTGGGATTTAGAGATCATCTAATGATAAAGTCAATGACTTTTAATAAAATATTGCAATAAATAAAAAAATGAGTTTTAAATTCTTAATAACAAGAATATTTGTTTTTAGTTTGTATATGGTAAATACTCTGTAAAATAAGAGTATGAATACTTTAGAAAATATAAAAAATATGGACCCTTTACCTGGATAATTCAGAGGGTGTATATAGTCTCTGAATTTTGTCATGTTACTTGAATGGGGAGGTTCGAGCTTCACTTCTTTCTAATAGCATTAATGAGGGATATATATTCCTTACACAACATTAATGATGAGATATATATACCTTACACAAAACTAATGTTAATGGAAATATGACAAACTATTTAGAGACTTTTATGTACATAAGGATGTAGGGAGATGACCATTCTTGATTTTTAATATTTTATATTAAAAGACATGAGAATAAACAAACAAATTCACGTGACCTAACATAGAGCCTAACAAAATTATCAACTCTATATGTATTTAGTTTGGAATGATTCCAGACGTAAAGGTCATGAGTTTGGTGCCTTGTAGGACTTATATGCATTTGGCCTCAATACGTAGCTGAACTCAAGGATATTTGAACCTGACACATTCCCAAACTCACATATACTTGGGCTCAGTAAGTAGTTAAACCCAAGGATATTCAATATGCACTTGGGTTTAGCGCATAGCTGAACAAAAAAATATCAAGTCTGAAACCTTGGCAGACCCATATGCATTTGAGCTCGACGTGTAGCTGAACTCAAAAAAATTGGGTGTGGCACCTCACCAGACCCACGTGTACCCAGAGATGTTGAGCCTGAAAGTAAGTTGGGCACATATTGTCTAGCCTTGATGTTCTACTTAGTATAGATATATTGAGTTATTATCCTATTTATAACCTTTTTAATTATAAGCTTTTAAGTAAATATATCAAGGGATAATCATTATAACCTTTTTAATTATGAGTTTTTAAGTAAATATATCAAGGATAATCATCCTCTTTTTCAAGGGATTTTTTTGGAATAAGCAGAATTAACTCTTTTGGCATTAAAAAGAATAACAAATAAACAAATTTCACCAACCAAACCAAATTTCCCCGAAATTCTTTTTGACACTGACATTTTCCTTCTTCAAGAAATGTGGGCAGTTTAAAAGAATTTTTTGTTGTACACCTTTTTTTCCCCGGTAAAGTTATTAAATTATGCCTAACTTAAAATTGATTTAAATCTTTCTAAAATAATATTATTTTAATATTAAAAAATAAATATTATTATTTTAATTTTTTTAAATCAAATCAGATTTTAATTAATTGAATCAATTAGATCTTGGATTGATCTATCAAGTTAATAAGAATATATCAAATTAACTCTGATTTAATTTAATTTAAAATTTAACCCGAGCTAGAAATTTAACCGATAAATCACAAAATCAACAGCAAGAACTAATTTAATAATTTTGCTCTGCAGTTTTGCACCATCTACGTGAATTTTAAAGCGTGGAGCTCTAGTCCTCCATCATTGAGAAGAGCAATGCAATCAAGAAAAATGAATCAAGTGAATGGTGTAAGAAGCTACTACTAATTAAATAATTGTTAGGTGGAGAGGCATAAAGCTTCACGAGTTGAAAAAAGCTCACACTCGAAAAGTACATTGCAAATTGAAAACTGAGTAAATTTGTCCATCTCAAGTCACTAGAAGGGGGAAAAATAGGAAGAAATCAGGTAGGATTGTGACACAAAAAATTATAATTTCCTTGCAAATTACACATCTTGCATTGAAAAGAAACGGGATTTGATGGTGAGATCCTTTGAAATGCAGAAAAACAAAATATTCTTACAGTTGGAGAGCATGAAAGAACGCCATGGTTGGTGAAGCAAATGATGGGTTTTCTTCACAGCCCGTGTTTTCTTTTCTCCCCTGCAAAGAAAACACCCTTGGAGGTTAAAGAGACCTAAAAATTAAAGGTTCATGGAGGTGAAACTTGAAAGAGATTACAGGGGTCCAATTGGAAAGGGGGTGATAGAACAGCAACATCCTCTTATAAGTAAATAGGTCACCTACCCTAATGATCACTAAATACCCTACAAAACAACCATATATATAATTATTTGCCCATTGGTAGGGTAGGGCCTCGTCTTGGTGAGATAAATCTCACACTAATTCGCGGAAGCTCGAAGCTTTTCCTTCCATCAGGGACATGGATTTCAGGATTTTGATTAAGACAATTGACCTACAAAATTCCATTACACTAGTGGGCTAACTGCTAACTGAAGTTCTTGGTGGGATTTCGGGGTGTTCGGTAGTTTGATAGCGGTTATTTTTTAAAATATTTTTTATTAAAAAATATATTAAAATAATATTTTTATTTATTTTTTAAAAATTATTTTTGACATCAGCACGTTAAAATGATGGGAAAACACTAAAAAAATATTAATGTGAAGTAAAGTAAAAATAAACAAAAATTAATCTTTTTTAAAAACACTTTTAAAATATAAAAACAAATAAATTTATATTATTATTGTTTTAATATTTCTTATGAGAGAAATTCCGTAAATGAAAAAACAAAGAGGAAAATGCTCATCTAATATTTTTACGTGCTGTGAGGTGTAGGACTAGTGATTAAAAAAACATTTTTTTCTTAAATTTTTTAGATCCAAATTTTAAAACCAGTATTGAGAAGATTTATTAAAATATTTTAATATATTAAATTGATGTGAAAAATATACCTTTAAAATTGTAAAAAAAAGAAATTAAGCTATTTTGAAAGTCTCATTATCAAATTAAAAATATATTCATGCAACGATAATTTATAAACTGTGTGGGGGTGGTTGACTATGTACAACACATTTGCTATCAAATAGAGAGGTCGTGTTTAGGTAGCATTTAATTATTAATTAAAAATAAAAGAGATAAAAATAAAATGACAAGACTTATCTCTTTATATATATTGTTTATTTTAAAATAATAAAAATTCATTTCAAAATTATTTTAAACACACTTATTTTATGTTTTTTTTTTAATTAAATAATTTTTTATAGAGCGAGTTTGCCCAACATTAAATACCAATAAAACTAACCAATTAGAGTGAGATGACAACCACCATCAATAATAATTAACCATCTAAATAGTGACTCAGTGGTAAAAGTTTGGAACTAAAAGGTTTACTCTCTTTGTAGTTTCAGGTTCGAGTCCTGTGGTTGCTCATATGATGGCCACTGAAGGCTTACATGGTCGTTAATTTCATGGCCAGTGGGATTAATCGAGGTACGCGCAAGCTGGCCCGAACACCCACGCTTAAATTAAAATAATAATAATAATAAAGTTTTTCCTTTGCATAATTGCATCAATAAGGTTCCTTTTTCCCCTTGGAGAATTTTGCCAGATTGTCAAAGGTCAAATGGAATTTCTCAACGAATTTTAGTATTGGCAAATAGTTGTCAAGTTATGTATTCCCAACAAGTTACCACCACTTCTTTCATCATAATTTTTTTTATAGTGGAAGAAAACCAGCCCTCCCTTAAGTGTGTTTGGTATTTTAATACTTTTTAAGAGTTTTTTTACTTAAAAAAATATATAAAAATAATTTTTTTCTATTATCTGAAGCATTAAAACTATAAAAAAATTAAAAAAATAAATTTAATAATTTTTAAAATAAATAAAAAAATAAACAATGTGAACGGACGAAACAGACAAGGAAATTAACAGTTGGAAAGATATCAAACAGTAATCCCTATGCACATTTGATTATGATTAGAGCCTTTGAAACTTTATGGGGACAAGACTTGTCACGTAAACATTTTCTAATCATCAGTAATATTATAATACTATAGAATAAGCATGTTCTGTACAAATTTTATAATCCCTAGGGGCACAGCGCATTCATGGCATCTTTCTGATGACTAAATAAATAATAAGACTACAAATTTTGCAGAGCAATTATAGACCCTTGAATAAATAAATAAATAAATAAATAAAAACAGCTTGGCTGCAAGGCAGAAATCTTTTGTTAAACCCTAGAAAATGGAGTTTTACTAACAACCTCACAGGAAAAGATTAGTCTATTTCCAAAGGGTATCTTTCCATACATGAATTCCACCAAACCAAACCCTTTCCTCCCTTTTTCCTATTCACTAATACTTTTAAAAGTAGAGGGGATGATAAAGCCCTTCGATTCATTGAGTCTAGTCAGAATCTCACCACTGCCAACATGGGATTCTTTTGATGTTCATAAAATAATAAATTTTTTTTTCTTTTCTTCAATGGTTAGTTGTAGGATATGCGGTGCGATTGTAAATGTTTTTCAATTAAAAGGGTAGTAGCAGTATTAAAAGGTTAATACTGTGCAGCGATGAACAGTTGTTTAAAGTTTTTATTGCTTCATCGGCCTTTTTAAACCGCGACGTAAAAAAATCTACTAACTTCTAACTTCCAATCTCTGGCTGATTGATGAGCACTTTGACATTAAAAAAGGGAACAGAAACTTCTGTTTGTGGTTAATCGATGAAAATTACAGGAGGCCAGTAGTGTGTGCCAGAAATCATGCAATTGTTGACCCCAGCTCAAGATAAACCAATGTCATAATCACTCAAATCAGACTTTTACAGAAAGTCCTCAGCATAGACAGCTGGTTACAACATAAGAAAGAATCAAATCCTAAAGATTACACAATCTAGCATCGCTTAATTATGATGATGCTTCTATTTCCATGGTCTTTATCTGTACATCAATGTACAGACAGATAGAAAAAGACAGGTAGTGAAATTCTTCATTTACTAATTAGAATCGTATCTTACATCAAATCTGGTGCTGCAAGACTTGGCACCAAGATACATAAGAGCTAGGCTAGGATTTTACAGTGGATACTTCCAAGAAACTTGAAAAAAAGGATCTTGAGGGGGGGAAAAAATCAGGAATATGTAAAATCATGGGGAAAAAAAAATTCTTCCTCATCAACCTAATGATAAAATTGCTTAGTGATTCCTGGGTTGGTCCATATAAGATTTCTTGTATGTACAGCGCCCTTTCTCTCCTTCTGGACTTCTTAATTTTGGACTGAAGAATGGTGATTAGAGCTCGATTTTCATGTGGGATACTTGATTTGAACCTGCATTAAATGAATGCTTGTCATGAACAAGGAACTTTATTTTCATAGTTTTGGAGACTAGTTCAAAGCTTTGATGATTTCTGCCTCTCTTTTTTCTTACCATGGAAATTTTGTGGCAGAAATGTTTCCAGGTTTGGATTCTGGCCATAACCCATCTGAACAATGGTTTGCAGGTCATCTTCACAGAATGTTGGATACTGGACATAATTAGAGAAGCAGGTTCAGAAATGTGCTAGGGAAATTACCACAAAAAAAAAAAAAAATCTCTGCTTTCACGTCATGGACTTCATGGTTAAGAACTCAATATATACCTGATGAGCATTTTGGGTAAATCCATCAAGCGGGGGTAACTGAGCATTGAGGTTTTGGCACAGTCCAGTAGTATCTAATGGGTCCACAGAGCAGTGAGTCACTGCCCCATTAGAAATATTGCTATGCAGTGGTGGATTTTGCTGCTGTTGGTGGCTAAATATTGCTGCCGGTGCCGAGGAATCTAATGGAAATATTGGATGGGGCAATGGTTGGCTTGATTGGAACATCTAAACACAAAAATGCAGCAGCAAATTCAGACTTGGAAGAATTGAAATTCATGTACAAAAAGGTTCAGGGCATTGACTAAAAGACTCACATCTTTTGAAATGAGAGTGTCCATGTTAAAATCCAGCCTGGTATTCACAGAAGCCAACTTCATAGAGAGGAACTGCCCACAGAAATAGTAAAGGGACAATCATTAGGCATGGAGCTTCACTTTTCAAACAAGATGAGGATTGTTGATTTCCACAAATATTTATATTAATTTACCTCAACTTGCCGTTGCAATGACTGCACGTAATTTATGATTTCATCAAGCATAAGGGCTTTTCCTGTGACCTAACATGGACACACAAACCTTATTTTAGCAATTAAAAATTCATGTTCTTGAAGCTAATGTATTCGAATTCTGAAAGTTTCAACACACCTTATTGCAACCAGGCACAAGATCTTGGAGAAGCTTCATTCGTTCACTGATTTTCTCTCTTCGAACCTGACAACATGTTAATTAACCAGTGTTAATGCTAATCTGGAAATTACTCCAATTGATTGAATAAAATTGTATGGTATACAGTTGACTTGTAATTCTCACTCTTTCAGCAAGGCTATGGCTATCAGTTGCTTGACCCCTCCTTGCTCTAACATGAATGTAGTCCTTAGGAGGCTCAGGAGGCTTTGAATTGGCCTTGTTTTGGATATCATCTCCGCTGCCCTTTGGCTCTTCCTCTGCTTTAACAGGACTATTTTCATTCTCTTCTCCTTCATTTGGCTTGATTCTTTTCGTGTTTGAATTATCATCAGTTTCTGCATCCTGAACGAGAGAATTTTCCCGTTTGATCAAAATTGTATTCCCAATTGATAAATAAGAAGAGAAGAGATAAGAAAAGAAATTTGACTTGTTAGTAATCTATATAATTATGTACCTTCGTAGCATTGGCTGGTGGGTTTGATGCTGATTGTTTTGCTTTTCCCTTGGAAAGTGCTTTTCTTTTCCTGGAATTTAACTCATTGGAGGCCTTTAAACCTGCCTCCCCACTTGGAATTTGTTCAGATACAGAGGACTCCTGAGAATTTGTCAATTCGGATCGATCCTGCAATGGAGTACTCTTGTTACCCTTTTGAGATCCCACTGCCTTGAGTAAAGGACTACTCGCAACACGCGCCAACTTGCCATTTCCCATCAATGGATTACATCCATTAGCCATTTCAGCATTGTTTAGCCCCAACTGGCTGATTCTGCCATTGAAACTCCTGCTGCCAAAGCAAGAGAACTTTGCAGCTCTCTCGGCAAATCCCGGATCAGCTGTGAATTCTGCCACACTGGAATTCAAACCCATTGGTTTTCCCAAACTGGGGATATTCAAATGCTCTTTCGAAAATTGATCCATGACAGGCATATTCAGCTTGGGTGGTGAATTCAAAGGAGTAGTATAGCATGAGGTGTTGGCACTGTTATTGGCAGCTGTAATATATGAAGCTGCCAACATTGGCTGAGAATGCGGTGAGATCTCACCAGGGTTGTTGCTGTTGTCAATGTTTCCTAGCTTTCCTATCAGTTCTCTGACCATAAAGCTCTCACTGGACACGTTACAGTTTGATACTCCTGGAGAGGACACCATTGAGCTCAGGGAAGACTCAAAGTGAGGACTGTGATCCGTTGACTTTTCCCAGTTGGAATTGAACAAGCGGCGGGCTGAGCAATTATCTTGCATTTCCATGGGAGATGAGAGGGATTGCCAAATTGGCATCGATGAAGAGGTTGAGGTTGGTTCAAATAGCAATGCTTGTGGAGGGACTCCTGCATTGAAAAAGTACTCACTCTCCATCAACAACCGTCACAGCTTTTCTTACTCGAGTTACAAGCACCAACAGCTAAGAGCCGAAGCAAATTAGCAAACAGACACGAATTTGATCAACAAGTAAGGTGTTTCCTAGCAATTACTACGTAAGAGAAAGAGAACAGACCAGTGGTTAGGTAAGGAAAAGCTTAAGAGGAGGAAGAGAGAGGGGGAAGGGGGAAGGGTATAGCTGGGCTGAGATGGAGTTATATAGAGGAAAGAAGTGAGAAAAAAAGGTTAATAGTTCGTTTGACCTTAAGTTTTGTTACACAAGTTGTCCTTTCTATTTCTTTCTCCGTAAAAGGTGGAGGGGAGGGTGGTTGCCGGGCCTTGGACGTCATCCATCCCTCTCTTGAAACACTACAATCTTCTTCTTAATTTGGCCGTTCAACTAAACGAGGGACTTGGCTTCTTAAAACTATACATTTTTCACCCGATAAAGGGAGAAATAACTTTACTTATTATTATTGATTTGGTATTGCTTTTCGATAATAAAAGTAATTTCAAACCACTTTAAATTGAATTAATTTATATGTTAATTAAGATTAATCTTCAAAAAAAAAAAATTATTTTAAAACCGCACCTCTACATCCACATGGTGCAAATAACTTTATTTACTATTGGTTTGATATTTTCTTCTGATAATGAAAGCCACTTTAAATTAAATTATATATTAATTAATATTATTACCGTACCTCTATATTGACATGGTGCATCTAAAAAAAATATAATTATTTATCAAGATATTTGAACTGAAAAATAAATAAATAAAACATGTATTTTTTAATACCCAGAACAACTCTTTGAAGTTATATATTTCGTCTTTAAAAAAGTACGTTCTCATTTATAAAACCCTGTTTTAAAATTCTGATTGCACTTGCTTGCACCTCTACAACGAGCTCCAAAAAAAAAAATATATATATATATATTGGATACACACACCTCATGAAATTTGGCAAAAACAATTATATAAAACTACAGGATTACAGGGAAATTTTAATTGCAGGGCTTTCATTTAAGTTTATTATAATAGGTTTTTAATTGCTATTATGGTGATCAACCAATTAATTATTTTAATTATTTTTTTGTCCAAGTATCCCTACGTTATTACTCAGAATTAATTTTTTTAAATTTAAAAAACCCTATTGCATTTATAAGGTCTCAAACTCGAGATTATTGAGCCTTTTTCACTCGGGTTAATCTTTGTTAATAAATATTTAAGACTTTTATAAAGACAATTGTTTATTTTTATAATTATGAAAAGTAATTATCAAATTATAGTATTGGAATTAGCAAAGAGTTAGAATTTCTATATCTGGATCATCAGCTTCCACTTTAAAATTTACAAATCCTATGTGAATAACAAAGTGGTGAGCAGATCCTTTTGCTGGACTAATTAAGGTTCAAAGATATAAAATAATGAAATATTGCTGTGATATTTCCTTCATTATCATAAATTTAAAGCAATCTTTATTTTGGATTTTTCATAGCCTAGGCCCAATTCACGGAAAAGGGAAGCTTTTATTACTGAGTTAGTTGCAAGTTACTAACAACTATTCTTGTCTACTTCAGGGGAAAAAAAAATTTAACAAAAAGTCAACAACTCATGGTTTTACTCATCCTTGTTGGTGCATATTTGGTATGGTAATAGAATATATTTTTTAAAAATATATATTATTTTTTTATTTTTAATATTACCACATTAAACTAATTAAAAAAGTCAAATTAATATTTTTTCAAGTTAAACGTAGTTTTGAAATGCAATTCCAAATATAAAAACAAATCTTAATTTAGATTTGGTAATTAAGGAACATATTAAAAATAAACTTAGGTTATTAAGTAAACCTGCAAGTCATTTGTTTTAATTAAAAAGTACGTGTTTCATCTTTTAAAAAAATTATTGGATTTGATCTTAGGTTTGGATATAATTTAACCAGGTTAATTATATCACTTGACCAATTCAATATATACTTTTTTTTATTTAATTTAAAACCCAACTTAGCTCAAACTTCAAGCTATAATTATGTTTTATATAATTTAATTAAAACCTAACTTAAATCAGACTTCCAGCTGCAAATTTCTTCATATATATCAGGCAAGATGGAGTAACAAAGCGTGGTTTCTCCCTTTATCGTGGAAATGCCCTTAGACAAAAATAGGAGCACGTACCAGAAGCAAGTTCGAATCAGGATACTGCGTGCATCTCCGAAGTCTGAAAGGGCAGAATGTCATTGTTCAACGTACCAAGATTTGTTCATGCTAAGCAGTTGTGGGCTTTCAAGTGTTGAATCTCTGGTCTTTAATGTTTATTTTGTTTCACCTTTCACAGTTTTAGATGTTTTTTTTTACCCTATTGTTGTCCACTGGGAAAAATCCATGGAATCCCAATCTGAGTTCAGAGATTGTAAATGGTAGGGTGCTAGGGTTCATGGTTAAATTACTAATATATCTTAATTATGCATTCTAGTTTGTAGTATATAGATCATTTAATTTAATTATTCTAGCAGTTTTATTTATTAAATTTTATTTAAAGTATATATTATCATAAGACAACGCTATTTATATCACCAGCTACTAGCTAGCATGATTCTCTATTACTTTAACAATATTTTATTTTATTTACAATATTTTCTTCATAGTTATGATTGTAAGGAAAATATCTTAAAGATTATTAAAGTTTTTATTTGATGATACTGATTTTGCAAAATGCTAAAGCAGATTGTAAGAGGGTTTTGAGTTCAAGAAATATTTTTATATTTAAATTATTATTCAAGTCCAATGAAAGATAAGATAGAGAATAAAATAAACAACAGAATTAACACCCGAAGGGTAATTAATTAGAGAGGGAAAATATAGATTAAACCAGCAACAAATAAAATAAAAATAACATCAAAGTTGCTGAAATTACACAGCACTATCCTAATAATTCGTGTCATGAAGTTTTATTTTATCAATATTCTTAAGTATAAGGGAGAAATCGAGAAAATCACCAGGACTCTGGACTAAGAGTTTTTTTTAATTATTATTATTATCTATTATCATTTTTTTCCCTTCCCCTCTATCCAATCGGAATTGATTTAAGTCAGCACGAGGAATTTGGCAGGTGAAAAGTCAAAGTTAAATCACATAGGTTCCTGTAAAGAATTTTAATCTGGAGTCGTGGTCCCCAGAGTAAAAATTAAAAAAAAAGGTAAAATAATATTCTTTTTCTCGGTTACTACAAAATGAAATAAGAAAAAAAAAAACAATCCCTCTAGTAAAATCAAAATTCAATTTTTTTTATTAAACAATAAAAGACATCTTCAATACAATTTATATATTAATTAAAATTAAATTGGATTTTTTAAAAATAATATTAAGAATATACTTCCACATCAATCTAATAAACCGATGGGTTTGGTCAATCATTGCATTAAAAGCCCCCACCCCCCCTAACCCGTGTTTGGTCGGGTTCACATAGTAAACTGACAGGTCTGTATTAACTCAGCTAGCGTTCTAAGAAATACAACTACGTACGAGAGATTGGAGTCGGGCCATCAGCCTGATCCTGTAAGAAGAATTATTTTTTATAATTAATTTATGTAAGCGTTTCCTAGACTCAATGCATTGAAGTTCTCCTAGAAATTTATTGGCCCCGGATTTGGTTGGGCAAATTGCGATCTTCATGATGAAAAATCGGTTCCACGTCTCTCTTTTTTGCTTAATGTGAGCTCAGGAATGTTGTTGATGGGAAAATTATTGGCCGAAACAAAAAATTTCAAGTGATATATAATTATATTATAATCCTTTATGATTAGAAATTAGGCAAAAAGCATGATTCAATTAATTGATATGGTGCCTAAAAAGGGTGAAAAAGAGAAAATGTTTTCATGAAGTGGATTAATAAGTCGAGAAAGCCAACGACCCATTAATTATATGTGGATTTGATATTAATTATTTTCTTCATTACGTACGGTTGCAATTAGAACCTTAATTATTGTTACTTTTGTTCGTCAAAAGTGAATCTCGTGGACAATGATTTCTTGAGAAAGTTTATTATCTTATGATGTTTAGTTAAGTATTATAATTAATAAATACATAAATCAAATAAAATATTATTTATTTTATAATTAATACAGTACTAATCAATCATACTTTGTCTTACATAATATGCATGGTTCAAGGTATAGCAACTTTGTTATTATAGAAAACAATATATGCAATAATTAACACTTTGATTTGTATCATGTTAATTAATATTATATTGAGATTGATTTCTTATTAAGGAAATTACTCTTCTATGATATCATAGTGTATTTGCAAAATTCACTAAAAACCCCCCAGCAAATAAATTGAAAGATTTACACTACTAGCATTTAATTAGGTTTTACAAATATCTAGGGTGTTCATTTTCAGTTCAGTTTGATTTTTTTTAAAAAAAATAACTAAACTGAAATTTAAAAAAACAAACCGAACCGAAACCGGTTTCGATTGGTTCGGTTTTTTAGGACAAAACCGGTTCAAACCGGTTTGGCTTGGTTTTGACTCTGTTTTTTTTGTTTGGATTTGATTCTATTCGGTTAGGTTTTTTTGGTTTCAGACTTATAAAACCAAAACCGAATCGGTCGGTTTTTTCAAAATTTAAATCAGTTTAATCGGTTTTTTTTCATGGTTCAGTTTTTTCAGTTTTTTTTCTGGTTTTCTCGGTTTTTTAATTTGCTCACCTCTACCAACACATATAAACAAGTCATTTGTTATGATTATTCGATATTTAAATTAGCACAGATATAGAATGAATAAAGTCGTGGAGATTGTATTGTGCATGTTTTTGGAATTTTAAAGATGGTGCAATAAAAAAAATGATTAAAAAAAATTCAATAAGAGAACGATCCCAACTGAAGACTAGAATCCCTTACCTTATAGTTTATGATGTTTATCTAGTCATAACTCATGCCAATTTATGCATAGATAAGGGTAAAAGAGGGGAAATATTATGATACTTATTCTAGAGGCAATAATTTGGGATAATAGCTCTTAATACTATTAAGTAGAAATGATGATGTCATATGACTAATATACTAGATATAAACCTACTCTAACAATATTTAATGAAAGACGCCGTTTGAAAATGTAATGCAAACAACAACCCGTGTGTCATAAAAATTTTAAAAATTTTTATTTAAATTTAATTTTTTTATGTTTTTAAATCGTTTTGATGTGCTGATGTCAAAAATATTTTTTAAAAAATAAAATAAAAATATTATTTTGATACATTTCTAAATAAAAAAAAACTTCAAAAAATAATCATCACTACACTTTCAAATATCCTCTAACTTATAATTAAAAAACAATTTGAGGATACAAGGGTAGGTGAAGTAGTTTTAGGGTTAGGGTGTGTTTGTATGATATTGTACTCGAGAGTTTGTCTTATGGAGTTATATGTACAACTAAGTCGAATTTAAAGACTAGTGTGTTGTGGGCTAATGGGGTTGAACATGAAATCCTAGAAGTTGAGCCATCTTTTTCAGGTCTAAGTGGAGCAATGAGTGTACTTCACACTTAGACCCTAAATATCCTAGTGGGAGTAAGTATCATAACCCTTTAGAGTTTTGAGCTAGCTAGTGTTTCTTGCGTGTTATGTGCCATGGTACTAGTGATCAAGGATACTGTAAATCATAAGTTCATCAATGGAGTGGAAGTCCCAAGCCCATTAACATTAAGAACGCATCGCTTCTTCTTCTCCTCCTGCTCCAAACCGATCATAAGGGCAATCATTTAGGTCATGTCTTGAGCATAGACGAACGCAGACTTTGGTGCTTGGAAGGTTTAGGAACGTAAAGTTTTTATTTTGGGCCGGGTGGTCATTCCATTTATTTAAAACTTATTGAAAATTTTCCAAAAACAACGGGGATTTTGATTTTTTTTCCCTTCTTCTAAACTATGGAATTAAGGACCAAGGCCCGTACGTGTTCTTGGTGAACAGCCAATTAAACATCAGATACGGGAGTATAATTTCATTATTCTTCTGATCAAACTTGTCCTCATCGTTAATTTCAAGTTGCTGAGGGATCTAGCTGGTCCTTTGCTAGCATTGCTATTCAAGATGAATCGCCTCTTATCTATCAATATCCTCCCTCAAGAACCTCTTCTCACTGTACTATCAATACTGCAGGTAACTTTGACCATTCAACAACAAAAAAATCGTATATATATGCAGTAGTGCTGATAGAAATCTTTTATATTTGTAGTGTTTAAAGTTAGTAGAACAGTAATATCATATCACATATAAAGAAAACTAAAATAGCTAGACAGTGGATCATGCACGAAAAAGAAGAAGAAAGAGGACGACGGTGGGTAATTTTGATAATTTATTAGGTATAGAAGATTTTCCGCTTACGATTGTGACAAAAGATTAGTAGGCTATGCCAGTAGCCATTGCCTTCGTTGTCTTGGAGCACGTAGTCAAGGATTTGCATGGAATTAAATTCCAGTCAACAATGCAGGCTTCCCAGTTCCATCTGCTACCGATCGATATCCAGCACTTCATTACTTCTATAGCATTGCTGACCGGGCACCTCCAACACATATAGACCTCCATGGATTATATATGATCTAACTTAAGGTACAGGTTATGAGTTGTATGGTCAATTCAAGAGGTGGTGACCTAAATAATTCTTTATCCAAACAATATCCTCTTAGCTTTTTTAAAAAATAAAATGAAAAAATCGATGTTGTTTAAGTTTTTTTTTTGACGAAAAAATTCCAATTTGAAATAAAACCTAACGAATCACTGGATTAACTTATCAAGATGAGTTTTATAGATGCGATCCAACCCATCACACCATCTTTTGATTTTCTTTCCTTTACTTTTCTTTCTTCTTTTCTCGTGTTTTTCTAAGTGTGTGTTAGTAATATAATGTATAATGTTTTTAAAAATATTTCAGTTTTTTTTATTTTTAATATTATTACATCAAAATCATCAAAAAATACTAAATAAAATAACAATTTAATGTTTTTTAAATTTTTAAAAAATACTAAAAAAAAAATAGAAGCACAATCCTAAATGTAGTGTAAGTCTCCTCTCCATGCCGGTCATGATTTGTATCGAATATTAATTAATGTCAAAGCAATGCAACAAACGTGTCAAAACACTCAAAACAGAGAAGAAGAAGAAGAAGAAGAAGGGACCACAAATTAATGAAAAGGGAAATATCATGGCATGAATATGCCAACAATATATCAAGAAATTCAAAGTATTTAAGAGCCCAGCACTGTACTTTGTATCATATAAATGCGTTCCCTTTCCATCTGATACGACCATCTGGCTGGGAATGCTAACCTGTGTGCTAGAATTTTTGACTGGGAAGTGATAGATGTCATACCATTAATTTCCGTCTTAAATAAAACAAAAATAATACAAATTTTTTCAAACACACACAAATTTATTAAGCATAAAAATAAAAATTTAGATTGTTAAATACTTCTCAAGATTATCATTTTTAAATCTGAATTGTCCTTATCACTCTTTAAATAATATTTAGTTAGTATTCTAACCCGTAATTTGATTGTTACTTCTACTGAATCGAATTAATTTTTTATTTTATTAAATGATAAAAAATATCAAGATTAATTTATTATCAATTCAATATTAAAAAAATAAAATTTAATAAAAACCTCACACTTAATGATAGAATTAACAACAACAAAAAAAACAAAAAATATAAAAAAATTGTCAAAAAATCTCAACTCGACTTTTTTATTAATATTTAATAAACTCATCAAATCTGCAACTCAAGTTTATTTTATTATAGGACAAAAAATACAAAAAACCATTTATCATTAACTATTATTAAAAGATAAAATTAAATAAAAACCCTTATCAAATAATAAAGTTGGAAAAAAAAAAGCTAAAAAAAAACAAAATTGCTAAAAAAACTAAACCATGCCGGGCTAGGCTGAGTTTGGCCTAAATAGCTAGGTGTGTGCGCCAGAGGAAGGCTAGTGCTCTTGGCCCATCTTTTTCCACCCCTTTTATTTTTTTTAAAAAAAAAGCATGTTGTCTATGTTTATTTTAAATCAAATATCGAGCATAGGGCAACTTCAATATGTGACTTTGTAGTTGCCTTGTATACTTCAACCAAGCTGAATGAAGACACCACTTTATTCTAAAACATTTAAAATAATATATTAACTTTGTTGGTTGAAAAAATTATGATTTAAATAGGGATTTTTTTTTTAAATAGAGAATATCTCGTTCGAGATAGAAAATAAAGAAATCCTATAATGACCTAATATCGTCCCATTGTAAATTAATTCAATTTGAACTATCCTCTTTAGGATTTCAAAAATAAACTTTTGAAACTTAGCTCAAATCAAACCCACAACCTCACATTACTTTCATACAAATTTTTTAAAGCATAAAAATAAATATTTAGATTGTTAAAAACTTCTTAGTATTGTCATTAATTCGGTATAACAATTTAAATCTAAAAAATCCTTATCTGACTTTTGAATGATATTTAGTTAGTTTGCTAACCATGTAACCTGGTTGTGAATTCTGTTGAATCAAATTAATTTTTTATTTTATTATATGATAAAAAATATCAAGATTAATTTACTATTAACCTAACATGAAAAGATAAATTCAAAAAAAAACTCACACTAAATGATGGAATTGACATAAAAAAAAAGATGTCAAAAACATTATCAAAAAATCTCAACCTGACTCTTTGATTGATATTTAGTCAGCTCATGAAACCCGCGACTCGGGTTATGAATTCACTTGGTCGATTTAAATTTTTTATTTTATTATAATATAAAAAATAAAAAAATAATTTACCATTAACTAAATACTGAAAGATAAAATTAAATAAAAACCTTTATTTAAATGATGGATTTGAAAACAAAATAAAAAAAAAGGCTAAAAACACTCAACTGTGCTAGGCTGGGCTTGGCCTAAAAAGCCAAATGCGTGAGCTCAAGGGAGACGAGTGTGCCTGACCCATTTTTTTCTACTTTTTTTTTAAAAAAGAAAAACATATTATCTATGTTTATTTTAAATCAAATATCAAGCTCAAGGCAACTTGAATATGTAACCTTGTGAGTGCCTTGTATACTTCAACCAACTGAGTTAATACACTACTTTATTTTAAAATATTTAAAATAATATTTTAATTTTGTTAATTGAAAAAATTATGACACTAGCTCAACTCAAACCCATAGCCTCCAATTATTTTCATACTTTAACTACTGAACTACAACACAAAACTGATAATCAAATAATTAAAAAAATATATTGACTTGTTTTATTATTTATATAAACAGTGAAATCAACTCTTAATTATTTTTTTGTTTTTATTAATATATGAAAAAATTGTTATATAAAATAATTATCTAATCACAAATAAAAATATTATTGAAATCGAATCACCTGTCATGGGGCGTTGTTAACTAATACAAACAAGATGTACGGAATTTAGAAAACAAATTACAAACACACAACTCATTCGCCAAACTTCTTGTATAAAATATTATATAACTAGTATAATTAATATTTCGACAAAATTGCTGTATAAAATATTATTTTATAAAAAAAATTATTTATTCACGAATGCAATTTTTATTGAAATCGAATCACCTCTCATGGGGCATTGTTAAATAATACAAATAAGAGGTATGTATGTATTTTAAAAAATAAATAAATAAAAATTGATTACATATTAATTGTTTGGGTAGTGTATAAAAAAAAAAAAGAAATTCATGTAAAGCCACCGCAGAAACATCCCCCCAACGCACGAGGCAATGCAGGCCAGCTTGTTCATTGACAATCCGTTTTTCTTTATTCTTCTTTTATTCTCTTAATTAATTTTTATTATTCTTACAGTAAATGTGTGTGTCTTGCATGAACTTTGTCCACATACGCAGACAATGTTTACGTATGAACAACTTCCCTTCAAGTTTCCCTGTCTCTTCCTTGTCTTTGTACTTGGCTGGCTTGCACACAAAAGTAATTAAAAAAAAATTATAAAGGAATGGCTGCATTTTACGACAAATTTCTATAGTTTAACTTAGCTAGGGGGCGCTGCTGGCGGAGTGCTTTTCTTTGTTTCGTAATTCTTGAAATTATTAAATTACCCTTATCTCTTTACTTTATTTTGTTTATATTTTATATGGGAAATATATTATTATATTAAAAACACAAATCATATTTAAATGAAACGGTCGGTGTGTTGTTGGAAACCAGAAATCTATGAAACCAGCGGCTAAACCACGAAACATATATTATTAGTTATTATATTAATTTGCTCACGTCACTCGCGCTGTGGATTATCTATCTCACAAACCAATCAAGTGGCAGCTTGTTAAAGGGTCAACTAAGGGCAGCATTATTTAATAAAAAAATGGATGTTGAGTAAATTCAGGTAAAATAAAAAATAATTTGAGTTACTCAAGTTATGAGAATTCTTTTCTTTATGTATTTATAAAATTATAAAATTAATGATTAATTTTTTATTCTTTAACATAATTCCATGTAATCAAAACTTTCACTGTATTTAATTAGTACCGTTTGGTACTGAGACTGTAGGTAAGGTAAGTGAGTGTTTTGAGGAGAGCTAGTTTGTGCTTTTTTTGAGTAAAAAATATGTTTTTATAGTTTTTGAAGGTATAGTTAGGTCTAGTTTGTGCTTAAAATGAATTATACCTTTAAAAAAAAGCCACCACACCTCCAAGCCAAACACCCTAATAACTATTAATATTTGGTTTAGTTAAAAAACAGAGTTTTCTTTGGGTGGAACCCACCATACTTACAGTTGTGCCTCAAGTTTAATAAAAGCAAAAAATTACTACCTCTGCCTGTGTTCCGTCTCTATGTGCAGAGTGAATAATTCACTCTGCAGAACTGTGCACACTAAGTTTTTTATTTACTTTGCACTGTTCACTTTCCAGCCTGAATCTAAATATATTGGACCGGGTCCGACTCAATAAAAAAAACCAATTTTTTTAAAATTTTAATTGTGTTTTATTTGAAAAACTAGTATTTAACATTATTCAATGACACTGTATTATCAATTAGAAAGAGATCGCATGATGGTGTAGTATTTATAAAATTTGATCGTAATTGTAATTTTGTTCTTGATGATATTTTACCTGATTTTGCCACACATCAAAAAACCATGGAAATTGTAGTCCCTGTCGGATGAATTTATATCAAGTATTATTTATTTCATGATGTAATAACAGTAGTTAAATCTACAATATTTAAATTAAAAACCATTAATATTAATATATATATATCTTTTTTTGTTATTTTATAATCTCAAATTGAAAAGCATTCTTAACCAAATACATTAAATTATTTTTTGTTTAACCTCAATTTCAACCACAGATTTAACCAAACATATATAAATACTAAACAAACCTCAACCAAAAATACTTTTTATAAAATTACATTTTTTAAACCATAAAAGTTACCATACTAACGAACACACATAATTGAAATCTTTTAAAGGATCGTGAAAATAAAATTAAATAGCGTCATGAGTAGATTTTGGGATAATTTTGGGTAAAACATTTCAGGTAAAATTAGGATAATCCAAAAGGAATTGGGTCACCTGGAAAAAAAATCGAGTGATTTGCATAATTATCCGAAATAATAATTGGTCAACCAATCAAACGTACTTCTTTTTCCCATCGGTGATTTAAAGGTATTGGGCCTCAGTGACTTTAACAGGGCTGCCCTAGTTTGCAAACAGGTTAGTTGTGGGCCTTAGGCCCATGCAACTACAAGAAAATAGTAAACGAATTTAACTGGTAGATAAAATCTTTTTTCTTTCTTTTCAAATCAGGGTAACTTTTAATTTTATTTATCAAAATATTATATTGTTATACTTATTTTCTAAAACAAAATAGTTTTTTCTACACAAGCACCTATAATATTGCATGGAAATAGCACAACATAAAAATACTTGTACGAATATAACAATCTTTCATGTATTTTTTCTTATTTAAAGATATTTTTATTATTTACTCTGAAAATATTTTTTTATAGATAATTAAGGAAACATGTTTATTACAAATGAATCTTCGAAAATTGAAAACAAGGTCCTTGTTTGGTTTAAAATGAAGATATTTAAAGGAATGACTATGAGTTATTAAATGAAGCAAACAAAGCTTTTATTTTTTATAGTGGAAAATTTAAAAAAATAAAAATTTTGGTGTTTTTTAAATCCATGAAAAAGTGAAGAATTAAAAAACAGATGTTTTTAAATAAAATAATTTTCATTTCTAGTTGATAAACGTGTTTTTTTTTGTTTTTTCTATATAATTTTTTTTTAAAAAAAAAACCTAAGTAACCACAACATCCTGAAATTTTCAGTTAAATAAAAACCTATAATTTCTAATCCTTCTCCTATGAAGTTCTAACCCTAAGAAATTGGCAGAATAACTTAGAATATATGCAAAATAATCCCCTTTCATTTCTAAATTAGTTTGAGAGAGATGGAATGGATCAACCTAATGATATCGAAAAGTAATCGCTACCTGATGATTCATGATTTTAGTCGACTCAGCCTCTGCGCAGCCTGACGACGGGGAAGACTGCTTGACGGGCCGGTCTCAGCCCAGATGATTTATATGGGCCTGGGGTGCAATTTTCAGCCCGGTAGCCCGGCTTGAGTGATCAGACCAGGCAAGTTGGCATTTTACCCAGCGGGCTGGATCGGCCCATGCAAATACAGACATAAATGCATGTATATATTAAAAACCCTTTACGCCTATAATAGTGGGTTTGGTAGTGTGGTGTGTAATAATTTAAAAAAATATCTTTCTTGTTTTTATATTTTTAATTTTTTTATATTAAAACTATCAAAACATACTAAATAAATTATTAATTTAATATTTTTTAAAATAAAATATAATTAAAATAAAAATTATCACACTTCCAAACATTTTCCCAGTTCCTTTCTCCATTTTGTTTCTATTGATGTCTTGCGAGGAAGAAAAAGAAATCTCTGTGAATTCCACTATCGCACGACATCCACCCATTTACCATCACTTGTATTGCCTTGGGACTAGCATGGATGGTGTCCGAAGAACTATGATATTTCCTAGAGCACCAAAAATATCATGCCTTCGAGATTACGAGTGCTGATAATAACATAATTGTCCGACCCTATTGAATCATTGAGTTGCCGAATGAATTTATAAATCATTGGGTTAATTTAAATAAATTTAAACAATATTATGTCTTTTTTTCTTTTTAAAAAACTATTTTAAACCCGGTTTAATTTAAATACAATTTTAATAAGTCAACTGGACCTTTAAATTTAGCCAATTCAGTATTAAAACCAATTTAGATTTAAATTCCAGGTTTAACATATCAATCCACTAGACTAGGACACGCCATGCTTAATAAGCATGGATGTGGATTTATTGGTGTTTTTTGTGGTCATTCTATGATAATATATCTTGTGTTTGTTGAGTCTCTCATTAGATTTAAACCTAGAAAAGGTCTGCTCCATTTTCCCCACCTCCATCATTTTTCTTTTTCTAATAAACCCAGAACCCTAAGACTCGTCATAGGATGGTTCGGGCTCGATCTCAAGAGTTGGCTCGAAGGTTTGTTGAGTCTTTCAATAGATTTAAACCTAGAAAAGGTCTGCCCCATTTTCCCCACCTCCATCATTTTTCTTTTTCTAATAAACCCAAAACCCTAAGACTCGTCATAGGATGGTTCGGGCTCGATCTCAAGAGTTGGCTCGAAGGACTGGACCAGGCCTTCTGACAATTATGATGATGGAAAGGTGGCCAGCCTAGGGTTTTTGGTTTATCATACAAGAATAAAAAAAGAAAAAAGAAAAAAAGATTTGACTTGCTCAAGTATTTTATCCAAGAGGGTTTAGAAGCATAGGGTTCTTCCATGTCTCCTCTCGATTACAAAAGCTAAAAGCCAAACATGTTGGGATTAAGACCTTCCATCCAACTATCTTCATCTTCTTTAATTTGTGCTAAGTCTTAAAAGTGAAAGGCAATATGGGATCAATCGTTTATGCAAAAGATTTTTCCATAAAATTAACAAAGTTAAATATTCTGTCACCACTTGAGACAATCATGCTTTAACTACAGCTATTCTATATTTCTTTCACCAATCCTTCTTCCTTTCTTGTTCACTGTTTAAGGCGCACCTAATCTTCCTTATCCACAATTTTAGAATTTTTTATTTTTACTTCAATTTGTATTTTAAAATTGTTTTGGTGTACCGATGTCAAAAATAAATTAAAAAATATTATTTTGATTCATTTCTAAATAAAAAACACTTTAAAAAACAACCGCTATCATAATAATAAACGAATTGTGTACAATTTGGTATTGTGGTAGCTTATATATTTTGTTTAATTATATAGAAAACTTTACGTTTTGTTAGTCAAATAGCTTATGCTTTTTGCACTGACCCTACACATAATTATGTTTCAAACTTTAGTTTTATAGAAGATAAAATAACATGTTTATCATTCATGGAGACCCCTTTTTTATTTATTTTATATGCAAAAATTTATCTCACAACAATTTTAACTAAATATATATTTTTTACAACCTACACTTTTAAACCCACAATTAAAAATATTTCTTAAACCTATCTTTTTAAATTATAACCGCAAAAACTATCACAATATCAAACACACTATGGATTAAAGAGGTATTCTTCTTTGACTTCCTAAATTCAAACTTTAAGATTGTTCGAATGGAGATTTAATCTTAATTAATATATGATGATGTCTCGAGATATCCAATCCAAGTAGCTTGGGGATAAAGTTTATGTCTTGGATAATCCGTTAATTTCTTGGTTCTAGCAATATGTTCAATTCTCTATTGAGATGGCTGGTGGTCTGCTGCTTGTTACCTGTTAAAGGTTCTCTTTGAAGAATTTAAGGACTTTCCGATTATTAAATCAATTATTTGTTTAGAGAAAATAAAATAATATTACAAAAAGATACCCTAAAAATAAATATACAGTGTAAAATGGAGATTCTGAACCTTTTATTTAAAGGATTTACGGTCTATTTATAGCTCATGAGTGTTTTTATAAATAAAATGAGTTAAACTGTAATATTGTTCTGATAGTATCAAAGAGAAAAAAAAAATCCCTCATATAAGTATTAACAAAGAAAAAAATCTCTAATATATATATATTGAAATATAACGAGTCATATGAGAACTTTCATATACCTAATATCTAGAAAAAATACAATTCAAAATGTAGTTGAAAAAAAATGGGTCCTTCTCTTAACTAATCCTATGAGAAACTGAGTGGTTTTGTGGTTTTGTGGTTTTCTGGGCTTTAAATTCAACATACAAATAATATCCATCCATCGACTTCTTGGCTCTCCTTTCTATGATGGATGCAGGATGAGTTATTAGACCAAGTTTATTCTTCATAGACATCCATGGTCTAGGAAAGATTAGGCTTGATCTTATCAAACTCTACTAAATCTACGTTGACTTTCACTATACACGTAAAGATTCGAGTCAATATACAGGACATATTACAAAAAGCATGGCATCCCTCGTCAAGATTTTAGACACCAAATCTCCATCTAATCTCCCCATTTCAAAGCTTCATCGTGCCGTTTGCACGATGTTTTCTGGTGGCATCGAAGCAGCATTATACATCCATGGACTTGGAAACTAACTAGAGTGTTTTCTTTTTCAATACTTTCTCTAGGAATCTGGTCAGCCACTACAGAGTCACACTGCGTTTATAATAATAATAATAATTATTATAGCCCGTCACAGACCATTTCTTGCTTAATTTTTCAGCAAGCAACGTGTGGTGATGCCGCCGGCAGGGATTTCGTGTTTGCATGCAGATCTCTTCTATACTAATCCATGAGGCCCTGCCCTCAGATTTTTTCCACTCGTTTGAGTGTAGTTCACGACACTATTAGCCTTAAAAAATTTGAAGGGAGAAATCGAAAGCATGAAACATTAATTGCCTAATTATCCGCCAATCAAACTTGAATAATTAAAGGGGAAATTAATAGACCTTATTTTATAAGCTATTGACAATATTGCACATGTTAAGCTGTTTTAAGTCGTCTTCTCCTCGATTTTATAGCAATAAATATAGTAAATATTCTAGTAATCTTTTTTTCGGTTTGGGTTTTCTTTCTTTCGGAAAAACAATATATCTAGTAATTGTTTTATATTATATATATATATGCTTTCTTAGTTTTTTTCATATACATTTTCCACTAATTTTTATTAAAATCATCTAATATCATGATAATATATTCTCCATTGTATATGTAAAAAGATGAAGAAAGCTTGGATATATATTGCAGTAATGGTGCTTTTATGGCCGTCGCGTGGGGTTTTGTTTTTCCTGATTCATAATTTGCTTACCTTTCTATGTACTGTATTCAATTTTCCACGAGTTAGATTTTTTCTATTTTAATCAAACACGAAAATTAATGTGGGAAAAAATCGTGGAAGAATATTTTTCGTCGAATAAACATAGACTAGGTGTGTTCCCATTATTAATGGAAGAATATTGGATCAAGTTTGAACAACATAATTTCTAGCTCACGTGGACCTATTAGCTTATCTCGTGACCTACTTCAGTATTAAAGCAAGTTGTTCTAGCTATAATTCTCAATTTAATATAATAATAATAATAAGATTATTCTTGGTTTTGCATACCCGTTCATTTCTTATCTTAAAACAAAGAAATAACAATTCTCGAATTAAGGTTGCAAGTGAAGTGGTAAGAAGATGTATATATCTTTGATTTATCAAATTAGAGATTCAATTTTCATTCATAAACAGTCCCTCTATTTCTTTTATGTGTTATTGAACACGACTAGTAAAATTGATCCAATATCAAAATCGGTCCGCTAATAATCTAATTTAGACAACAATGAACTTAACTTTTGTTGATGTTGTGACTGAATCGAGAATATTTAACTAGTTGATCTAATAATATAGTGAGGTGTTATTGGAATAACAATTATCGAAAAATTATATGTTTTTGTTTACCTTGAAAACATATCAAAAAATATATTTGAGCTTGGGAATTTTTTTTGGGTGCATTTCGGGTTTTAGGGCGGTTTTTTACATTTTTTCTGGCTATTAATTGGTTTAATAAAGTCTCTAAGATGTTTCATAGATGTTTTGAGCCAAAAATAAGTTTTTGAGTAAAAAAACAAAGGATCATGTTTTTCCAGGTACCGTAGTGGCTAGATTCTAAAGATGAATAGACGATGCATTATCTGCTGATGCAGAAGATGAATCATTTTTTTTTTCTAATGCAACCGCCCCATTAAACTTAAAAAAATAAAGGCATGTGCGCAAGCCGTTGCTTGATTGGGCCAGGAGGTAGACCTGTCATGATTCTTTTAAAAAAAATCATTAAAAAATAATAATAATACATTAGTTGATATTTGTTTTTCAAATAAATTTTGGGTTTATATTTTAATTAGTTTGTGATGACTTTTTAATGATATTGGACATGTTTAGTTTTTAAAGAGATATATATAATTCATATGTGATTTATTTTTTAATTTTATATAGATTAAATTTGTTTTTTTAAATAATAATTTTTTTATAAGATTTTGCATATGTACATCCTTGTATTTTTTATCCAAGTCAAACATGCTTTAATGGTTGAATTCTTTTTGGAAAAAAAAAACTAGAATGAAATTAGCATTATTATATTTGTATCACAATAATTAAATTGTTTTTTTATAGTAAGACTATTATGTCAATGTAATGCGGTAAGAAGATTATGCAATTTTGAAAAAACATGTGCACGGCAAAACTTTCAAACGTGCAAGTCAAATAGAAACGACAAGTTAAAAGAAGAAACTACAGAGAAGTTTGGCATCATCTAGAATAAATTGAAGACTTCACAGTATCTGCAATCTCCTAAATATCTAAATACACATGAGTTTTTTTACCTGTTATTAAGTTTATATTTTAATTTGTAAAATTAATTAATTTAATTTTTATAAGATTTAATTTGAAATTTAAATTAAATAAAGAGTTAGGTTATAAAATTTCAAGATTGATACAGTAAAAACAGGTTTAATACCATATTAAAATAATCTTAATATTAATTTTTCATATTTTAAAATGCAAATTCACAAGGCAACTGCCACGTTACCCCTTCAAAGAAAACATTTTTCTGTTGAAGTGACACCATTAACGAACAATCTTCCTGTTTTGTCACATGAAAATTTGGAACTAGGGAAGTGCATTTATCAATGATTGATGGTCCTTCTCGGCAACACCGAAAACGACGACCGAAGATGTTTTGACAGTTTAGACATGCGAGGAAACACCGAAGACAGACACGTGGGTGAATAGGTCCCACTCTTACACGTATGGACAGCGATCCGAGTTGGCATGTATAGGTAACGTCCACCTCACAATGATAATTATTTTTTAAAACATTTTTTTTATTTAAAATTACATTAAAATAATTTTATTATTATTTAAAATCATAAAAAATTAATTTTAAATAAAAAAATTTAAATTTTTTAAAAAAAAACAAAAACAAACACACTTTAAAATAAAGAAGAGAAAATAGGATGTGAAAAAAATCCTTCTTTTCCTTTGAGTTCACCACTTGCAATGTCTACCAACCATATATTTTTTTTTTAATTGGGTGAATTAAATTTATATTTTTTATTTTTTTAACTTGAATTAATTTAAATCTAATATTAATTAAATTTCAAATTAACTCATTAAACTGATATTTTAAAACAATGCTAGGCACAATAAAGAAATTAGCATAATTGTAACTCTAACGTTAAAAATATTATATCCAATATAAAATGATACTTAATATCTTATTATTAGCTTCTCTTACATTAACGTGCATGAACGTTTTTTTCATTCCTTTAAATCAGGATATATATATATATATATATATATATATATATATATATATAGAGAGAGAGAGAGAGAGAGAGATTACAATAATTTTTAAACATGTACATGGAATATTTTTTTAAAAATAAAATAATTTTTTTTCTTATTAAAAAAAATATTTTATTATTATTTTTTGGTGATTATCATAATTAAATCAGAATTGCATAAATTTGTGTATATTGACAAAAAATAATTATATCTTAATTTATCTTAATCTATCGCTTATTTTAATGTGAAGTCCAATATAATTTTAACTAGAATCACCTTCCATTTTTAAATATTAAGCAATAAAATATTAAAAAATTTATCAAACACTTATTTGATACTTTTAATTACTCTAATTTAATAATAAAAAAAAACCCATTAAAAAGGTAGAAAAGTAAGAGGCTAAACAAGCTCGAACTCACCATTATAAAGAGGATCTTCCCCTTTTATTTGTAGGTTTTCTAGCATGAAAAAATTCTAACTTTTCCCATCTTTTTTTTTTTTGCATACAAAAAAATGGATATTTATATAAGAAGATCTCACATCCGGATAGAAAATATTACGCTTTTAACACTCACAAAGAGATTCTAATCATATCCACATATATCAAATTCAGGATGCTCATGGAAGTGATAGGACTTGACCCTCGAACTATATACTATAGATAAGTTTCCTTTCCACTACCTTAACTCCAACGATCATCTAACAACCATCAGAAAGCAAATTTTAATAATAAATGTGTTATATATTGTTAAATAAATGAAAACACCATATAACTTTATCCATGTAAATACAGAACACTCCCAAACAAAATACGATTTTAACAATACCTCTAAATTAAATTCAATCCAAAGATTTTAATTGAAATTTAATGTTTAGAATTCTTTTGTGTGTTAAGAATTAAATTTTAAATGGAATTTAATCTCTAAAAATACCATAAAAATAAATTAAAGGTCAAGCCTTGGATTTACTATTCCAAAAATAAAAAATTTAATGTTAAAATTAACTCTTCTAAAATATCTATTTACCTATTTTTTTTAGAAATATTTGAAGAAATAAAGTGATGGTAAAGAGGGTATTGTAAAAAAAAAATGAATTGAATTTCATCTTATTCAAATATAAAATTTTAATTTATTTATCAATTGAATTCAAATTAAAAATTATAATTAAATTTAATTACAGTAAAAAAGTAATTTCAAACAATACATTAAAAGTTCAGGTAATTAATCTTGAACCCTCACTCCTTAATTAAAAAGTAATTTAAAGCCTAAAATTAGGCACTACCAAGCATCAAATCGTCCTAATACCACCAAAAGGCCTAGAATGCAATACCAACTTCACCCAAAACTTCAGGCTTTCATCCATAGGAAAAAAAAGTTGAGTTAGTTCTAAAATTTACTCCAAACTTAATATTAACGAGACGGGACTCAACAATATAAATCCAAATATCACCAAATCTATTTTTTATTAAAAAAAAAAATTTAAACTGGTTTTTAATGTAATCATAGTCTATCTTGTCATGTCCGTATCTCACATTCTCACTAGCTCCTTTTTTTAAAAAAAAAAAACCATGCCACATGTAAGCGAAATGAAGTTAATAGAAGCTTAAAATTCGGCCCGACCAGTTGATCTAGGACCCGGTTGATTTGGGGATAAAACTAAATCAAGTTGAAGAAAAAATAAGGAAAGAAAAAATCTGGTGTGACCCAGTAAGACCAGATCAAAAATCCAGTTGCAACTCATTGATTTTTTATTTTTTATACTAAAATAACGTTTTGATTTTTTAAAAAATTAACTCGAGTGATCTGATGACCCGTTCCAAACCTGGAATCTGGATCTTGAATTGGGCTGGTTACTATAACGGGTCTAAAAACTATGAATTGAAGTTGAAATTAAGTGGATGAATTGATTCAGAAAATTTTCTCTATACTCACTCTGCCACATGTAAGCAAAATGAATTGATGCAAGTCTTTGCCCGGAACTTACACGTGATATATATGACAAGCAAAACTCTCCTCTTCCTGAATCAAACAGCCGAGTCCTAAATCCTAATCAACTATTAAACGTATGGTATTAGTTGGTGTCGGTGTTTTTTAAAATTTTATATTTTAATTGAAAATATATTAAAATAATATTTTTTATAATTTTTATTTTATTTTTAATTTTAGCATATAAAACCATAAAAATATTTTAAAAAATATTAATTTGATTTTTCATATGAAATACAATTTAAAAAATAGTTTGAAAAACAAAACCTACCACGACATCAAATAAGCACTAACATTTTTAACCGGTGTTAATAAACTCGATTAAGAATGCGTTTGGAAACGCGGTGCAAACCACGTTCCCAAAAAATTTAAATTTTTTTTTGTTAAAATTTAATATGTTTGTATGTTTTAGATCGTTTTGATGTGCTGATGTCAAAAATAATTTTTAAAAAATAAAAAAATATGATTGGCTTGTATTTCGGCATGAAAAATTATTTGAAAAACAACCGCAACCACACTGCTAAGGATACGTTTGGGAACGCGGTTGCGGCTGCGTTCCCAAAAAATTTGAATTTTTTTTTTGCTAAAATTTAATATGGTTTGTACGTTTTGGATCGTTTTGATGTGCTGATGTCAAAAATAATTTTTAAAAAATAAAAAAACATCATTGACATGTATTTTGGCACGAAAAATTATTTGAAAAGCACCCGCAATCACACTGACAAACACGCTCTAAATATTCTCTAAATCTAACAGGTCAATTTAGTAACCTGTCAATCTAAAACAAGTTTCAAATTACATACATGAAAGTTGAATCAAATCTAATCAACTGAACAAGTTAATCCATGATCTAATTAATGTATCAAAATATAATTTTTTTTTAAAATAACATTATTTAATTTGAGTGGATACGAGTTAATTGAGATGAATCTACTATCTAAATTTGAAGTCGGGTCATGGCCCGGTCCAGATTTAAATAACCATATTAATATTTTTTGTTTTTGTTTTTGTTTTTGTTTTTTTTTGTTTATAATTGTTCTGGTGGGCATCACTAATTAGAAAGATCAAAATTATTGAGAGGAGGATGTAATTTATCGAAAGAAGTACATGTCTGCTTGTGTCCAACTACAACCTAAATTAATTTTAAATCCACGCGGCATGCCAGCTTTCTGCCCATGGATTTTCCGTGATTACGCATTATGCTGAGACCTTGCGGGTCCCATGCTCCTCCCTCTCGCTCATTGTTCTTGTTATTTTTCTTTTCGTATTATTGGATTATTTTTAAAGAAAATTGCAATATAATTATTGTATTTTTATTTACAAAAATAATATACTAAAAGTAGCTACATTGATTGATTTATCTCATCTCATCTTAATATATACAAAATTTTTCTTTGTTAGTGGGTGGGAATTTCAGAAAAAAAGTCCAAGAGTGATGCTGGAGTGGTAAAAGGATATTTTACTAAATAAAGTGGGAATATTATTTAAAAAATAGGTATTTATTTACGTTATTTGTTGTCAATTTTTTTTAATAAAAATATGGTGGATGATTTTAATTGAACGAATGAGATTAGCAATTATCAATAATATTAAATCTTTTATTAATGAAGTCGGGTAGTACTGCCCATCCTCTCATTAATTTATTTACATGTATGCGTAAGATGTAACTCAATTCTATATAAATAACCTAAATCTTCTTTATTATTTAAATTGTTAAAAATATAGTTGTTGTTGGCAACGTCATATTATATTAATAATACTATATCAGTAGGTGGTCCAGTGATAAAAGTTTGGAATCAAGAAATTTGCTTTTCCTGTGATCTCAAGTTCGAATCTTATGGTTACTAATATGATGGTCACTGGAAGTTTACATGGTCGTTAACTTCAGTACCTGTGGAATTAGTCGAGGTGCGCGCAAACTGATCCGGACATCCACGTTAATAATAATAAAAAAAACAATACCATCAATTATTTCTTACAAACAATAAATTATAATTTTCTTGGATGTAGTATGAAAATAATGATTGTTTTATAATTTATTATTATCAATAAAATTGAAAACATTACCACATGACACTTTATTGCTGCCATTTGTGACATGGAAAAATAAATACATTTCTTCAATCTATATTTCCTCAAATAAAATATTCCTTGTAAATCGCAGAATATTATTAGTATATCCTCTTAGAATCTGTCAATTTAAAAAAAAAACAATTGAAAAATACTATGCACCCAAACAAATAATTTTAATAAAACTCTATATAAACAAACAAACGTGGAAAGTAATAAATAATTAATTATGATCTTATAAAATATTAAATAATTTATTAAAAATGAAAAGAGTGAATGCCCCCATTAATTTGTATGTATAACATTGATTTTCAAAAACAACCAACTCTTGTTAAAATAGATTCAAAATAAATAATCAAATAACTTAAACATCCAATTTTATTTTTATAATAACATGTAAAAGAAATTTAATGAGTTTACCCATAAATTATAACTTAATTATTTATTGATAAGTTTTTTATTCATTCAAAATTCAAAATAACACAGCTAGAAATTATCGATTTAAATAATAATATTATTAAATCATCAAAACTACTTTGATATCTATTTAAAATTCATACAATCTTTTATTTTTTTTTTGTTCTATCCACCTTTTGAATTCAAAATCTCAGTGGATCATGATCTAAACTAAAGCTCTTGTAATTATAATTTATACTTAACCACTTCTAAAAATTATTTAATTAACACGCAACCCTCTTCCATTTAACGTTTTAATAACACTCACAACTCAATCATTTTTATTTATTTATTTTAGTTTGAAAAAATAAATGATATACACATTACACACACACAGAGGATATTCCGAGAAAAAGGAAAAGGATGGACCGGTGGAGCGGAGAGAAGAAGCGGTTGGCTGCTCTCTCACTTAAAGCGTGTGAAAGTTTCTATAGATAGAAATTAGAGCAAGCCATATCAGAGAAAAGACTGTGTTTTGGTGAGAGAGAGAGAGAGAGAGAGCTTTCTTCTCAGACCGGTGGAATTACTCTGAGAAGGAAACAAAAACCCTCGAAGCCAAGAGATGAAATAAATGAAGGAAGAATGAAACAGAGCAGTCTGTTCGGCCACTCAAGGGAACTAACGTCGGCCCTCGTTTGATATTCTCCGTCCCATGGCGAAAACAGGGGTCTTTAAATCCGATCCGATGGTGATGACTAAGGCGATGGAATTAAAGAAAGAACTGCAGAAGCTAGTGAGGAACATTGTGGATGATGAGGATTACCGGACGGAATTGATTGATCAAGCAAGAGAGACTCTTTTTGCTTTGAAGGGACTGAAGGTGAAGAGGAGATCATCGTCGTTGAAGCTGCGTGAAACAGTGTTGTGCCCTGAAGAATTTAAGTGCCCTTTATCCAAGGAATTGATGAGAGATCCCGTGGTTTTGGCTACAGGCCAGGTTAGTGTTTCTTCTAAGGGAATTTTGAGTTTCACTCTGTTTGGTTCCCAAGAAAACGCAAAAAATAAACAGATTTTTGTGTGCGTCTGTGTTGGTTTTTCAGCTCTTGGTGAGCTGGGAAACGTTGTAATTACCTGTATTTTTTCTACATTATTTTGAGTAAATGGTGATGGGATTTTAGTCTTTTAAAATAAAGAACCAGGTTTCAAAATCTCGAATCGCTTCTTTGTTTTTCTGTTTTAATTATGGATTGATTATAATGAGTACTTTTCTGGACTCCCATTTGTGAATTTGGGTAGAAAATTTTGATTCTGTCACTTGGCCCTAATAGTACACTATCTTCAATTCTTGATCAGTTTAGGCAGCTCTTTGACTGCACATAGGGGTCAGAAAGAAAGGGGGTAACGTAATTGGTAGGAGTTTCTTTTCTCTCTCTCTCTCTCTTATTTTATCAGAAACCAAACACGGGTATATTGTTCTGGTGTATGCGTGTGAGTGTAAACATACAGTGTTTAGGTGGTTTATAGTGAATATATTTTTTGGTAAAATATTTGTTACCGGAGTTCGAAATCTGTTGTGGGGTTGGTGGGATCAAAGTACTGTGGATGAGATGAGTTCATAGGCCATGGCATGAGATGAGTTCATTTTCTGCTTGTCCTTCATATCAGCTTCTTATTGGATGTTAATTTGTTCTACTTTCTATGCTTGTACTGTTCAGACGTATGATAGACCCTTCATCCAGAAATGGCTGAAAGCAGGCAATCGGACGTGCCCTCTAACGCAACAAGTACTGTCGCACACAATTCTCACTCCTAATCTGTTGATAAGGGAAATGATATCGCAGTGGTGTAAGAGTCAGGGATTAGAATTGCCAGACCTTTCTCAAAATGTTAACGAAGAAGGAATAACAGAAGCAGATCGCGACCATTTTCTGTCTTTGCTTGAAAAAATGTCTCTAACACTTCCTGAACAAAAAGATGCAGCAAGGGAGCTGAGGCTGTTGACAAAGAGGATGCCTTCATTCCGGGCGTTATTTAGCGAGTCACTTGAGGCCATCCCTCAATTGCTCAGACCACTCTCTGAGGGTAAGTCTGGAAGTTCGATGTACCCTGATCTCCAAGAAGATATCATCACCACCCTGTTGAACCTTTCGATCCACGACAATAACAAGAAGCTTGTTGCTGAAACCCCCATGGTAATTCCTCTTCTTATGGAAGCATTAAGGTCTGGAAGTATTGAGACGAGGACTAATGCAGCTGCTGCCCTTTTCACACTCTCTGCTCTAGATTCCAACAAGACACTGATTGGCAAATCAGGTGCCCTGAAACCACTTATTGACCTTTTAGAGGAGGGACATCCTTCAGCTATGAAAGATGTTGCTTCTGCAATTTTTAACCTGTGCATTATCCATGAAAACAAGGCGAGAGCTGTGAGGGATGGTGCATTAAAGGTGATTCTGACGAAGATCATGAATGGTATGCATGTTGATGAGTTATTGGCTATCCTCGCTGTGCTTGCTAGTCATCAAAAGGTGGTCGAGGAACTGGGAGACTCTGGAGCTGTTCCTTGCCTGCTTCGCATTATCAGGGAGAGCACCTGTGACCGCAACAAGGAAAATTGCATCGCCATTCTCCATACCATCTGTTTGAACGACCGAACCAAGTGGAAAGTAATGAGGGACGAGGAGAGTTCTTACGGAACAATTTCTAAACTGGCTCGACATGGCACTTCAAGGGCCAAGAGGAAAGCTAATGGCATCCTCGAGAGACTGAATAGGGCTGTCAATCTGACTCATACAGCATAATGAATCCAGCTATGAATCCCTCTCAAATTCAAACGTGTAAATTCTACATCTGTTTTCAGCACTTTGGTTGTCGAAGCAGCTCCCGCACGTGTCATTCTCAATCATCTTCCTGTAAATTCTCTTCATCGGTATTTCTATTTCAGGCTTTTGGGTTAGTCATTGTGAATAAACACTAAACTCGCCATAATTTTTTTTCAATTTTGTTTGGTGCTATAGCTTCTTCATATGTGCCTTGACTCTAGGTATTCTGGATGTTACTGGTACCATTTTGACTTTTCATGTGTGTTTATTACTGTGATGGAGAGTGTATATAAAATAATATTTTTTTTAATATAAACTCATGAAAATCATGAAAAACACCTAAAAAATCATTAATTTAATGATTTTCCAGATGAAAAAATAATTTAAAAAACAAAACAATCACCCACGAATCATCTTGTTTGCCAGCATCAATTCTTGGGCATGAAATAGTTTCAGTGTGGTGGTGGTTGTCCTTGTACTTGCAACTTATAGGTCATATTTACGCCTATGATTCCTGCCTTTGACATTTCAGTTTTGACATTGTCATTATAGAACTTGTTTGTCATGTCATGATAGTATTGTTTTTTAAATTATTTTTTATTTTAAAATAAATTTAAATAATATTTTTTTTTTTTTTTTTAATTTATCTTTAACATCATCACGTATTATAATTTTTACGAAAACATTTTTCAACCGTAAAAACAAATAAACATTAAAAGTTGAAAGTTGATGTATTTTTAGTGTTATAGTAGTTTTTATGTTTGTTATATGAAAAAATATAAATTTAAGTTTTTTTTTATATCTAAATATTTACCGATGGTAATTTGAAATGAAGGATTTCACACATACTTTTTATAATCTAAAAACTTTTAAAGTTATGGTGAGAGTAAATATATCTTAAAATTAATAGCAAAAACAAATATAACCTAATAACAATGATGAAATCAAATCATAGAGGTAAATACTGTGATACAAAATCAAATCGCAGGGAGCAAGCATGTCAATAACCCACCAATCTTGCATTCCCTTGAATCTCTACCAGTTATTACTCCTTTCCCAGTTAATTTCTGCACGAATACTACAGGATCTTTACTTTATCAAATAGCAAAGGGTGGCCCTTCCACACTATTGTCTGGCCTAGAGAAGGACACAAACCTTTGTAAGGTTAGGGATGATACATGCGTGAATGGACGGTCCAGACTCCATAAAAAGGGCTGGAGGGCAACGGGAATAATGCGCCATATTGAATGGAGCTGTGATTTCTGGTAATGTGGTCCATCAAGGTGGTGCCTGCCCTTTTCTGGAAGTAGGTCAATGGAACCAAACCCTATCCTCTCTGCTGCAATATAAATAATACTTGCCAGAAGGCGACAACTAGTGATTAAGCAGGCAGATCCCACGGTGGTGCATCTCTATTCTCTACTCTATGCGTGACCCTTTTTTAACTATATAATAACAACACACATTTGCCGGCACAGGTACAATATGTTCCATAAATGGGCAATTCACACGAGCAGTTGAAAGATCCTGTCATTAAATTCAAAAGGAGATGCTGGCAGTGCTGGCTGTTTTGAGTCTTCATAGGTTCAGTTTCGAGGGCCTGTTTGGTTATTCGCTTGTACGAAAGTGTTTTTCAAAGTATATTTAAGTTCAAAAAAATCATAAATGAAAGGCTTTCAAGCAGTTTGGATGCTTTTAATATGATAATATCAAAATCATAAGAAAATCACCTGAAAATTTAATCTTAAGATATTATTAGTCAAGGGGCTTCTATGTGGAGGGGTTCCAGCTCCTTCTCTCAATGGTTTTCTACTGTTTTTTTGCTCAGCAGATACCCTTAAACAAAGAAATTTGCTTTAGACATTTTCAAGAGTGGAGATGGCATTGGCTTGGAGAGAGCCAGTGCCATTGTAATGGACGGGGATCTTAGCTTCCCATCCCATGTTGCCAATCGCTATGAGATGAAAGACCAGAAAAGAGGCAAAATAGAAGAAAAACCCGATGCTCAAGAAATCAGTGAAGGAGCGAAATCGTTCGTGCCAGCAGCCATCAGGAGAGGAGCTGGCAGTAATTTTCCACATCAAACAAGTTCAATCATACTACTGGGTTTGCCATGTGGCTCTGAAACTGGATTGCTCGACAAATCCACAGCCATCCAAGGAGCAAGGTTGGGATGCAATTATTTATTTTGTTTCCCACTTCTTTCAACTAAGAAGAACATAAACATAACATTTGTCGACTACATGTAAAGATTAAATTAATAAAAAAAAAAGCATAGTTATCATTAACTTGTACAGAAAATATTGTGTTATTGAATTAACATGTGACTATGTGAGTCATTAAGTTAATTATATTTATTAAAACAGTATCATTTTATTGATCTTTTCAAGTTTAAATTGGGTTTGATCGGGTTAATATCAACTTAATCTAATCTGATTAGTTAAATTCTAAAAAATTAATATATTTTTATATTTAACTCGAAATTTTATTTCAATCCTGCTATATAATTACAGATTTCTCGATCGGACACCCAATGTGTCGTATTATTAGAGTGTGTGAATCATTGCTTGATGTGATTTAATTATTTATTGCTGAATGATTGGTCTATGTGCTGGCTATTTTGGAAGTGATACGAGGACGAAGGTCTATTCATTCATCCATCCATACATAAAAGAGATTGGATTAGATAAACAACAATGAGTGGTGAGAAATTAGAACTTCTCATTGGAATAAAAAAAAAATTTGTTAATATGATAGTTACTTGAGGTTTGATTATTAATTTTAATTTGTAAAATTAGTCAAGATACACATAAACTAGTCCAACATCTATATTAATAATAATAATAAAAAAATCCCTCAAAGAAAAGCTTACACTATTGTTAAAATAGGAGGGATAAAACACCTATGTTGTAATAATATAATGACGTCCTTGTTGAAAAGAGTTTTTGAAAGTTTAGTGAAAAATATTTTTTAAAATAATTTTTTATTTAAAAATATATTTAAATTAAAATTTTAAAATTATTTTTATTTTTAACATCAGCCTATCAAAAATATAAAAATAAAATACTAAAATTTAATATATTTTTAAGCTAAAAACATCTTTAAAAAATATATAAAAAAAAACAGAAAAAAAAATCATATTAAACACCCTCGAAAAGACACCATCACGAAGACTCGTTGCTAAAATGTTTTTATTTATGCGATTCAAATACAAAAAATAAATTATTTATATTATTTCTTACTGGATTCATGGATATGGTCATATTGATCAGGAACTGTTTTATGAATTCGAGGTTCTGTTTTCATGGAATGTCAAGAAACCTGTATTCGAGGATATTGTCTCGTTGAATCCTCCAAGCACACGATCCAATCCGATGGATTTTATAAAATAATTTTATAAAATTAATTTTGGAAAAAGAAGAGCTTAATAGTTGTCCAAAGACTTTTCAACACTGAAAAGATGGCACCCAAAATATCACTAGCTGCATGAAGGTGTTATTAATCAATAAAGTGATTTTCACCAACAGAGTGAAAGGTCAAAAGAGGGAATTGGGAACAGTGTATTTTGAATGATTGTCCCTTTGAAATGGTTACCATTGGTGCAAACATGAATTAGTCAAACCAAAGTATTCCAAAAGCAACATCTAATTTTCGTTTTTGTTTTTTAAAAATATATTCGAATTTTTTTTATTTTTAATATTAACCCATTAAAAAACTGTTTAAAATATATAATTTGATATTTTTATATGAAAAACACGGTAAAAAAATAAACTGAATCACATTATCAAACAAAATCAGGTAATTCTTTTATTTAAATTAGTTGTTTTTAGTTTAGATTATAAAATTTATATTCAAAAAATATATATTTTTTTAATATATAGTTGGTGTGAGAGGGGTATTTTTAAAAGTGTTTAAATAAAAAAAATTTATGATTGATATAGAAATTTTATTGAAAGCATTATTTATTATGAAATTAAAAAGAAAAAAGGGTGTTCTTGGCAACAGTTTTTGTGTTAGATTTAAACATTTAGCTATTATATTATTGTACTATCAGTCGCTTTCCATGGCGAGGGTTGTAATATCAAAAAGAGGAGCTTTCGATGAGATGCTAAATTGCCATCAATGGCATTACCGACACGCTCAAATTATGGCTTTGATAAGCTCAAGGGTTATTTCCATGCCAAAAAAAAATAATGATGAAAAGGAAATAACCAGATGGGTCTAGCATGATTGACGGTCTTTTCTATTTCCTTTTTTTTCCCCTTTTGCTCGTATATAAATGAAACCCTTAATATTTTTTAAAACATGAATACTAGGAATGAGCAAAAAAATCAAAAAAAATAAAAAAAATAATTAAAAAAATCGAATCGTGAAAAAAAACCGATTAAAATTTTAAAAAACCGGTCAGTTCGGTTCGATTTCGGTTTTATAAGCCTAAAACCAAGCCAAACCGGAAAAAACCGAGCCAAAACCGGAAAAAATCGAGCCAAAATCGAGTCAAACCAAGAAAACCGAGCCAAACTAAATTAAACTGGTTTTTATCCTAAAAAACCGAACCGAACCGAAACCGGTCGGTTTGAACTGGTTTCGGTTTTTAAATAAAAAATATTTTGGTTTGGTTATTTTTTCTTTATAAAAATCAAACTAAATCGAAAATGATCAACCCTAATAAGTACTTATGGTTGATGGGGGTTATAGTTAGAAGATTTAATCTTAGATCAAATTGATTTAAAACTAGGATTATGAGTTTAGAAAGTAATTTAAGTTTTTTTAATTTTTAAAAAGAATCAAAATAATGTTATTTAAAAAAATTCAAGTTTTTTTCACTGAATAAATACAGATCGGACCTTGGTTCGACAAATTTCTAAGTCAATCCGCGAAGCTCATTCTTACAACAATGGATGTAATCTATTAGTATAAAGCTCTGTTTAG
The DNA here is from genome assembly GCA_019202695.1 of Populus x sibirica. Taxonomy (NCBI): domain Eukaryota; kingdom Viridiplantae; phylum Streptophyta; class Magnoliopsida; order Malpighiales; family Salicaceae; genus Populus; species Populus x sibirica. The sequence goes on from JAGMVL010001477.1 coordinate 202,043, forward strand.
TAATGAGATTACAATATAGTTAGCTCTTTCTATAGCTCCAGACAAGAAGACAACGAGGTTCTAACAGTGCAAGAAACAAATTGTTTCTTCTTCAACAATGAACATCATGAAAAGGGAGGAATCTACTGAAAAAACCTAGATTGATTTCAATTTATGGTTGTTTCGAGAGAGAGAAATAATTCCAGATGAGAGAGAGTGTGATTTATATTTGCCCGTCAGCAGAGGACACCAACTAGAAAATTTTTTTTTGCTTGAAATGACCCATAAATAGATCTATATGTGCCAAAACATAAAAGTTCTTTCGGTTATGTCATATTTCAGATAAGTGCACAAGGACCATAATTATTATTTCATTAAAATGCATGATCTACAAACATCCCTAGTTAATAAATTCATGAAAAAAATTCAAATTGAACTCGGGTTTTCTATAACTCCCTCTCAGGTCATGATTGACTTGCAAAACAAGTCTTTTATAAAAATAAAGAACCCTTCAATGTTTAAGTTAGTAAATATAAAAAAAGTAAAATGTGTATGAAGACATAATGTGCGGAGTAAGAAGAGTAATATATGGTATATGATTGAGAAAACATGTTTTTTTTAATTAGTGACTTATATTATTTATGGATACCAAAAGAAATATACGCTTAAAGAGAATACAAATAATGAGGAATATTTGCTTTGTTAGAAAGTTAAGTCACTAATTGGTGTCATGCTTGCTATTGGTGGGTAGATTAATGCTTAAGAATAAGTCATTGGTGATAAAAATAGCAGGCTAGGAAAGTTAGTGCAGAGTGAAGCTTATGGATAGCCATTGATGAAAATGATGACATGTTCAAGCTTAGGGATAACTTCTGGTGAAAACATTGGCCGATGATAGTTTGAAAGGGATTATTATTTGCAAGAGAGGGTGTTCATTATAGATAATGAATAGGGTCGATTGGGCTTCGCCAAGGATGGTGAGGGATCGATTGAGCCAAGGTTGGACAGGGCTAAGAAGAAAAGGTTAGGTTGAGCTTGAGAGGGTTTAATTAAGCCAATAAAGAGAGATTTGGTTAGATTAAAGGGGGAGAGGGTTTGGTTGAGCTAGCCTTTTTTTCCTCTTTTCTTTTCCCTTTCCTCCCCATCTAGCCTCGAGCCTTGATTCGGCTAGTTCTACTCCATCTCTACTTCTTTCCTACTTCTTTCTCCTTTTTTTTTCTCTCTCTTCTCTCTCCCTTCTTTCTACCTTCTCTTCTCTCAGTTGGAACTACTACCAGCCACGCTCGTTTTTTTTTTCCTCACCTCATCACCCATTAACATATACTAAAAGGGCTTTGTTTTTTCACTTTGGTCCTCACATTTGTGAGGATTCTTTTTTATTGTTATTTCAAAAAAAATTTAATTTCATCCTCTAACTTTGGGTTTATTGGGTATTGGACTTCATAATTTGTTTCAATTTATTTTATATGGAGTTTTCCAACCTTATAACCTGAATCGTGAGTTTTGGAGGATAACTGTGTTGACTCGAGTTAGATTCTAACTGAGCTAGTGTCAGGACATCAAAAAAAAAAATCCATTAATAATAACACGTGACTCCATTAATCATAACACGTGACGATTAAAGATATAAGGTAAGAAATACTTTAAGTCTTGGAACATTTTGCTGCTAGATTATCCTATCAAGCATATTTGAGCTTATTTGATGATATTGATTATTTTAAAACTTAGTTAATAATAAGAAAATACATTAGAGACAAAAATATGCTCGTCAGTTTAGGCAAATAAATTAATTAATTAACAACCTTTTGATTTTCCTTTGCGAGTCAACATGATGTTGATGGTCGTCGTTTCTTCATTAAAAAGACCCAAAGCAACAACTTCTAGCACAAGTAGTAGTAGTAAAATGCCACCCCACCCAAAAAAGCTCCATCCACTCCCATGGAAATAATTTTACACGGTTTATCGCTATCCCCAAATTTTACAACTTCCTGCAAAACTTGTTCTAAAACTCCAATCATCATGATTTAAAAGAAAAAACAAAATCAAGATTTTTATTTTTCTTTTATTATTATGTAGCTTTATGCTCTTTTTCCACGGATAAATCTAACGTTCCACTAACCTAATATCTATTCATAAATTTATTTTAATTTATTTTCTACGGAGTTTTTTAATTTTAAAATCTGAGTTGTAAGTTTTGCAGATTAATTGTGTTAACTTGGGTTATTTTTTATTATTTTTTTAATTAATTTTTCTTTACTTTATCCTTTAACATTGAGATGATTGGTAATTAAGTTTTATAAAAAAAAAACTATTTGTTTCTATAGATTTATCTCGGTTTCATGACCCATATTTATATTTGACAGGTTAATCGAGGTTAACTCGACTTATTTTTTTAGTTGAATTTTATCTTTATTTTATCCTTCAACATTGGATTGATTAAAAATTAAACTTAATAAATTTCTTTATTTGTTTTTTAATGGGTTATAAAGGTCCGATAACTTGAATAACAAATTTAACATGTTAACCTGAATTGATCAAAGTCAATTCAATATATTGTCATTTTAATATTTTAAAAAATATCTTGATTTTCTTTTAAATCAAATTATATTTTTATCAATTATTTAAGTTATTTTTAAATTTATCAAATCAATCAGATTATATCAAAACAATCTTTATATAATTTTTTTTTCTGAAAACCACATTAACAACATTTATATATTCTTTTAATGTTTTTTAAAAAAATTATACAACCCACAACGTAGCACCAACAATGATCTACTTAATTACTAGTTTTGTTTGGATGATCCCTGCTGATTCCAAATACAAACAAAATGTAGCCATGTTATTTCACAAAATTCAGAATATATTAGTTGAAAGAAAAACAGTCACCAAACTGGACTCGGACTCGTGTTTGTGATTCGAGTGTGAGCGATAAGAAACATGTTAATCCGTGGGGAAAGAGTCTGAATGGTCCCTGACATTTGTGCCAAATAAGAACAGAAACGAGGGAGGCAAAGTCAATCTGCAACCATTTTATAGCAGTTCTCCATTTCTATTGGGAAGAAACATCAAAGTCCTCGGTCAGGTAGATTCAGTTGATTTTGTGCAAGCAGTCACCATGACATAAACTGTACAATTTAAAAGGTTAAATGGAGCTCATGTAATTTAAGACATGGCTTCACACTTTGAGGAACTTGCAAAAATTACATAGCTAGCATGATTGATGATGCACACAAAAGATATCATCTATAGTTTAAGATAGTAAACCCCACCCTATTAATCCACCAGGCATTGAGCGCAGGCATCAACGTCTACTAGTTTTCCCCAAACAATCAATTCGATTCAGTCTTGTATGCCCAACCATGTTTGTCCAAGTATGCATGGACCGCCTCCTTTATAGCTAAGTTTGGAACCAGCTGAGAAGGTTCAAGAGGTTCTCGTGTGACTGGATCAAAATTTCCCACCTGTGTATAATTAAGTCACCAATCAATGCAAATAAATAAAACGCAAATGAAAAGCATCTCAATTTGAACAAGCAATATCAAAAACACAAATCACCTTCTCAAGATGGTCAAGGAGCACTGCTCTTTCATATGAAACCCCACTTGGAGTAATGACAGGATCACGGAGAATATCAAGGGTGATTTTACAACATAAATAATCTGGCACCTGGAATTTTCAAATTAATCCCACAACATTATAAATCAGCGGTCAGTAATTTTAAGAGAGAAGGAAAAAAAAGATGTAAATTAAACAAATCCAAAGACACCTCAGATGGCGTGTCATCTTCTGCAGCTTTCTGGAATACTTGTCCTAGAAGCTCCAATTGTTGCAGATGGGAAACAATTGAAACAATTGGGTCATCCAGGAATCCTTCTGTCTCAGAATCATCAAGGAAATGTTTTTCTTTAAGAGCCCTCTCACAAGCTTCTCTGAGTCAAACCAGGGAAATTAGCATGAGAAGGTAGGAAATAGGACAATTTATAGTTCTCTTAGCACATATGAGCAAAGATCTGCAATAATGGTACAGCCTAAACTCACAGGAATTACATACTTCAAGCTTTGTAGTTCCCATGAACGCTGCGTAGATTCTTCCTCCCACTCCAAGTATTTTGCCTTTGCTAGCTCCTCCCAGATCTCCTCCACCATGTAACCATTCGGGTTGGCACCCCTACCAAGATCCAATGCCTGATAAAAATATAATGCTAATTTAAGATTTAGTGCTAAGATTAATAGCCTGCACATTTTCTTTGTATCCAACAGAAACTAAAATTCAACATGTATTAGGATCCAATTTGCAACAGAGGCTATAGAAACTAATATGATCAAAGTCACTCATAAAATTTGTACCATGAATGATTCATCTTATTTTTGTCCCTTTTCCACATCTATCATGTCAATCCCACAAGCTACTACAGTGCTGCTACTAGCATTAACATCATAGTATGGATAGTAACAACTGCTGTTCAATTTTTACATACATGCTACAAAAATCATATTGTCCATTGCCAGGGTATGTTGTCACTACTTTGAACATTTAGGTTTAACCTACTTAGAGTGAAAGATACTCCTAATGCAAAGCTCACCAGATACCTGAAGACAATATATATATGTGGACAAGCATGTATAAACCAGGGTGGATTTTCATTGTAAAATTAAAAGCTAGAACTTATCCAACAAGTCTTCATTAGACTACGTTTTGCCCACTATAACCATGATTATGAGGCCCTTAACATCGATTAATAACACCATCAACCACACATACACAATTTTAGCTCCAGCTGCTAACATGTGTAGACAAGACTAAATCCCCAGCCGATCAAAGCATAAAAACACCAGATAGGCCATATCAATCCAGATTACCAAGGTCAGAACAATAATTTGACACTATTGGAATCATGATATAATAGCAATGTTCAGCTGCAGCAGCAGCAGCTGGAATCATGATATAATAGCAATGTTCAGCTGCAGCAGCAGCAGCTGGAATCATGATATAATAGCAATGTTCAGCTGCAGCAGCAGCTGCTGCTGCTGCTGCTGCCGCACACATTTCTGGCCATGCTTAAAAGGTAGATGGCTTTCTTATGTGCTACAAAGAAATGTAATCCAGTTGACCTACACAAAATAATCTTGCCTTTGATGTTTGAAATATACATGTAAACCATCTTGATATATGGACATGCATTGTAGTACAAGAACATCCCGGTTGCAATACTAATCTTGAATATATGAAATGGTAACATATACAGCTGATGTGTGCAGAGGAGAAGACATGCACTTCATACTTTACAAACCCCTACCTTCCTATTCTCTTTATCAGTAGCAATCTCATAACATCTGGTTGGACATACCCATATTCAGTTGATGTTGTTATGACCAGATTATTATATGTGCAATCAATAGGCTGGAGCTAAAACAAATAAAAATGACAAGTAAAAAATCTATAAAGAGCAATAACAAGAGGCTCAAAGCTAAAAAATATGAGGTGTAAATGTTCATTTATCAGCCTTGTGCTAGCAGGTAAAACCAAATGGCCAAATGCAATCATGCAAAAGCAGAGAAAATGACAAGTTTAAGAGGAACAGCAACATGAAAAACTGTGACTCCAACACATTTCTTTCCCTTGGCTTATTTAGAGGGGTTTTCTTTTCTCTTGATCCTCCGCGAAGAAACAGGCTATTAACAAGATTGCAGCACTAGCTATGGTAGTCCAATCACATGATGTTCCGGAGGAGGGAATTTGGAGATATCTACAACTTTTAGAGCTTTTCTGCATGAAGCGGTTGCTCCCAGCACTCAAACCTGCAACTGTGGGGTTACAAGCCCAAGACTTTGAATGGCCCTTACCAAGACCAACACAACTACTTGATAGACAGTTTGTGACCCTACAGCTTTTATTCAAAATTCCGACTCGATAAATTTCACGGGAATAACTAGAAGAAATAGGCTGTTATGATCGACAATCCATCATGGTAAACCACAAAAAACTAGAACCATGCATTCCCTACGTTTCAACCTTTTGTCACTGAAGTTTGAATATCTACAGTTGTTATATTTACAACCTCATAATAGTTTATGTTATGAACGTTTGATCACCATAAGCAAAGTGGATTCTACCAGAAACGAAGTTTTGATGGATTAAGCAGCCTAAATGGCTAACACAAGGAGCTAAGAAAAGGCACAAAGAGCTATGCCACTTTATAGACTATTATTCAATAATAATAATGTAAAAAAAAAAAGGCCATGCTGAAGACACAATCAGATAGAGACATTCTCAAATATGTACTGAAAGTTTAAAGGAAACGATTGAATATGAGATCTAAATAAGAAGCCTCAAGGCCCATTCAAAAAGCTTCATTTCAGAAAACAGCCAACAGAAAGAAGATTAAACTACTAGCTTACAGGCAACTAATGCAGGTCTTATTCAATGGTTTCACAACAAAAGACTCGAGCAAGAAAGTGAAAAATAACCTATCATGTAACTCAAAAACTTCTTCAACCTACGAGTCCAAATGCTAAAAGCAGAAAAAACATCTACCAGTAACTTGTGTTGATATGAAAAACAATTCAAGAAACAACTCGAGATAAGAAAACCAACTCTTACTTTCTCCAACTCCTTGACTCCTTCAGAGTACTCTTGCTTCTGAAGTAATGCGAGTCCCAGCATATAGTGAGCCTGTAAAGCAGCAAGCAAGGGTGAATTTTGCACAACCACCCACACTACATAGAAGTAAAAAAACAAAAAAAAAGCAACCACTTTCTTCTAAATTCAAAAGACAAACAAACCTTCACCTAAGAACCATTATCTACTTTCTTAAAACAAAAATCAAGATTCTAAAAAAAAATCACAACCCACATTTCCTTTCAAGATTTTAACACCTTCATCACATTTTCAATCACTTTCCCATTTTCCGACTCATAAGATACTTCTCTATCCATCATCAACAAAAACAAGTACAACATCCACAAACTCGTGACGCGTCCAACACATAACCCACTCACTTCCATCAAACCATTCTTATTCTATCTTTTTCTATATAAGTCAATTGCGATTATGACATTAATAAAATCAAATAAAACACCATTACCTTGACAGAGTAATGATCAAGCTGAATGGCCTTGCGAGAATCCTCTTCTACTCTAGTCCAATCACTTAACCACAAAACTTAGTCAAATTAATAATTTACACCAATAATATTACAGAAATTCGACCTAAAAAGGAAAAAAAATGATTTACATACTTGCGTTTTCGATGGCATAAAGCACGATTAGTCCAATAAACAGGAACTTTAGGGCACAGCGTAATCGCCTTTTCAACAAAAAAAAAGAAAATTAAATCAGCAAACAAAAAAAAAGAAAATCACATAAATATATATAGAAAATACCGCACCGCAGTGTACGCATCGATGGCGGCTTGAAATCGATCTTTACTAAAGCATATATTCCCTTCTAGCCTCAAATTCTCTGCTCGTTTCTCTTCGTCACTCAATGCGGATACCCCCGGTCCCATCCTCCCTCCCTCTATCTATCTCTTGATTTATTCTCTAATTTTTCTCTTTAATTACTGTATTAATAAAAACTAGTATCTATTTTTTTTTCCTTTTTCTGAATTTATTGTATGGGAGCTGTAAAAATCTTGCGAAATGGAGGAGGAGGCGACGCGAGCGAAACGGCACGCCTGTAGGTTGGAGGAGCAAAGGGAAAGTGATCGTGGAGAGATGGGTCGCGGGTGGGGGTTTTAGTTTTGGGGAGGATTACGGGTGGGCTTGATGTATTATTGTTTTGTTATCAATTGAGCTCTAAAGTTTCTTATTTAAACATTTTTACCTCCAATTTATCATTTTTGCTTGTAAAAAACGCTCCTATAGGTGGACTCCAAACAAGAATGGTATCAAAGCTCAGTGTTCAATCGTGTGACTTGTTTCATTCCTGTCTTGAGTTTGATTCTCTATATGCATGCCTGTCACCCCCGCGCTGTCTTATCTGCTCATTGGGCTTGCAGGATGTTCAGTGAGCCATGAGGAATAATCATGGTGCGCACAAGCTGACCCAGACACCTCACGATAATAATAATAATAAAAAAAAAAGTATCAAGGGTCAAGAGAATTCTAAAAATAAATATTAAAATAATAAGAGATTATATTTTAAGTGAATTTAATGAATTTAAGAGATTTAAAACCTAGTTAATAATAAGATAATACATTAGAGATAAAAATATGCTCGTCAGTTTAGGCGAATAAACTAGTTAATTAACAACCTTTTGATTTTCCTTTGATGTTGATGGTCGTCGTTTCTTCATTAAAAAGGAAAGAAAACCCAGAGCAACTTCTAGCACAAGTAGTCGTAGTAAAATGCCACCCCACCCCAAAAAGCTCCATCCACTCACATGGAAATAATTTTACACGGTTTATCGCTAGCCCCAAGATTTACAACTTCCTGCAAAACTCGTTCTAAAACTCCAATCATCATGATTTAAAAGAAAAAACAAAATCAAGATTTTTATTTTTCTTTTATTATTATTATTTTTAATAACGGTAATTTTTATTTAAAAGAAAAAAATAACGGTAATTTCATATTATTTTTAATCTAAATTAACCCATCCAATCGATAGAGCGGTCTGAAACTCGGCCAAGTAGATTTTTAGATTAATGCTATTTTCGACTCTACAAAAAAAAAAAAAGATAATGTGGAATTCGTGCATAAAGAAAGTTTGATATTTCAAAAGAAAGCATTAAAAATCAGACTGACCAAAGGTCAAAAGTTTTCTTTTGTTCTAAAGGGCCAAATACCTGGTTGATGGTTTTCAATGAAAAGACTTGATTTCAAATTTAATACAGTTAAAAGAGGACGTGTGGGATTACAATTAAACTGTACTTTAAAAAAAAATAAAAAAAAAACTTTAAATTGATATTTTTTATTTTTCTTTATCATTTAATATATTAATGTTAAAAATAAAAATAAAATATATATATTATTTTAATATATTTTTAAATAAAAAATACTTTTAAAAAATTCCCTTGCCCAAAGCACACAACTAATTTCAAAGACAGGAAGAGATGCCATGCCAGCATATGACAAGCCATTGCTATATAGTAAAAGTGACAAAATAACTGCTTAAGTTCCACAAAACTGTGTCGAGAAATGACAGCAGCCATCAGTTATTCCAACCTGTGCTCTATCTATTCTTGAAAAACTGTACCCTTTCTGGTCACTTTCCAAGCGCAAACATGAAATTAGCCTCATTGTTCTTGGGTATGGAATCAGATTGTTCCAGTGAACAAAGCAACCCGTTGCATCTCATTCAAGGTGCCTAACCAGACGAATGGATTGGTACTGTATACTCTTACGGTACAGACTCGCGACGTTTGCAGACAATGTATCAGAAGATCTTTAACCGTTGCTGATCAGGAGAGACTAGATTCTTGAATCTTTTCCGTCTTCGGGAGAGATGCTTGATAACTGCTCTCGAACACGATTGACAAGTTGAGAAGCTTCCTGGTCAAAATTCAGGGGACGCCTTCGCAAACTCTGTGAAAAGTCATTGGTCCAATGTTTCTCTCAGGATGCTACTGTGTTGGTCCACAATACAATCAAGCAAAAAACAAAGGATGCATACCTCAGTGGTCCATAAGCAATCACGCGCCTTACGGGGGATTATGTGGATGTGCGTCTGAAAATTCAATGTTGATAAAGAGAAATCAGGAAACATCGAAGAATTCAGTTGCTGTGAATACTTACAGCTTATAAGATGAGAGTAGCTATTCTCTATACAAATAAATAGCAACGAAAGTGTTGTTTTTGGTTCAGCAAGAAACACAGCACAACACTGGTCACATCAGCAATCCATCGTTATTACATCAAGCTTTTATTTTTCCATAGAGACAACTTTAGAATTACTTACATGAAAAATGACTTGGCCTGCAGCAGCACCGTTATTTACCAACAAGTTGAAAGAATCTGTAAACACCAACATTCCAAGAACAGAAGTTCAGATGGAGCTCAAGTTCGACAGAACACTAGGTTTAAAAATGGTCCAAAAACTTGTAAATACAGTGAGAAAGCAGATGAACTCATGCTTCCCTAGTCATGCCAGATGCGGCATTCATTTCTTAAGAAATTCACCTCTGCCCCCCTATAAAAAGGTGCAAACAAGTGCCTTCAATCCTATAAAATAAATATCGACATGCGAAAATAAAAACATTTAAGAAAAGAAAAGATATGTTATCAGTTGAATTTCAACTCATTTATGTCCGTGGCTAGATGTCAATCAGCATTCCCACTTCTCAGGGGAAGGACCAGGATTTGCTTTGGGGGGAAGATGGCACCCCAAAGTTTTGAAAATTTTCAATTTGACACTAGAATTTTTTTTGAAATCCCAGTTCCATCTGAGCCACTGCTCAGGCTACCCAGAAAACAGTAGTTCTTTGTTGGGTCAAGGTTGGTTGGCAGTTAGGTATGCAGATGTAAACCCAGCTCTAAATGAGAAATCATCAGCCTAACTCCACTGTAATTTTATACATGCTCCCGAACATCGTTGACAATTGAGGCATGTTATGAATGAAGGAAAGAATATGGATAAACAGAGATGCTGGGGGAAAGGGATATTTGTTAATTACAGCAACAGTAAAGAAATGTTGGATACATACCAGAACCATTTGCTTTCATGATTGCATTACCAATTGAAGGCACCTTTGCACACATTGCTGCTACCACCTGCAGACCCAATTTATTAGAAAATACATCCATGATTTTTCTTTCATGGAGAAAAAAAGGAACACTCTGAGCTCTGATATTACATGACTAGCTTTAACATTTCACGAAAACATGAAGTATCATGCAAGGGTTTGTATGCCAGGCCAGACTGGTGGAAAAATCAATTTTTGATCAGGGTCAGATGGATCCAACTTGAACATTGATACAGGGCTTCCTTTGTCCCCAATAAGAAATCACATGACTTCCACATATACCGGGCAAAAAAAAAGGGCATGGAGCACCAGCTCGACAGCAAGAAAATTGATTTATTGGGATTCAGAACTGCACTTGCTGGCTAGCTTACATTGCAACCCAGCAATGCTCACTTCTTAATTCATAGGAAGACAGTTGTATATCTTTTCAGAAACACCGTCCATTAAAAAAGTAAAAGTAAAGCAGTACCAGCATGAAACTGCAACTTCAAGGTCATAACTACTCTCCATTACTCTCTTTTTCTATAATCAAATTTTCAGTCAGCCTTCTAAGACTAGGTAACCACCCCTCCCTGGCTCCCTCCATCCCTCTCTCACTGCTCAAACAAGAAACTTTCAGCGCAGTCATTGACCTTGTCATCTTCTGAGCACCAAACATGTCTGCATCTTTGATGCAGAGTCCAACCCAGGTTTCATGACACTATGCAATTCATGCTAACATGGTAACTATGGGGAAAAAAACACGTGATATAGGTGTAATCTCAACAAAAAAAAAGAAAAGTTTGCTCGTGTGACTTGGGTGGAATCATGTAGTTACAGAAATAACACAAGGAGCTGAAAAAAGGTTTCAACCCTCAGAGATCAAACTCCACATATCTACAAAAGATAGGCCTCCTTGTCTGAGCTCGGTGTTGATAGCTAAAGGCGGTAAAAGCACAATAACTATTGAAGGACTCGGGCAGTCAAGTCAGCCCTGGCATGGCTCCAGTTGAATACAAGCCGATTTTAGCAAATTACACATTCCTAACACCTCAATTGTAGCCTTGCAGACCAATAAAACATCTCACTTACACCTTTATTGGCAGCTGATCAAGCATGGATTCAGCTTTGTTGGGAGTTTCTCTTACGTTTAATCCAGTAATAACATCCCTTGCATATACTATGTGTACTTAGTTGGCGAACAATTTTGAATAACTCAGGAGGGATTAGCATCAAGTGAGAGTTACTTACAGAAGGAGGAGTGGCTTCCAGGCAAGAAAAATGAGATTTTGGGATGATAAGAGAGTGCCTGGAAAAAAAAATTGCAGCTTCATATCATTTCATCATTCAACCACAGACAAAATTACAGGAAAAAAATTCAAAATCTTGGAATCCTGGAAGTATTTGGAGGACATGAAATCATTACAATGATAACATATGAGACAATGTTTGGTTAAGGAGGAAGAGTTAAACTTTGTTGATTTCTATACATAGAACACAAACTGGTAGTTTTATCAGACTACTCTTTCCGGGCAACCTTGGTGCCTACTTGATCAAATTCTCTCACTTTCACTTACACGAAAATTACCCCCTTTTTTTCCTTTTTCTTCCTAAGAAATTCCAGTAATTTAATAAAGATTGCACACTAATGAGAATTCAATCCATTCCAAGAGGGTTTCTACTATTGTGAACAGTTAAGGACATGACAGTGCTTTATGAACATGATAACTCACCCGGGACTCAATGGACTGGAATCCAAAATACACAGGCATGTCTCATCTTCATAAAGCTGTACAATTCAGATGGGCAGAAGGAAGGAGCAAAATTTCAGAGCTAAAATATAAGAAAGTCATTGATTTGCACAAATAACCACAGCTAATAGCAAAGTTTGCAGGCATCTGAAGCTTAAACACTAGGAAGCATGAAGATTTACCTTAAACGCAGGGGATTCACCGCGAACAATCCTGCAGAAAACGCAGTCTAGTTGGTGATTCCTCGTGTCGCCAGCAGCATCGTTAATGGAGGCAGAAGAAGTGATGGAAGAAGATAAACGTGAAGTCGGAGAGGGAGAGTCAGGGAGGAGATGGGAGCAGATAATGGAGAGCCTACTTCGTGACTCCATTCACGCGAAATTAGTTGCTTTAACGACAATCGCCAGTGTCGCCATAAAATACTTGTGTCGTGAAAATTGAAGGGGTTTGAAAGGATTGGAAGTGCAGAGGCAGAAGGATTTTGACAGGACAAGACAGGTCAGTTGGGATTGTTTCGATCGTAGGAGGTTACAGAGAAGGCGTTGGCTTTGCTTATCCACGTTCTTTGATTTTGTACGGGACTTGTCGACTGTCTGGTTCTGGGGCTATTATTTTGTTCCCCTCAACCCTCCCTGCCTTATCACTTTGGTTGTTCATCGTTGTCTTCAGCAGTGAGTGTTGCTTTAGTTTTGTTTTACTTTTGATTAGTTTTGTTTTAATTTATTATTGATTTAATAATTGTTTTTTAAAATATTTTTTTGTTTTGAAAAAATATTAAAAATAAATTTTAATTTTTTAAAATTTATTTTTAACTTCAACATATTAAAATATCAAAAAATACTAAAAAAATTAAATTTTAATAAAAAACAAGTTGAAATTCATTCTTAAATACTCCTTTTGATATTACGTTTTAAAAATATATATAAATTAAAGTTTATTTTATAATAAGGATTTTAATAGAGAATTTTAAATGAAATTTATCTAAAATTATAATGTATATTAATTAAGTAAACAATTTTAAATTTATAATTAAAGCAAAACATAAAATATATCATACCACATAAAAAATAGAGCCTGAATAAATTAATCAAATTAATTCAATAGAATATTTTTTTGAATATTTTTGAATGATTTTACTTAGAAAGTGTAAAAAAAAAATATTTTGACATTAATTTTAAAAACCAAAACTAAAAAATTGAATTATACCAAATCAAACCAAACAAGAAAAAACTAATTATAAACTAAAGGTTCATTAAAACAAACCCTATGAATAATAACCCAACTAAAAAAACCATAAATTAAATTGAGCTTATTCAATTTTTTAAAAAAAATGAAAAATTAAATGAAAAATAAGTTTGGTTTGGTTACTTGATTACCGTTCTAGAACGCGGTCCAGACAGTATTTCATGAAAAGTTATATGTTTAGATTATTTTGATGTGTTAGTGTTAAAAATAAATTAAAAAATATTATTTTGATATGTTTTTAAATAAAAAAATTACTTTAAAAAAAATTGTTATCATAACATCGTATTAATTTTCTTTAATTTTTTTAAAAAACATCAGTTTGATTATATTATTTTTTATCTAAACCACACTGTTGTTCATAAGGCTAACAGAAACAGGGGCCTCGTGAATATTTGTCCATTTTCAACTCATTCCTAGGCAACCACATCTTTGTTCACATAAATATCTTCAACAAGGACATTCCAACGTAAGCAACTGGTTATATACAATAAAAATTTCTCCTCCTCTTTTTTTTTTTTTTTTTTTTTTTTTAATAATAACTGGTGGATGTGGAGTGACATTTTCCTCTTGTGAGGCCATTCCTTTTCTCTTATACTACCAAGTGAGGCTCGCTGCCCCAATACTGCCCCCTTGTTATCCTGTAATTAGTAATATGTTGCATGCTATTTTTGGTAATGTTTTTTTTTTAAATTGAAAATATATTAAAGTAATATTTGTATAAATATTATTTAAATATATTTTAGAAATAAAACAATTTGAATAACATTTAAAAAACTAGGTTGAATTGCATTGCCAAACCAGAGGATTTGTATAATTGTATTGTTACAAGAGAGTTTATGGGTACACTTGGGTTAGATTTTAACTTATAATTATATTAAATTTAATTTTTTTATATTTTACAAATTATAAACCCAACTTATTTTATTTTATTTTTTTGAAAGCAGGTTAGATATATCAGTTAAATTATTTTTTTATGATTATTATAGATATTTATAGGTTGAGTTTGTATTGTTAATTTTTATGAATTGAGCTTTATTAAAAATAAAATTTAAACTCAATAAATTAACATAAAACTTATTATAAAACATAACAAACAATTTAGACTTAATAAGTCAACTCAATCAATTAACTAAAATAAAAAGGTCAATGCAAGAAAAAAGACAGAATCCTAGCTTGATCCCGCATCTATCAAACCTAATAAATATCTATTTATTGCATGCTTTGATATCCAAGTGATTTCATATTTAGACAACAAAGTATCTATAGAAATTAATAATATTTATATATGCAACTAAGAGGGATTGATAGTTTCAGGATTGTAAATTGGCAATATTGAATATTAAGAATATAATTTCCCCCCTCCCCCCCTACTGTATGAATATTTATTCATTTAGAGAGCAATTTTTTCCTCTATTAAATTATTTGTTTGTATATAAAAAAAAAATTATATAATGTATATGAGAAATTAAGTTATATTGGTGATTTAATATGTAGAAATTTACTAAAACATGAAGATTTTAATAATAAAAAAATGCGAGGGCTTATAACTAGTGTATAATATCGTATAATATTTTGTATGAAACACATATTGACATACAGTTAGGGGATAGAAAAAAAATTAAAAAACCGATTAAATCAAGAAAACCAGAAAAAAAAATAACTAGAAAAAAAATAACTGAAAAAACCAAATCATGAAAAAAAATCGATTAAAAAGATTAAAATTTTAAAAAAAACCGACCAGTTCAGTTTGGTTTCGGTTTTATAAGCCTGAAACTAAAAAAATCGAACCGAATCAAAACCAAAAAAAACCGAGACAAGCCAAAAAAACCGAGCCAAAACCTAGCCAAACCGAGTCAAAACCGAGCCAAACCAAAAATCCAAGCCAACCAGTTTTTTTTCTAAAAAACCGAACCAAAACCAGTTGGTTTGAACTGGTTTCGGTTCGGTTTTATTTTTTTTTTAAATCAATTTAATTATTTTTTTTTATAAAAATCAAATCAAACAAAAAAAAAATCATCTCTACATGCAGTCACTTTAACGTCTTGTTTTCTGTTAATTTTTTTTTTTTAGAAAAATCATTTATATTTATCCATCAATCTCCTTGGGCATGCAGCTGTTCCACCATTCCTTTCACAGGTTAATGTATTGATGCCCTACGGACCTCTATGAACATTAATGAGAGAACAGAGAAGCTCTGCTATGTTGCTTACTTTTTTATCTTTTGACTTTTACACACACACACACACATACATCAAGGGCCATGCTCGAATTTAAGTTTTGATCTGAACAATTATTTAGGTCAAGTCGAGCCCAGGCTAGTCTAGGTTCAGCCCAACTTTGTCTATGGACCAATCTATTTAGGCATTTCCATGTAAAAATAAAAATAAAAGGAAAAATTTAAATTCTATATGTTTTTTAGGATCTTACAAGCTAATAGTTTTTTCTGTGATAACCTAAATCTCAACTTAAGTGATTATTGTAATCAAACTATATCAACTATATATTAATGAAATTTGGTTATCTTTATTAAACCCTTGTCAATTTGATTTATTTCCTGCCAAGTCAATAAAAAATTGACTTCTTTTATTTTTTTTTACTTAACTAAAATAAGAAAAAATAATTCATGAGTTAACCTAAAGTTTTGTTTTGTAGGTTGATTCAAGATGACCGGTACTTAGTTCAATTATGGTTTGGGTCTGAGTTGCTAGTGTATTTTTTTTTTTTACTTACGTGGGTGTCCGGGTCAGCTTACGCGCACCACGACTAATCTTACGGCCCATTGAACATCCTGCAAACCCAGTGAGCATGTAAGGCACCGCGAGGGTGACAGGCGTGCACAGTGAAGTTCGAACCCGGGTGCAGAGGAAGGGAACAAGCCCCTACCACCGCTAGGCCAATACCTCAAGTGTTGAGTTACTAGTGTATTTGATATTATGGTATAGCGTATTTTTCACATTAAATTTTAATTTTTTATCTCATATTTATTTTATATCAACACATCAAAATTATTAAAAAAAACATTAAAAAATATATATTAATTTTATATTTTTCAAGTGAAACTCATTTTTCAAACACACTAAAAAGATAGAAATTACCATACTTCTAAACATTCGTAAAATATAATTATACTCATAATTGAATAATAATGCCTCAATTTTACCATCTCCTCATCTATGATTATATAATTAATCTATGATATTTTTTTTATTTGACGCTATTGGAATAGAAAAAAATAGAAGGATTTACTAATAAGCTATTTTATTTCCATATTTTATTTGTATTTCTTGATAAGCTATTTAACATTTAGTTCTTTGTTTAATTTATTTTCTAAAACAGCCTGTCTTTTAAAGGAAAAAAATATCAAATGTTTCTTGACCATGTAAGCTCTTTAATCGACCCACTGGAAAAAAAATTATGGCTACGTCATTGATTGCATGTATCTAAGCAGTGACGAAGCTAGATTAATTATTCAGGGGCGGCAAACTAAATGATCAATTAATATAGAGAATATTTTTTAATGTTTTTTGTTTGAGAATTTATTAAAATAATATTTATTTTTTAAAAATAATTCTTGATATTAGATTCTGAGAACACAAAAACAAAATTAATTTAAAGCTTGAAAAATTAATTTTTTTTAAACATGATTGTACCATAATAAAAAACAAACGAAGCATAAATTATCATAAAAATAATATTAACGAGCAACAACCATTTTTATATACAAATATTTTTTAGGTGTCGTTCAGTAAAAGCACAAGCAAGTGTTGCAAAAAATGATATACAGTGTTTTAATATAAAATTTAAATATTTTTATGTTTCAGAGTTGACATATTATTATATGTCGAATATATAAGAAAAATAAAGTGTCTCGGAGTATAAGAGAATGAGGTGTTTACATTATTTTGTCACCTGGTCAATTAACTTATTTTATTATCATATATCTTTTGAAGGTTCTATTTATACGTTTTAAAAATATTTTAAAAAAAATTAAAATTTTTTTATTTTTTTTTTACTTCAAATTAATATTTTTTTGTGTTTCTAGATTATTTTGATGCGTTAATGTCAAAAATAATTTTTTTTTAAAAAAAATTATTTTAATATATTTATAAATAAAAAACACTTTGAAAAGCAATCACACTCAAAATGAATGAGAAACCTTTTTTCTATTATATAAATTTAATTTTAATTTCATTTGGAAAGACTGTCTTCTTCTTAGCAATATATTTTTTATTAGATAAAAATAAACCTCATACATATTGATAATTCTTCAATAAAATATTCCAATAAAAGAATTATTTAAATATATACAAACCAGGGGTGGGAAGACAATGATTTTTATGGTGGTCAGAAAGTAGCTAAAAACATCTTATTAATTATTTTCTAAATTCATTTAAAAAAGATACAATTAATAGAAAGAAATTATAAATAAAAATATTGTTATAAATTCCAGTAAATTATTGATTTGATATTCTATTTACTTTGTATATCTATCTCTCTTTTTTAAATAAAATTTAAAAAATAATTAATAAAATATTATTAATTACTTATTAAACATAAAATTTCAAATACAAGCAACAACCATTGTACTACCATTGTTATATTAATACTCAAACTTAGATATTAATTAAGATTTACAAAATTATTTTTAAATTGTTTTTTTTAATTTTTGACATTAAAAATAAAATTAATTGAAAAACATTAAAAAAATCAATTTAATACTTTTCAAACCAAAATAATTTAAAAAACGGACTGAAACACAACAAACACACCCTTAATCTAGATTCATGTACAAGATCTCGAGGAAAAAATAAACTGTCAAGCCTTCTCTATTTTATTATTTTATTTTGTAAAAATAAAGAAAAGTGGATAAATAGTTAAATACCTTGGCTGCCGCAAATGAACCAACGCCGCGTTTGAAGCTTTCAAAATTCTACCACCTCTCTCCACCCCTTCTAGAAGTCCTCCATGACAAGTAATAATTTCTTACGTCATCCAGCGCTCCTTTATTCCCCCTCTCACGCGGACACACCCATCTTTACTTAGCACGGTTCAGATACAGCCACGTCATGTAAAACGACCCTTTGTCTCACGTGTACAAATTTCATTGCATCACCTACCTCATCACTATCTTCAAAGTCATGGGCTTCTCGCACCAAATCTTGCCTTCTTGGAATGCCAGTCCTTGTTTGCCAAGAAATGTCCCAGTGAGACCACCAACTCATTTTCCTTTATAAATAAGCTCTCCTTTTTCCTCCTGAATTACCGGATCATCCTGCAGCCAACAAAAGCAAATCTCCGACGATATCTCCGTCAGGTCAGTTCTAATCTCAATGAACATCGTCCACCACGAATACCTTGAAGAATCTGAAGAAGAAGAAAGATTGCCGATTTTAAACATGGAAAGCATGAAAGTGATATCCCCACTGGGGCGGGGAGCCAAAGGCGTGGTCTTTCTCGTTAAAGAGGAGCCACTCGGTGAATTTTACGCTTTGAAGGTGGTCTCGAGGGAATTTGTGAAGAAAAAGAAGCGTGGCAGTAATGATAAGGACATGGAAGGGGAAGAATACAGGAGGATTTATTTTGAACAGCAAGTTGTGAGTCGTTTTAACCACCCACTTTTGCCAAAACTGCGAGGTGTTTTGGCCACTGACAAGATTCTTGCCTACGCCATAGATTATTGCCCTGGTCGTGATCTTCATTTCTTGCGAAAACAACAGAGCGAGAAAATGTTCGCCATAGATACTATCAGGTGCGTAGTTGTGTTATATATCCGTTTCCAAACTCGTATATTGATATCGATATATATGTATAATCTAATCTTGGGTTTGAATTTATAGGTTTTACGCGGCAGAGTTGGTTTTGGCATTGGAGTATCTACACCGTTTAGGGATAGCGTACAGAGATTTAAAGCCGGATAATATAATGGTTCAAGAAAACGGTCACATAATGCTAGTAGATTTCGATCTATCCACAAAACTTCCTCCAAAATCTGCAAGCCCAGTTTCGGTAGTGGCAGATCGGAGAAAACGACGGTCTCCTCTCAACCGATTTTTCAACAGGGGGGTTTCACCGGACGACTCAGGGGAGGAACTGGGCCACAGACTGTCGGAGCCAGACTCGACCTCCAAGTCTAACTCGTTCGTTGGAACGGAGGAGTACGTGGCACCGGAAGTGATTCAAGGGGACGGTCACGATTTTGGTGTTGATTGGTGGTCTTTGGGTGTCGTTTTGTATGAGATGTTGTATGGAGTGACGCCGTTTAAGGGGGAAAGTAGGAAGGAGTCTTTTTACAGGATTTTAACTAAAAAACCTGATTTAGTTGGTGAAGCGACGCCTTTGAGGGACTTGATTGGGAAGTTGTTGATCAAGGACCCTAAGGAGAGGATTAGGGTTGAGGGAATCAAGGGTCATGATTTTTTTAAAGGAATTGATTGGGATTTATTGCTGCAAATCTTGAGGCCACCGTATATTCCTTTCATGGATAATTGGAGTGAGGGAGAGGGTAACAATGGAATTAAGGAAATTGATGTGGAGATATTTGTCCAAGAAATTTTTGGTGCTGGTGATGATGATAAAAAGAAGAATCTTGATGGTAATCATCATGGGATTGAGAATAAAAAGGTTTGGGTTAATGGACTCAATACCAACCATCCGTGTGAGGCTGAGAATTTTCTTGTTTTTTAACTTTAATTTTAACTAGTTAATTGTAATATTTATTCATTTTTTTAACCCAACATATACACACACACATGAATATTGAGATATTTTTAACTGCTATTTGATTTTACTACAGATGATTTATTTTAGATATAAGTGATTTTCATTTTTTAATATATTAATATATTTGTGCTTGGTTAATATTTTGGAATACAATGAATAAATACAAAAAATATAGAAACTTGTCTGATTAAAAAAATATAAACATAAAATAAATTTATTCTACTCGAGACATATTCTTTTATATTTTTAATCAAACTCTCCTACCGAATCAAATTAATATATGCGCTCGCACAATTACAAGGATATTCTTTGATGCAGTTTTTTTTTTTTTTTAATATGAAGATTTCATTTCATATTATTATTTGTTTTTGTGTTTTAAAAATATTTTTATTTTTTTATTTTAAATTAAGTTTTTTTTATGTTTTGAGATCATTTTGATATATTGATATCAAAAATAATTTTTTAAAAATTAAAAATATTATTTTAATGTATTTTCAAGTAAAATATAATTTAAAAAATAACTACAATCACATTCTCAAACACTATAAAAGCTTACGTAGTCGTGACAAATATTCCAACACCTAGTAGTTGTGTTTTCACTTGGGAAACTTAATAGCTAAGGATCTTTAAATATGGCAGCTTGCTCGTTACGCTGTACAAAAAATCTAAATTTCAGTTTATTTTCAACATCCTTGATTTTTTAAAGGAAAAATTACTTTATCTTTCTATAATTTAGTATTGTTATATTTATCCTCTATTTTTTAAAATTATATTCTATATTTTAAATTTTGCACATGCAACAATTTATATTCTAAATTATCTTATCGTTGGTTTTTTTTACACTCATAAAAAAATATAAATTATAACTTTTCAACAACACACGCAAATTGATTGCCATCTTTCACTTTAATTTATTCCAAGAGTTCCCACATAACAACCGTAAGAGCTTTCTAAGAAATTACAATAGCTTAGTCTTAAAGTAATGGAAGAGCTTTTTCTTCTTTACGTCAATTAAAGTTTTTTTAAAATTACGTTTTTCTACATTTTTGGGTCTTTTTATTATTATTATTAATGTGGGGATCCGGATCAGCTTGCCCGTACCTCTACTAATCCCATAAATTCTGAAATTAACGACCATGTAAACTTCTGATAGGCATCATATTAGCAACCATAGGGCTTGAACATGAGATCACAGGGGAAGCAAACCCTTTGGTTCCAAGAGGTAACCTCTTGGTTCCATTTTTGGGTCCATTTTGGATCCCTTCTGTGTAGTTTCTTTTTTTTGCTTGTTGTTTTTTTTTTAGTTTAACGTGGGTATCCGTGCCAGCTTGCGCGCACCTCGACTAATCCCACGAGCCCTGAAGTTAATGATCATATAAACCTCCAGTAGTTATTATATGAGCAATCACAGGATTTAAACTGAAACTATAAAAAAAACAATTTTTTTAATTCCAATCACAGGATTTAAACTGAAACTATAAAAAAAACAATTTTTTTAATTCCAAACTCTTACTACTTCTGCTGCTGTTATTTTCCTAGCGGCTTCCTTGCTCTGTTTTCCTCCAATTTGGTTTTTCAAATTTTTTATTCTAATATGGTGTGCTGGGTTATTGCAATATATATAATATTTAAAATATGCCAAGTCAAGGAGAGGGGGTTGGTCTAGGAATATATGCCAAGTCAGAGAAGGAGGTGGTCTGAGAATATATTCCAAGTACCATTACCAAAAGCATTGTTTCTCGTCTCCATCCTTTATTAATATATAACTAGATTTGTGCACGCTCCGTCACAGATGCGATAAAATCTGTAACAACATAGAAACAAATGATAAGAAAACAAAATACAAAACCCGGACGGTTAACTCGCAAACTTTACCATCATAGATATAAAATTAAGATAATTTTATAAAAAAAAGTAAGAAAAAAAACTTTGAAGATCATTCATAACAACTTCATATAAAAAAAAAACAAAATAAAAAAAATTTAAACTCAATCTCTAATAAATAAAATATTGAAGGACAAATTAAAAGAAAAATATAATTAAAAAATATTTTAAAAAATCGATCCGAACCAATGCTAAATCTTTGATCTTATCATGATATTAAGATGACCACGCTGAAAAATAAATTGAATAAAATCATGAGACTTGATTATAGAACAACTAAATATTAAAGAAACAAAAATAATATATAATTCAACCAAGGTTATTCCGCAAATCTCGTGATTATAAGTACAAGATCGAGATAACTCTGTAAAAAAAATAGTATGAAGATCGTTTTTCAAAAAATCAAATGCTGAATAATAAAATTTAAATGAAACAATTTTAAAAAATTACCCAAAAAAATCAATTAGAATTAACCTTTTAAATTGACGACTTTGGTCATGAACTCAGGACTAACCCCATAGCAACAGAAAAATAAATCCATAAAAATAAACCCATACATTAGTTTTTAAAAGAACAAAAAACCAACTCAACTTGGTCAAACCTTTTAAACTCGTTCTAATTTTTAAAACTCGTAAACTATGAAATCTTTAACCTGAATTCAATAAAAAAGTTTCCAACCAATTTAATATTGAATAATAAAATCATGAAAAAAAATCAATTTTAAAAACTTGTCAAACAAAGTAAAATTACAATAAAAAGAACGATGATCAAATTTGATGAAAAAAAACTCATAAAGGATGAAATTGTAAAAAAAAAATTTAATAAACAATACCAAACAAAATAAATAGCAATCAAAAGAATAAAAATTAAATTTTAAAAATTAAAAGGGATGAAATTAAAATATATATATAATTTTATAACTTATTCAAAACAACAAGAAAATAACTAAATTTAAAAGATTAAAATATAAAAAGAATGAATTTAAAAAAATATGTGTAATTTTTATAGTTTATTTGAAATAAAAAAATAATAATCTAAAAGTACATGGATCAGATTTTGAAAGGCCCCACGTTGAATTTCTTAACCCGGGATTTAACCTATCCTATTTTTCATACCAAACTATGCGAGAAGTGTACTTTATCAAGTCCAGTTAACTTAACTGATCTGTTTAAAATTCATAAGAGATTCGATTCGATTCTATTTTATTTTATTATTATTTTATTTTCAAAATCACGTGGTTTCAACTTTTCTACCACCACAAAACATGCATCATGCTTGTTATTAATGCACTGCTGAGAGATGCTATATAAAAGTAGGCACATGGGAACGTACTTGAGGAAAAGGACAGTCCATTAAATACGAACCCCTCTTATAGAACTCAACCCACCTTGCTGCTAAGGAAAGATATGTACATGTGCCATCATCTTTTGTATGGATGCATGTATTTATATTATAATTTTAAAACTTTACTGGATTTTAATTAGAGATGATTATTTTCGGTTTAATTTGGTTTTTATTAAAAATAAACAATTAAATTAATTTTTTTTTTTAAAAACGAAATCAAAATCGGTTCAAACTGATTGGTTTTCGTTTGATTTTTTAGAACAGAAACCGGTTTGACTTGGTTTTTTATATTTGGCTTGGTTTAGGGTTGATTTTTTTTATTTTGCTCGGTTTTGGCTCTGTTTGGCTCGGTTTTTTTTTCAGTTTGGGTTCGGTTCGATTTTTTTTGTTTCAGGCTTATAAAACTGTAGCCGAACTGGTCGTTTTTTTCAAAATTTTAACTGGTTTAATCGGTTTTTTTCACGGTTCGGTTTTTTCGGTTATGTTTTTTCCAGTTTTCTCGGTTTAATCGGTTTTTCGGTTTTTTTGCTCACCTCTAATTTTGATTAGGTAATTAAATCAACTTGTATTTTTAAATGGATTAATTGAAATTTGTTTATTTATATAATTTTTTAAGCGAGATTTTAAATCAACGGATATTAAATTAATCTATTATTCCAATTTAAAATTTAAAATTGACCTAATAGTCCAGATACCCAACAGTTTAGTTCAGGTTTTAAAAGAACGATATTTATCTCTATAACTCATTAATCTGTTTTCATCGTGAGTCCAGTTATGATTTATTTTAACATGGGATTTGTTGCGTCGTTAATTTTATTAAAAATGTTTAATTAACAATTAAACTTAAATTTGAAAGAAAACTTTGAGGAAGAAGATATTAATCATCCATACATATGACGCCTCGTTCCATCCCTTTCCTTCTACTTGTGCTTGCACAGTGGCCCAGGCTTGCAAGGGCTAGCTTGGTCCAAGCCTAGGTTACATATTGTTTTTTTTTTACGTTTCTTTTTAAAAAACAATTTCCATCAGTTTATTTTTCTCACTTATTTATGTATTATATATTAATCAAATAATTAATTATTTTTTTATAATTAAAAAAACTTATTTATTACTAGATAATGATTTAAGGTGACTTGTACGTCTATTCATTCATTAGGTTGCTTTAATATGAAATCAATGTAACCACCTTTTTTAAGAGAAATTTCAACATGGATGAATTTAATAGTATGGATATATAATTAAAATATATATAATTGATCATAAATTCATATAGTAACACACTTAACCTTCCATTTCCTCAGAGTCGAAACCTACTGTTAAAAGCTGGAGAAACCTCATTCTAGCCCCTTACGCAAAACCCAGCTTTTAATCAAGTCAAAAACCTTTTAATTTTATCAAATTTTGCTTCAAATATATTCAAAATTAAACAATATCACACAAACCTGCAACCCTCCCATCTATCCAGCATTAGTAATTAAATGATTTCATATAATTTACAAGTGTTATGAGATACCATAAAATCATTGTACGAAACCAAGCCCAGGATCTGACCTAGCTGAGGTTCAAGCTTCAGGCTTGTTGAGTTAACTCCAAAAGGATGTAATTTTGAATAAAATTTAAAAAAAATCCTTGAAATTAACCCAACCGGTTCTTAGCCAAGTTTTGCTGGGGCAACCGAATCAACTATGCATGATCCACGAGTAACATTTAGAATGGGTCATACCATGCATAGGAAGCCGAGACATCAAAGGATATTAAGTCTTGGATAGTTGAGTTGTAGACAAGAATTTATAGAAAACTGAACTGTTTTGATTCAAAATTAAAGGCCTCCAATCAAAAGACAATATAATCATAAAAACAGTCAACTCAAGGTGCTGAAACTGCCTAGTGCAAGGGGAGTATCTTAGCAAAAGCAAAACAAGACATAACATAGAACCAAATTTTACTCGTCCTCCTGGCTGCGCAACCTAGCAAGTTTGTTGGTGACAACAACATCCAACTGTGCTGCGCGCTCAACAATCTCCTTTCTCTTCCGGGTTGATACGTTGTGGGCAATCTCAGCACAGTAAGTTCTAGAATTATCATAAGTTATTAGCAATTCAGGTCTCCATATAAGGAGGAAAGTGGACTAGACAGAAGCAAAAGCATCGAGGTATGAGTCATGTACCTGTTATGCATCATCAGGACTTCAAGCTCCCCCACGTTGTGCACAACAAACTTTTTAAACCCATTGGGGAGATAGTGACGAGTTTTCTTGTCGGAGCCATAACCAATGTTTGGCATCAAAGTGCATCCTTTGAACTTTCTCCTGACCCTTGAATCAATACCCTTGGGCCTCCTCCAGTTTGTCTGCCACAAACATTAATAAGCATTTAACATATCGTGTAAGAGACATCAAGAAGCCATATAAAGCTTTTTGAAGAGCTAGACTGAAACGAAAAAACAAAGAACATAAAAAATCAACATCGAAAAGACAAAACAAGAACATACAAATACCACTCAACATGTAAATCTAAATTTCAATAGCAGTACTGATATCAAGTTTCATTTTTTTGTGCAGTTCAAATTTAAATCACCAATATCAACCCCAGCCCCTTAGGACTTCCGTAGTTGTAATTTGATGGTGTTAATGGGGTACAATTAACAAAAAATACAACAGCCCTAGTCATGGATCTGAACATAAAGCTGTTGCAGACCAGGAGACAATATACTTAAAAAAGTACAGCTCTTGAGCTCCCAATTTTTAGAATATGACATATCCGTTGGTAAACAAGTAGAATCAGAAAAAATGTGGGTCTAAACCAGGCCTCCAAATCAAATCCTCCAAAGAGAGGCATCAGTGGGAGCAGACATGCCGACCCAAAACTTCAATTTCCGTGTACCTTACCATGCTTCCTTCATCAAGTCAATCCAGAGCATCGGCTTATTGTACACGGATCATTAGCTTTAAATTATAGCCAAATCATACATGTACAATACAAATAAAATACAACATACATTTTCTGAAATTCAAAGACAAACAGAGCAAGACATACAATAAATCGAAAGACGACTTGACAAGCACAACAAAATACTGGGCAAACCCCAAATCCATCTGAGAACAGAACACTACAAGAAAAATACTCGAACAGTAACCTAGCCATGCATAAGACAACTCTGAGCATCGATCCAGATTCATTAACCAAACAAAGAACATAAATTCAATGTCATTACTTATTAATATGTATACCTTGACAGAAATCTTGCGGTCACTTTGGGGCCTCTTGAACTTCTTGACCCGCTTCTTCACGATCTTCTTGGTCAGCAAAGGAATAGCCATTGTTTCTGCAAATACATAAAAGCACGCAAGAAATGAATAAGAGATCTAAGACCTACAAGATTCAAAGAATAGTTTTTTATGCATGAAAAGCAAAAAGGTCGATCGAGAGAGAGTAGTGTTTGGAACCTGCTTGGATAGCTGCGCTGCCTCTCCTGTTCGAAAACCCTAAAGGAGTGAGGAGGATAAAGAGATGAGCTAGGGTTTTAAGCGATATATATATTTAGTGAGTTTATATTTGGTATTTCTCAGTACTACGGTAATAAACTGTGCCGTGGATTTATCTTAACTGGCCCACAAAATTTGGGTTTTCTGATTGGACGACTTTACTAATCAGAATGTTTTTCTGGGCCGTGGGCTGCCTTTTCCTTTTTCCAGTAGTGCACCACAGCACATCAAGGCCATGATATCGTGGTTGAACAGCGTTTTTAAATTTTTTTATTTTTAATTTATTTTTAATTTATTTTAACATGTTAATAATAAAAATAAAATTTAAAAAATAAAATAAAAATATTATTTTGATATATTTTCAAATAAAAAATACTTTTAAAATAATTTCTATTACATTTTCAAACAATCCTGAAGAATATTTTTTACATGATTGTTGGAAATTCTAATCCGAGTTTGATCTAATTTAGAACATAAATTATTGGATTGCTAGGTAATTGTGTTTGACAGGGTTAACCAAGTTATAATTTAACTTGATAGCTCATTTGAGTTTGGCCTAGTTAATGTCTAAACAATTTAAAATATATAAATTGATGAGTCATTTAGGTTTGACAAAATTAACCAAGTGATGATTCAACTGCTAAGTCATTCGAGTTTGATCAAGTCAATATCTAAAACAATTTGAAATAAAACCCGGTCTATATCAAATTCTAAATCGATGATTCATTGGATCCGCGATAACATTTTGATAAATATTAATGGATTATTCTATAATTATTAACTTAAATTAATCAAGGAGAGGAAATCATGTTAATGCTCGTTGGAATACTAACATGATTTTTTTAAATTCAATCTCTTAACATTGAGTTTGTTAAAAATTAAAATTTGTTATTTATTTTACTTGTATTTATATGGGATTATTATGGTCTCAAAAAAACATCACAAAACTAGGTTAGTGCTTATTTTACGATCATCTATTTTTTTCTCTATCATATTTATAAATAAAAATTGTTTCTATCATTTTGTCAAATAAAAAATGGTTATGAAAATAAAAACATAATTATTATGAATTGAGCTTCATGATTTTTTTTTCATGGAGTTATCGCGATCTTAGAAAAGCATATCGGCATTGAGTTGGTGCTTGTTTTTTTAAGCATCTATTTTTTATCATATTATTAAATAAAAGATAATTCTAGAAAACCATGATTTATCTATTGAGTTGGTGCTTGGCTCTGCAAGTGTCTATTTTTATCATACAATTAAACAAAAATTGTTTTGAACAAACAAAGTTATTAAACTCAATGAAATTCATAATCTACGTTGACCCGAGTTGATCCAAGAAAATGTTTTTAAAGTCAAGTCATGTTTATATCAATTGTATGAGTTTTTTTAACTTATTAAGTTGATCGGGTCACGTCGAGACAACTTTTATACAGTTTAATTTAAAGATTGAGCCAGACAAGGAGTATGGCTGGGAGAATTCATGTTCGATCTGTTGAGTTAGGTTTAATAACGCTGTCAAATAATTTTTCTTGAGTTGGATATTATTTTTTACATGTCAATTTTTTTTTATTCCACCACATCATAGAACAAAAAATTATCTAGTTCTTTGGGGGTGTTTATTTTTGCGGTAGAAATCGTGTTTTATAAATTTTTGAATTTTTTTTGTTTGAAATTATTTTTTTGTATATTTTAATTTGCTGATGTAAACAATAAATTTTAAAATATATAAAAAATATTCTTTTCATATATTTTCAAATAAAAAAACATTTTAAAAAATAACCACAAAAAACTCTCAAACATCTTTTTCTCTAAGAGCTCGGCTTACAAACAATTAAGTTATGTGCTAAAAGATTGTTGCTGGTGGAAATGGAGGATAGTGAATTGTAAATCACATGTATTCCTTCAGCCCAGCATATGAGCCCCTGAGGATTAAGATTTTGCAATCTAATCCTCAAAACTGCCCTAAGTGAGCTGTTCTTCTATTGACAATTAAAATAAATTTATATATTTGTAATCCTAATGCTAGGAAATTACTTTCTTCTGGCATTCATCTTGACTTACCATTTTTTATCCATTTAGGAAGAAATCACACGATTCTGCCGATTCAATTGAAACTATCAACAAGAGCATGGCTATCATCAATTTTAATGATTTAATTGAGGTATAATCCCAGTCCAACATGTAAAGTATTGCGGTGGATGATGTTTTTTTTTAAAGAATTTTGATTAAAAATATATTAAATATTTTTTATTTTTAATATAAACACCTCAAAATTATAAAAAAAATTGTTTAAAAAAATATGAATTTAATATTTTTTTAAATGAAAAATAGTTTGAAAAGCATAACCAAACACAACACAGATTTAGCCCTTTTAACATATGTTTCCTCTCTGCCCCTCTCAATTATATTCTTTACATTTTCACCATTCATGATTTGTTTATAAGGTAAAAGCTAAAGCATAGAAGAACTTCATATGCAATTTAATGCACTTGTAGCTCTAGAATTAATAATAAAAAAATCACATTTTTTAATTTTATATTAATAGGGTTAACAAAAGCCTAAAACGCTAACTTGTAGCTCTAGAATAATAATAATAAAAATCTTTAACATACAATAAATCTATTAATTTTAAAATTTATATTCAATTCTCTACTTACACTCATATGCAAATAATGCACCAATCACATTTTAAATGTCCATAAATAATGCTACCCATTACAAATTCTATATTAAGTTCAAATAAACTATCATCGTATTTTTTTTTCTTCATTTCCATCACATAGAAATATTTCCACAGCAATGCCATGGATTTAACCAATGCATCGAGAGACGTTGGTCCACTTGAAGAGAACTAATTAGTAATTTCATACCAATTGAGCAATGGAAATGACTTTCGTTTAGTGGGCATGAGGGGATTTGCACAGCCCGTGGAAGATTGAAGAGAGGGGAAAGAAACCTTTCCTTTTCTAGGAAAATGATTGAGAAAGGAAAAGAATATAAGAAATTCTCCTCAGCTCAGTAGAAACGAAATTTTTAAAAGTGGAAAACTTTTTTTTTTTTTTATTCGAGGAAACCTTATCTTTAAGAAAACGCATTTTGTGGGCTCAGATGAGCGAGTAAAACTCCAATTGTTCCAGGCTCTTATAAAAAGTGCACGTCCTGACTCAAATTCAAGACCTACTATACAGATCCCAAATCCTTTATCATCACGCTATGTTCTTAGGGACTTTAAAAATGGAAAACGAAGTAAGTGGAAGTAGAAAATTCAAACAAGAAAGGGGAACTCGTCCTCCCTTTCAGCTATTTTTCTTTGCCACCCAAAATCATATTTTGATTATCAAAGTTATTAAATCTAGACTAGATATTTTGCAGGTCTCGATCATAATCAACTTGGGCCAGTTAGATGGCTAAATTATTTAACTTTCAGTCGAATCTATTGGTGATATTCAGGATTAGTGAGTGTTTGATTGGGAGGTAATGCTTTTGTTTTTTTATGTGTTTTAAAAATATATTTTATTTGAAAAAATATTAAATTGATGTTTTTTTTTATGGTTTTGATATATTGAAGCTAAAGTAAAAAAAAAATTAAAGAAAAATAATTTTCATATATTTTTAAACAAAAAATACTTATAATAAATATCATTCACCACAATATCCACAATATCGGACAAACACACAATGATATTTATACTCTATTTCCTATTACAAATAGTAATGACTTTAATATAGTAATAACATTATATTGAAAATATTTATAGTTATATTTTATAAAATAAACTATATATATAAATATATGATATAATAAAAAAATATTTAATTATTACACATTTTATATCTCATTTCTTTATTACAAGTAGTAAAATATTTATATATAATATTCTATATACGTTATATAAACTTGAAAAAAAATTAAAATATCATTAAATTATTTTCCAGTTTATTTTCTAGGGCGTACCCAAAAACTAAAAATTATTTTTTAATTTATTTTTCATGATACTGTCAAACATATGAAAACAATTTACTTTTTAGGTAATTCTTTTTAAAAAACTAATTTCTAGCAAACAAACAAAACTTAAATAAAAAAATATTTTTAAAAAATATTCTATATCATAATATCAATCGGTAAAATTAGTGATGATATTAATTGTGAATTTTGAAAACTAACTTGAAAAGTACTTTTGAGAAAATCATTTTCTCCAAACAAACCTTTTATTTTTTATTTTGTCAGGATGATGTAAGATCAATTTTGCTGCAAATCACTTCCTTTTATCGGCATGTTGTAATGCTCATTAACCTTAAAGTTACGTGTTGAATGATAAGTATTATTCCCTTAGTGATGATATTAATTGTGAATTTTGTTTGATGTTAAATGTTGACAGAAACTAAAATTCAATGAACGCAATCATCATGTACATGAATTGATGTTCATAATATTTTGATTTAAAAAACTGGAATTGAAGAAGTCGAAACCCTAACACCATAATTCAATGAAGACAATCATTATGTATATGAACCGATGTTCATAGCATTTTGATAATGAAGTTTATTATAAGTTAGTATTTTTAAAAAACCAACGAAGAAAATTTTAAAATTTTTAATTTAATTTATTTATATATCCACTTTTCAAAAAATTATTAATTATAACAATTTTTATAAAAAAAACTAAAAATTCCTAATAATACTAAATATGAACAAATAAATTAGAAAAAAAAATGTAATCTTTAAATTAAAAGGCATTGAAACAAAGAATATTAGAAATAAAAGAGGGGATTCTTAACTTTTCGAAGTTCAACGAATCCGAATGCTAACTACCGATTGAGGAATAAAAGAGGGGATTTGCACAGCCTACAGAGGATTTAGTAAAAGCAGTGAGGGAAAATAAACCTTTCTTTTTCTTGGAAAATGAATGAGACGGGAAAAGAATATTAGAAATTTAAGAAATTCTCCTCCTGTTGCTTTTATGCTACACCTTACAAAATATTATTTATTATAATAGTTTTTTTTTTTTATGAATCTATATTTTTTTTATTAATTTTATTCTTCAATATTTGATTTATTAGAGATTAGATTTTATAATTTGTTACAATTTATTTTCTGTATGATTATTTTAGTCTTAAGACCCATGTCACGGGTTTGGCAGGTTAACCTAGTTGAATCAAGTGTTTTTTGTATTTTTTTTTAATTGGTAATTTTTTCCAGTTCCATCCTTGAACATCTTCAACATTTGGTTGATTAAGAAATTAAGCTTTATCATTTGTTTCAATTTGTTTTTTATGAGGTTATTTTGGTCTTATGTTCCGAGTCATGAGTTTTGCGAGTTAACCCGAGTAGAATAAAGTCGTTTTAATGTATCCTTTTTTAGATCGATTTTTTTTTTAATTTTATCATTCAACAATGAGTTTATTAGAAATTAAGCTGCATAATTTGTTTGATTTACTTTCTATATGTTTATCTTAGTCTTATGACTCGTATAACGGACTTGGCAAGTTCACCCGGATTGACTTGAGTCATTTTTTATGTTTACTTTCTATGAGGTTATCATGATCTCATGACTCGAGTCATGGGTTTTGTGAGTTAATTAACCCATATTGACTCGGGTTGTTTTTTATTTCTTTTTTTAGAAATTGATTTTACTTTCAATTTCTACTTTCAACTTTGAGTTGGTTAAGAATTAAGTTTCATAATTTATTTTGATTATGTTCTATGAGGTTATCATGGTCTCTTGAGTCGGGTCGTAGATGTAGCATGCTAACTCAGGTTGACTTGGATTAATTTTTTTTAATTATTTTTTTTAATTTCATCCTTCAACATTAAGTTGATTGAGAATTTAACTTTATAAATTGTTTCAATTTGTTTTATATGGGGTTATCGTGGTCTCATGATTTTAGTTGCAGATTTAAAAGGTTAACCTGAATTGACCCGGGTCCATCCATTATGTTGCTATCTCAATATTTTTTTTAAAAAATATTATCTTAATTTTTTTAGTTAAACTATATTTTTTTACTAATTATTTAGGTTGTTTTTGAATCTGTTGAGTTGACCGCGTCATATCGAATCAACTTCCATATAATTTAATATTTTTTACTAGAAAAATATTAACTATGTCTAGATGTTTTTGATACGAGTGGCAGTGTAACACGGGGCAATCATCTAGTGACTATCTAATCCTGAAATTCAAAAAATAAAAAAATAATCTAAATACATTATTAAGTACAGATACATAGAACTTTTGTAACAGTAATGGGTTTGATATAGTAAATACGAACGGGAAGAAGAGGATTAGAATAGCATATTTCAAATCCTTAAGCTCCATGCATTGATTACTATTTTGCTCTTGACAGCATGCAGAATCCTTGTCCATATGTCTACTTTGTTCAGTGATAGAGGTAACCGCAATTTCCCTACTTAGGACTTTTGTTCTGCAGAAACCTTGCACAGGAATCTATTCTTTTCTTATCTACTAGATAAAATTGTTTTCCAGATGCGATCAACACCAAGCCACCAATCCACATATTGGAAAGCGAAAGTAACACCAACCCCTTATTCATAATTAACTTCATCTCTCAATTTCTTTGAGCTAGCTAGTTTAGTTTGATTTGGCGATCGAGAGAGAGAGCTCAAATTCCGTCCCTCATGGTGAGTGACTGCTACCATACTTTTTGCTATATTGACACTCCAAGCGCCCCCCCAGTTGGGTGATCATGGTGGTAGCTAGTCACATATAGAGGAGGCTAGCTATGTTCGTACATGCTTTGTGGTTTCAGAATGGACTAATATCTCAGAGAAAAATATTAGTAAAATTTGCTCAATATTCTTCTCTTTTCTTGCTTCTATGTATAAATATAATAGGAAACTAAGGAGGGGAATAGTGGAATTGAGGAGTACTTCGACTGGAAAGGGAAGAAGGCAGATCCTAAAAAGCATGGTGGAATGAGAGCTGCTAGTTTGGCTTGTGGTAACTGTTAAAACTAGTACCATTTTTCTTTGCTGTCAAAATGCATTCTTTTTTTGTGTGCGTGTCCTTGTAAGGATCCAGGTCTTTTTAACTATGATTTCTGAGCCATAAAGCATTTTCTGAGGTCAAATCTGTCTGTTATGTCAATCATGCATTCAATAGAACTGATTTTATTGCATCATCTAGGAAGGATTTTACAACTGGTAGATCATGTTAGTGGTATTTCATATATAAAGGTGGTACTGTGGTTTTCATCTTTTTAAACAGTGTAGAAGAGGAAAATATTCGGTCACTACCAGAAAATTTCAAATAGAAACAGATATTTCGTCGGGACTTTTCGATAATAATATCTGCGGCATATGTCTATCAAAAATTTTGAAGTTAATTACAGACAGAATGATGGAATCACTGACAAAATAAAATTAATTAAAAAATCAAGAAATATTCGGCATCTATTTTTGTCATTAAAGGGTTTACGCTCAATGATAGTCTCCCAGCAAAATAAGGGAAGGGATATAGCTGGGCCTGAAGGTCGAGTTCTGAAAATAATTGTTATCAAATAAAAGTAGCTATGAGATCTAGTTTATTGTCAATTAAAACAAAGAAATTTAGAAACATTTAACACAACTGAAGTTGTCTACACAAGAAAGATTGTTAATCATCTATGTAATTTTCTTTTCTCAGTTGTGGAGGTGTTAGAGAACTTGGTATTCTTGTCTAACGCCACCAACTTTGTGGCATACTTCACTAAGACAATGCATTACACTATCTCTGAATCTGCAAACATGGTGACTAATTTTATTGGAACCTCTTTTCTTCTCACAATATTTGGTGGGTTCATCGGCGACTCTTTCTTCACCAGATTCAGGACTTTCGTTGTCTTCTGTATAATTGAGTTACTGGTATGCAGTCCTGTTACGCTCATTTTTGTCTTGATTAGTTACATGCAAGCGACTAGGTTGTGTTTATCTAATTCATGGACTATATGAAGGGGATGATCCTTTTGACCGTTCAAGCTCATGACACTCGATTGCAACCAGCATTGCAAGAAAAACCTTCTAGTTCTCAAGCTGCTGTTCTTTTTAGTGGACTCTATGCCATTGCGACAGGAGTTGGTGGAATCAAGGCTACCTTGCCTGCACATGGTGCTGATCAGTCCGACCACAGCAAGCAGCGGTCCATTTCCTCATTTTTCAATTGGTTCTTCTTCTCTTTATGCATAGGAGGCTTGCTGTCCTCGACTATTATGGTATGGATTGAAGAGAACAGAGGCTGGAATTGGAGTTTTAAGATATCAGTTGTTGTCTTGGGTGTGGCGCTTTGCATTTTCGTTGCAGGTTTTCCAATTTACAGGTTCAAAAGGCCTGGTGGGAGTCCAATCACAAGAATCTTAAAGGTAGAGAAGTTTGTAACAAACATTAATTAATCAAGAATATTAAAAACTCAGCCAGTCTACTAGGTGCTAATCATTTAGGCACCCTTTTCCTTTGGCATGTGTGGCACTGCTATAGGTATTTGCTTCTGCTTCTCGGAACCGAGAAGTCTCATCAGGACTAGAGCTGATAAATGATGAAGTTGGAGATAGATCCCATAAGAAGTTCAGGTAGATTTTACTTTATACTTCACAGTATGATTTTCAATCTTTGGTTGTATTTAAAGTTATGCTTCCTGAGATTACTGTTTCAAATTGTTAGAGAGTAACGTAAATCTATTCTTCTATCTTAATCCAACGGGCTTTAGTTTTTGAATTGAGATGATTCCATAACATAATATCATTAAATAAAAGATCGTGTTCGGGTTTGATAGAGTAATATAAAACTATTTTTCAGCTACAAATCTTTGAATATAATTCTGTTCTGACTATGTGATATGCAGATTCCTAGACAAGGCATTATTTGATGACACCATTAGTGCAGTTCAGGTCAAGGAAACAAGGACCTTCCTTGGCCTGCTTCCCATCTTTGCTAGCACAATCATGATGAACTGTTGCCTGGCCCAGCTACAGACATTTTCAGTGGAACAAGGGAGCATCATGAATAGAAAACTAAACAATTTCCAAATCCCTACCCAGTCATTGACAGTGTTCCCCCTCATAGTCGTGCTTGCCAGCATACCTATATTCGAACATCTAGCAAACTCCTACAAAAACAAGATGTCGGAAAACCATTACATTCTCGACCCACTCAAGAGGATTGGACTTGGGTTAGCACTAGCATCAGCATCCATGGCCGTGGCTGCTATTATTGAGTTTAAGAGACGTGAAGCAGCAGAGAATGGGCACACATTGTCTGTGTTTTGGCTAGGGGGGCAGTACCTTTTGTTGGGTGTTTCAGATATGCTGACTCTTGAGGGGATGCTTGAATTTTTCTACTCGGAAGCACCTGATAGCATGAGAAGTTTTTGCACTGCTTTGTCATGGTGCTCTACCTCTATGGGCTACTTCCTTAGCTCCGTACTAGTGTCCATAATCAACTCTATTACTGGCAAATTGGATCATGAATGGCTTGGGGGACATAATTTGAATCACAACCGTTTGGATCTATTTTACACAATTCTTTGTATTCTGAACTTCCTGAACTTGCTTAATTATATTTACTGGGCCAAGAAGTATTAGGGTGGGTCTCTAAGGCTTTGTTTGATAGCAATTCCAACCGCGCTCTTGGCTGCGCTACCAAACAGGCACTCAAGAGTTGTAGCCTGGTTGATTAGACCCAGCAGGAGGCTCCGAGAAATTGATGATATGTTTAGCTCATTTTCTATGAATAATAAGACTGGTGTAAATCATTAGAAAGAGAAACCAGAAGAGTCTTCTATCGTGTACTTTGTCCTTGCTCTTCATCCCTGTAGGATAAAATTAAGATTGAAGGTAACTAGAATTACCTGTTAATGAGTTTGCAGAAAAGATTCTTAGAATCCATAATCGAACCACTTGTTAAAGCAAGTCGAGAGCGTGATTACAACGAAAAACACATTTAGATTTCACAGCCTAGCATGTCCTCATTGTTTGCACTGTATCAGAGATGAATCTCGTGTATTCCCACTCTTCAACTTCTCTACTAGACTTTTCTTAAACATTTTACACGGCTAATTTACCCTTCCAAATCTATCATCTCGGATGACAACTTCACCAGAATTTGAACCCTTAGGAGGTGGTTCTGAGAGAACCGAAGCATCTCTTTGATACACAGTGGCTACACTAGCTAGACCTTAAATTAATGTTGATCCTTTCCTGAATCTGTGATGTATTTACGAGAAGCAAAACAGAGAACCAAAAATATCTTCAGCAACAACTTATTTGAAAGCTAAATTCGGGGGACCTCCTCAGTAAGCTAGATAAACATTGTAGACGATGTACAGAAGTTGGAGTTGGTCATTAAGTATCTAGATCCTCTCATATTCATAAGAGAATATAACACGAGATCATGATTTTCTAAATAACATGGCTAATGGCATTTATCCCAAGTTGCCATTAACTGATCCAGGCAAGCTAAAAAAGCAAGCATCAATGAAGCTTTCAGCTCGTTTGTCCACAGGGTTTTTTTTTTTTCCATGGCTGAAACGGTGAATTGTGCGTGATTGATGTGTCCCTTGAGGAGAAATGATGCTAATGTAGAAAAGGATCATAATTCTATGCCCCACAAGCTGATCCTTCTTGCCTTGAGCACAAGACAGGATGGGTCATTTGAAAGATGTCTTCTACTACAGCTGTGTAATAATTAATATATAGCTGACCATCTAGAGATTTCCACCATGTTTCACCAATCTACTAAAAAGTTCTACTATCTACTAATTACCGATTATTGTCAGCTAATCATACCAAATTAACATGATAAGAAGTTCGCGAGGTTTGGCCCACCCTGGTCCGTTTGAGAAAGAAGTGTTCATCATCCTGAGTGATTTTCAAATGTTAAATGAGCTTATGCTTGTTGCTAAAAAGACAGCCATAATTAGAGACCACCGTCCGGAATGTGTTTTTTCTTAATCATAATTTTAAAAATATTTGATTAATTAACACGCACTGTAATTTTATATGAATTTTAAGATTTTAGTTACGAAAAACCTACCTTAACTGCAAAAACTACTGCAGTACGAACACAGACACTTTGACGTGCTTTTTCACCGGATCCCGACAGCTTACTGTGTATAAATTTAGGAGTCATCAGTTAACATGTTGATAGAAAGTTAGTAGACATGATTGTTTGTTGAACATTTGGACAAAGCTTATTAGAGCATGCTGTTTATAATAATTTTCGCAAAGTAATGTGGGATTGAGTTGTCCGAAAATTAAGAATAATATGATGGATTATATCAATGTTATCTTTAATCCAAATCTAATAAGGTTTTGGTTGCTTTCTTAGACATATAATAAAATAAATTGACATAAAACATATAGTTGATAATTATATATATCAGATTGATAAACTATATTTTATTAATTCGGAAACCTAATTCACATATCTATATTCGATGGTGAGATTAAAATAGCCAAAAACTCATCAAAATCCACTCTAAAAACCCATTTTGGACCCCCCCCCTTTAATGATTCAATATATATGCAAAAAAGGCCTAAATTACTCTTGTTTAGATATCATAACTTTCTAATTTTTTATTTTATATTATTGAAGGATTTTGAGAATTAATAAACTATATTGCATCATAAATACAAGTGTCAGGATAAACCATCCTTTTCCATCTTAACCCACAACATTCTACAATAAAATCACATTAATATTTATTACCAAGAGATGCAAAACAAATTTCGAAATCCCAGTTACTTGTGAAATGCTCTGAAGCAACCCTTTCATACCCGTTTCACACCTTGGTTAATAAATCACGGTAGCATTCCTTTTATTATGATTGTAAATCTCGTTCCAAGGATCAACATGAGGTAAGATTATGATCTGGTTTTGAGTTGGCGCTTCAATGATTATAAGTTTGACTTTTTTTATATTTATTGGAGATTTATATGATCATTAATTTTAGGACCTATAAGATTAGTCGAGATACACGCAAACTAGTCCGAACACCCATGTTAATAAAAAAATATGAATTGATTCAAGTCAACCTATATTAATTCTAAATTTTAATTTTTTTTAAAAAAAATCAAAATAATATTATTTTAATAAAAAAAATTACCAGGTTAACTAGTCGGGTTTTGACCGGGTCAAACCGAGGTCATTAGTAAACCAGGATTTTTGTCGTTATAAACTAAGTTTTTATTTTTTATTTCTTTTCCAATCTAAATTGATCTAAACTTCAGGTTAACCTGCCAAGTCAATATAGTTTTACAACTATGCCTTTTATGATTAATAATTAAGTATCCTGTAGAAGCTGTTCTAGCATATGGAGGACAATTTAAAATTTGTAACTTACTACTGAAGTGTGGGAAGATCAGAGAGCAAACCTTTCAGTAAGCAAATAAATAAATAAGAAAACAGTATATATATATATATATATATATTTTTAAGCTAAGATAAAAGAGAAACAATGAATCTGATCGTGTTCTATGTTCTGTACACATGCACGATCATATTAATTCGCTGCACCTGTATTCATACTGGAGTCAATCCCAATGGTATATACTTCTTTGCTTAAAATTCTAGCCCTGCATTTACAACTGTATCGTGTGACAAAATCCACTGGATTACAAGACTGAATTGTCTTTTTTTACCCTTCTCCACACAAATCGAAGCCAGACTGGCAGGGGCAGAATCACCTTTTTCAAAGGGACCCGACAAATTGGTCAGTATAATTTATTTTTGCCCTTATATAGCAAAACAAATGTATATATTGGTTGAGGGGTTTTTTTATTTTTTTATTATTATTTGCACACTTAAAC
The DNA here is from genome assembly GCA_019202695.1 of Populus x sibirica. Lineage (NCBI taxonomy): Eukaryota > Viridiplantae > Streptophyta > Magnoliopsida > Malpighiales > Salicaceae > Populus > Populus x sibirica. The sequence goes on from JAGMVL010001477.1 coordinate 241,911, forward strand.
TACCATTATATCCTTCAAAATAATATTATATTGAAGAGTGTAGTTGCTATTGTTTTTTAAAGTAATTTTTAATTAGAAATATATAAAAATAATATTTTTTTATTTTTTATAAATATTTTTTATATTAACGCATCAAAATGATAAAAAAACACCAAAAATATATTATTTTAAAATAAATAATAAAATTTTAAAAAAATTTAAAAGCACTTTTAAAATTTAAAACAGATAAGACTTTAAATCAATACATAAGTTTTTTTTTTTGTATTTTTGGTTGCAAGCCTTCTATTTGTCTCCCAATTTTTTTTTAACCTCAATGTATATATATATAAATTTACTAAATCTCGACTAATCTAGTAGAACAAAATTATACGGCTAAAAAATAATTTTTTTTTAATAATAATATATTTCACACAAAAAGCTCAAACTTAAAATTTTATTTTAAAAAAATAAATGCCGGACCACAACCACCATGGGTTGACTCACAACTAAACTGTAAAGTAATATTTCTATAAATAGATAATTTTCTTTGAGATGAAGTTTTAAAATAATTAATAAAACATAAATTAGGAAATACGGAACCCTCTCTCTCTGTCTCTCTCTCTCTGCTTTGAAGATTGGTATTAGTCTATTAAGTCTAGCAGCTTATTTTGACCAACGCAATCTCAGCCTTGAGTCAAAATCTCTGGATAATCGGCGAAGTTCACATTGGCCAATAAGGATTCGGTGTCTTGTGGATTGCTCAATGATCAATTACCAAACAAGTTATTCAGTGCACGAAGTCATTTTTTCCGACTTATTTTTTGAGGGAGGGAGGGCTTTGTTGGCTGGCTGGCCTTTTCAAGTCTGAAACAAAGAACAGAAGGATCCTCTGCTGATTTCTTTTCCCTTTTTGATGATGGGATTTCAGCCGGTTCACACAAATGCGACGATACCTACATTTTCTCCACCCAATCTCAAAATTCTTAAGTGCGATATTGTTGACAATTTACTTTCACGTGAAAAATCCCACTTTCAAAACTATAAATGTTAAATTTTATCTATTTAATGAGATGATACTGGGAATATATGATTTAAAATCTAATTCGAGTTAAATTTTTAATTAAATTATCTCAATTAATCTGGTTGGAGTTTTAGTGATCTGGTTGGCTCTATGTAACCTAATGAGTTAATAATAAGAATTATTTTGGAAAAAAAAACAATATTGTTTTAATGATAATGATGATCCGAAGGTTGATGCAATAACCTAATATGTTTTTCGAGTATGTTTGCTAAAACCAATTTATCAGTCAAACGTGGTTTTGGGCCCTCTTTCTGACTGGAATTCCATTGAAAAACATGTTTGCATTAAAATCTTGTCCTTCACATAGGTAGGAGGTATGGACACTTTCACATTGATATTAAAAAAAAAAATGTTTAAAAAGTTTATTGAATTGAATTATGAAGAAATATGGACATGTTCTCCCCTACATTTCAACGCCAGCACTTCTCACTGCTCCTTTAACGGTACATTTTTGCAAGTAGCTAGGCATCACCCACATGCTCTTTCCACGTTCCTTTAATGCTGCCCTTAAAATCCTCCCTCCTCCCCTTTCTTCGAGCCCCCCACCGACTCCCACCTCCGCAAATCCAAGTCAACTACCACAGTTCGTCTAACCACTAACATAAATCCACGTCCAAGACCTCACCCCCACATGTTTACGTGTCACCAGATAATTGGTGAACACACTGTAAATAGCATACACCTCACTTGCACTTTTTGGCGTACACCACGCACCCACTATGGCCTATATATATTCTTACAAATCTAGAGGAGTATCCTCACACAAGCTCCTCTGTTTAAGTCTTGACAATGGCCTCCCTTCCCTTTTCTGCCCTCTCTCTGTTTTTTTCCCTCTGTGTTCTGCTAGTCTTGCCCACGCCTTCACTAACCTGCAGCACCTCACAAAAATTCACCAACAACAAGCATTACACTAACTGCACTGACCTACCTGCCCTCAAGTCATACCTCCACTACACCTACAACTCCTCCAATTCCTCACTCTCAGTCGCGTTCATCGCTTCTCCGGCCAAACCCGATGGTTGGACCGGTTGGGGCATCAACCTTAACGGCTCCGGCATGGCTGGGGCCCAAGTCATTTTAGCTTTGAAATCCAGCAAAGGCGCACCAGAGGTAAAAACATACAACATCATATCATACAGTGACATCAGGGAGGAGAGACTGTCTTTTGATGTTTGGGATTTGAGTGCTGAGACCAATGCAACAAGTGGTGAGTTTACCATCTATGCATCGGTTAAGTTGCCTGAAAAGGTTGAGTCTTTTAATCATATTTGGCAAGTGGGTGCTGCTGTGAATAATGGGAAGCCTGTCAAGCATGAATTTGCAGCAGAAAACAAGGATGCTAAAGCAACTTTGGAGTTGACTACTGCTCAGAAAACTGGTAAGTCTGCTACCACCACCACCACCACCACCCCAGCTGGTGGCAATTCAACAGGCAATGGTACTACTAGTTCTTCAAATACCACCACTAATGGTGGCAATAGTGGGAGTTACAGGATTAAGGAGATGAATGTGGGCTTCTGTTTTGCTGTGTTCGTTCTTCTTGCTAGTTTCATTGTTTTCTAGTTCTGATGATATAATTTTTTTTTTTTTATGAGTTATATGTGGTGCTAGGAATTCATGAGTGTTAAAAAAAAAAAGTATATTTAGAAGAGAATAATTACTTTTTGTCTCGGTGGAATTTGATTCTTCCCTTTTGTTTGCCACTATGGTGACATGTCCTGCGAGCACATCCAATATTAAAGTGAAGTAAACTGATTTAAAAAAAAAATACATTAAAATATTTTTTTATTTTTAATATTAACAAGTTATAATTATTGAAAATACTAAAAAGATATTGAATTGATATTTTTTCAAGATAAAAAAACACTTAAATTAAAGCAAAAGTCACACACTCATAAACTATTTGTAATATTGTATAACATATAGTTTGAATTTACATAAAATAATTTATATATCAGAATCACGATGGGAAAAAAGTGGTTCATCTCATAGCAAGGGGGGATCCACCCAACCAAACTTTCATATAGCATAGGAGACACGATTAACCCACAGCCAACAAGCCTCTCCAAAATCTACCTAATCTTCGTGACAAAAATCACAAGGCAACGAGCTCTCTTCTATTCCACCTGAGCTTCACAATAATTTTAATGGGGAAAAAGCTAACTAATGTTGGATTTAGATTTTTTTATTTTTTTCAAATTAATTTCAATGGAGTCTTGTAACCCTATTTCTTAAGCTTGTATTCATGCATTCATGCATACATGCTTACATATAAATGATTAGACACCAGATTATAACTCTATCTAAATAATATGGGAGAATCACTGTTCTTCCACACTAAATCATTGTGGATTACAACAGTAATCCACATTGATTCTTCCCTTCTTTTTTTTTTTGCTAACTTTTCCTCTTTTTTTTCTTCTTTTTTTTCAATTTTTTTTTTCAACTTTCCTTTTTTTTTTTTTTTTTTTTTCAAAATTATTTTTGTTGATTTTACTTTTTAAATATTGACCTGGTTAAAATTTTTACTTTTTAATTTTTTTCATTAAAATACCGTGGATTCTTTGCGATGTTTTTTCACATAATTTTTCTATTTTATTTCTTTATTTTTCAAAATTATATTTGTTGATTTTTTTTAATATTGAGCTGATTGAGAATTTAGTTTTGTAATTTTTTTCTTTAAAACATTGTTCATTGCTACAGTGTTTCTCCGCAAAGTTTTTTTTATGATTTTCTCTAAAATTATCTTTTTTTATTTTATTTTTAATATTGATCTGGTTAAAAATTACAGTTACAATATGTGAGGAAAGCACTGTAACTTTCCTTGAAAATTACTGTTGATTGCTACAGTATTTTTTCTCACATGGTTTTTTCTGTTTTTGTTATGTTTTTCCCTAAAATTATCTTTGTTAATTTTATTTTTTAAATATTAAGTTGGTTAAGAATTGCAATTATAGGTAAATACAAGTTTTTCCTCACAAAACACTATGGATTGATATAATTTTTCCTCACGTGGTTTTTTTCCAGTTTCTTTTGTGTTTTCTTTTTTTGTGATTTTTTTTCTAAAATTATCTTCGTCGATTTTTTTTTTAATATTGAGTTGGTTAGAATTTAACTTTGTAATAAAGCTTAATCATGTTGGGAAAGCATTGTAGTTTTGCTCATAAAACATTGTTGATTGTTATAGTATCTCTCCGCATGGTTTTTTTTTGTTATAATTTTTTTCAAATTATCTTTTTCAATTTTATTTTTTTAATATTGAGTTATTTGTGAATTACAATTACAAGTCATTACAAATAAGGCTAAATCATGTGGGGAAACACTGTAGTTTTCATCACAAAACACCGAATTGCTACAGTGTTTCCAACATGATTTTTTTTTCTTTTTTTGGTGTTTTTTTTGTTTTTTTTTTTAAAATTGTCTCTGTCGATTTTTTTTTAATATTGAGCCGATTAAGAATTTAGCTTTGTAATTTTTTTTCTTTAAAACACTGTGAATTGTTGCAATATTTTCTCATGTGATTTTTTTATTATTTTTTCTAAAATTATCTTTGTCGATTTTTTTTTAATATTGAGTTAGTTAAGAATTATAATTACAATAAAGCTAAATCATATGAGGAAAGCGTTATAATTTTATTTCTCTAAAAGGTTTTTTATTTTATTTTATTGGGAAAAGCGCTATAATTTTCCTCACAAAACATTGTCAATTGCTACAACGTTTTTTCTCATGGGTTTTTTTTCCTTCCAAAATTATCTTTGTTGGTTTTTTTTTAATATTAAGTTGGTAGAGAATTTAGCTTTGTAATTTTTTTTCTTTTTATTAACTGAAAAGCTAAATCATGCGGCGAAAGCACTGTATCTTTCCTTACAAAACATTGTAGATTGCTACAAATCATTTTGTTCAGTCTCTAAGTTTTTTATCACCAACACAACTTCTTTTTTTTCGTCATGAAATATTTGCTCCATTATACCTTTAATTTCTATTACTTATCTAGCGCTGGTTCACAATTATAACACTATCAAGTGCATTTGTTTTATAAGTCCGCCGCAGCGTGCGGGCATGTCATCTCGTTATTATATATTTGATGTATGTTTTCTTAAATAACAAATATTAACACTATTTATAAATTCACAATGTACTTGGTGTTGAATAGTGCTATGCTATTCACACACTTGTAATTTTCAGTGGATTGAAACAATATTTTTTATGTTTTTCATTTTAGTGCCTTAATCTTTGTTTTCATCAATTGAGTAAGTTAATTGCAAAGTTCGCTAATTACTTTATATTTGTTGGGTAGAGATAAAATTGAAAGGAGGAGGACCAACATAGAAAAGGCACCAAAAATAGGTTGTGTGTTTAAAGTTGATGTGAAAAGTATAACTTTGTCCTTCAATTTTAAAAATTTGAATTCTTCAACCCTTTATAGTTTCTAAATTTAATTTTGGTGCAAATCTTTATTTTTATTATTTTCAAGTCCATGATTTGCGAACATGAGAGAAAGTCTTCCCGGATTCTTTTGTAGAGAAAAAAAAGAGTTGTTTTTGCTATTTTGACCACCATAGTAGTTTATCTTGGTGTTCACGGATTACATTTGAAGAGAGTAGCTCGATAATGATTGTTTAAAATCTTGATATTACCTTAAAAAATAGATAGAAGTTGATGAAGAAAAATCTAACCCGATTTGATTCAGTGTTTTAAGATCATTTTTTGGATTTCTTAGGTTGATAAATTGATTTATAGATGTTTTGAGAGTGTTTGCGAGGTACTTTTTTTTTTTTGTTAAAATGGGTTACAAAATGAGTTTTTAAAGGAAAATGACTCTTGCTTGATTTCTCAGTCATCACTATGATAGTTAGAATTTGGACATATAGACAACACGTCTGATTATCAGTTTTATTCCAAAAGAATATGGGTAGATGATAAGTCATATTAGAAAGATAAAAAAATATACAAGGTTTAGGCATGCAGGCTGAGTTATTTTTTTTAGTGGTCTAATTGGCTCTTTTTTCTCCTTTTTTCACAATTTTTTATATTCTTTGTTTTGGCGAGTAATAAATTTAAGAGAAAAACATTATTAGACCCGGTTTGGTTCTTGGCACGAATCAAAGTTTTGACGAGTTCAGACACAACATTTATGCCTTTTTTATTGTTTAATGCATTTTCCCTTTATTTTTTAATAAAAATGCAATTTAACCCTTTGTTGCCATTAAATTTTTTTATTTAATTTAAAATAAAATAAAAATACAATTTCATACTTTTTATCATTTATCTTAAAAAAAATCATGCTTAATTGAGATCATATTCATGATCCAAATTGCAAATTTTATTTGTTATTTCAACTTAACTGGAGTCAATACAATATGATATATTTTTTAAAATTTCATCTTCAATTCTCTTATAACTCTTCAATTTACTTTCAAATTTAATCTAATCCGTTTTCAATTAAGACCCAATCAAGGTCTAGCCAAAAAAGAGAATAAGAGGAGAAAAAAAGAGAGACAAATAATCCAATTGGGCTAACTCGTTGTGATCATGTCTATTACCCAGATTGTAAATTTCACATGTTAACTCAAGTCAATATAATGTATTATTTTTTTATTTCACTCCCTTTTTTTTATCCAATCCTGTGGCATTTCGTTGTTTCATGTTTTAGCTAGGGTTAAGCAAAGTTAAAACAATGGTTGTGTGAATTTTATTTTTTAACCAGATCACCATTTAAACGGGTCGACCAATTCACCCTTGACCCACCAGGTTAAAGAAGCCACGTCAACTTTTTTTCATTTATTAACTCTTATGGTGATCGAATAATTTTGTTTGATATATTAATTGAGTTTTTAATCCTTTTTCCAGATATTTCATCGTATATATAAAAAAAAATAGCATCCATATTATTTTTTATGTAATTATTTGTTTTTTAGCCGACCCATGGCAAAGCGTGGGCTCGGGGCTAGTTTTTTTTATTTGAGTATGACAACTTTTATTTTTTGTGGTGTTTGGAAATAAAAATATAAGGAACTGAAATAATTTTTTTAACAATTTCGGTGTCTAAAATAAAATTTTATCAAAAGCTTCCGTTACATTACTTCAAATTAGACAACGAAACAAAATAATACAGTGAATCATTATTGTATATTACTTTTTCATTATATCACATATTTGATTACATCATGTTAGATCGTACCAAACATGTCGTTAGCTGTCATGAGTCATGACATCTCAATTTTACATTGTAAGACTAAAACGTAATTTTAAAAAACAAATAAGGATGAAATAATCTTAAAATAAGGACCCCTTCATCAATAAAAATAAAAATACAAGGAGCTAAAACAAATTACTTAACTATTGCAGTGTCTAAAATAAAAAGTTTATAAAACCCTCTATTGCGCTTATTTAAGATCTATTTAGAAGTATGATAGATATTATTTTTTAAAATGTTTTTTTAAAAAAATATATTAAAAAAGTGTTTAAAAAAAAATTATTTTTAACATTAACATATCAAAATAATCAATAAACATAAAAAATTGATTTAAAGTTAAAACAAATTCAAGAATTTTGGACTGTAATGTTAAATAAAATTATTATACCTATTTAACACTGTGATAGCTTTTACTTTTCAAATTATTATTTTTTAAAGTATTTTGTTATGGTCTTGATGTGTTAATAAAAATAAAAATATTATTTTAATATTATTTTAATTAAAAAATATTTTTAAAAATCACAATACATATCATCACCAGATAAAATAATAAAATAAAGTAACTAATCATTATTATACATTTTTCATTGTATTAAATCATATCAATCATGATGTTAATTGTAATTGGATTAAAGAAAACCAATTGGTCTTAGAAAAACATTATAGCTCGATATTTTTTATTTCTTAAGATTTAAGTATATTGTTTACTTTAAGAATGTAATAATAGTTTTACCTTTTCATTCAAAAACATTATCACTATCTTTCAATGACATTTAAATATTTTTCATAAAGCTTATTTATCATCATCAAATTGACTAGTTAGAAATAAGTCTTTTTCAATCTCAATTATATAGTAAAATGATGAAAATACTTTTGAAATAAAAAAATGTAAGATCTGCATCAAAGTGTACTTTTGTATTTTTCACTATTTTTTTTTGTTATTAAAATATCAATTGGGGAAAATTTTAGCATTTAACCAAATATAAAAAACAATAAATAATTTAAAAGCCTAAGGAAATGATCAAATTGCCTTAAAAAAAAACTAGAGTTAATGAGTTTTTTTTTTATCTTTTCACAAAATTTTATTATTATTATTAAGTCAGCTTTGGGAAATTTTGATATTTAACTATATATATATATATATAAAAAATAAAAAGATTGGACGTGTGTATGACACCAAGAGACATGTTGAAGGTGCTCGTACCTTGTATGCGGCACGTGCAACATCTCCTGATATCTTAAAATGACTTCTAAAGCATTGTCGTGCCCTCTTTTATGTGTAGCAGCTCGTATCTATTTTGGTGGTCCAAATTTGTTATCAATTGTCCTTTCTTTTTTATTTTTTTACCTCATCTTGAAAATTACAACTTGACCCTTTTTGTTGTTGATTTTTCAACTTCAATCTTTATTTTTTTTATTTTTTTTTGTTCTTGACTCTTTTACAAAAAGTTTTATTTATTTTCAATTTCATCCTTCCATCCCAATTAGGTGTATATATTTTTTGTCAATTTGGTCCTTATTTTTTTATTTCTCATATTTTTCCTTGGTCCTTTTGTAAAAAATTTATTGGTTTTTAATTTCACCATTCAATGCAGATTGATGGTATTATATTTTTCAATTTGGTCCTTATTGTTTTGATTTCTAATTTTTTTTTTCTTGGCCATTTTGTAAAAGTTATTATTATTTTCAATTTCGGTCTTCAATCAAAAATTTATTTTTATATTTTTATGTCAAGTAAAATCCTCATTCTTTTGATTTTTTAAATCCTCTTGCTCAATTGATTTTTCTTTAAAATTTCATCATTCAATTACATATAAAATTTATTTTGTATTTCGATTTTAATCCTCATACTTTAATTGTTATTTTTTGAATTATTTTATATAATTGAATTTTTTTTTAATTTCATCATTCAATATGTGTCTGACTAAAAATTAGATTTTATGATTTTTTCAGATAGGGTGTTTCGGGTCTAATGACTCAGATCATAAATTTAAAAAGTTAACACATTTTTTTATATAAAAAAAACTTTATAATTTTCTTTATTTTTTATTAAGTTATTCTAATTTTATTATATGAACCGTGAGTTTGACATGATATATCGGGTTATTGTTTTCTATATTTCTTTTTATTCAATTGAAATAATATTATATTATTTGATACAGTTAGATTTATAACCCGAGTTATACATTATTTAAAAAGAAAATACTTGTAACACCTAAACATTATTTATTAATAAGAAATAATAATACAATTTCCCAACTAAGCGGGAGCACCACGGATAATACTATATGCATAGTATATGGTATTTGTTACGCTTCTCGAAAAAACTTGAATAACAATTTACTAACAACCTGGAAATCTAAATTGATTTTTTTTAAAAAAAAAAACTAATTATAAATGATATTCCGATTTTAGTAAGAGGCCTTCAGCGTCTACTTGACCTCTTGCTGTTAAAACACTAAAAATAAAAATAAAAATGCTAATTTTACCATCAAAGAATCAATTTCTCCGGAAAATCGTATATTATGTATAAATAAGTTGAAAATATTTTAGAAAGCATGTTTAGGTAAAAGCTAGCACAACTCGAGCATCTCGGCATGAAATTAGTTGGGAATCAGGTAAAAATAAATTAACATATTGAGGCCAAATTCCACGTGTCATCTCTGCCACCCTCTGTAATTCCCAAATTCAAATCATTTTTCAATTTTCTTTTTCTTTTTTAACAATCATTACCACACATGCTGTCTAATAATAAGAAAAACAATAATTACATTTCTTTTTCTTCTCCTCACATCCTCTGCGTGTCCTGCTCGGCCTACGTATCAGCCAAACAGAACACTGTAAAAGTTGGATAGACCCTGTCAATTTAAAATGGAAATGTAAAAAATTTAAAATAATATATTTTTAAATTTTCTTGAAACAAATAAAATTTAGCTGTATTCCTCTATTGATCAGGTCAAAGATTAATTTCCTTGTAAAACTATATTTGACTGGTCAACTCTTAACCCAATTAGATATAAAACACAGGCTTTATATTAGCTCATATAACAGGGATTAATTAGCTTTAAGAGTCCCTCTACTTTCATATTTCTTTTAGTATGGTCCCTCATCAATTATTTTTCATAACATAGCCTCCTACTAATACTTCATTATTTAAACAAGTTCTTTCCTTCAAAGTGTAGTTGCGGTTGCTTTTCAAAGTATTTTTTACTCAGAAATACATTAAAATAATTTTTTTATTTTTTAAAAATTATTTTTGATATTAACACGTTAAAATGATCTGAAAACACTAAAAACTATTAATTTAAAGCAAAAAAAAAATCAATTTTTTTTTAAAAATACTTTTAAAATATAAAAACAAACAGGATTTCATGATTGAATTCAAGAGACCAGTCATGTAATAAGACAAGCTAAAACTAGCTAATAATACAATTAAGAGGTGCTTACCTATGCTCTCTCATCTCTGGCATGACTTATAATTTTCTCCTCATGGGTTGGCACAATCATGCAAGTGTTCAATATCGTGATTGAATTCAAGCTACAGCTTATGATAAATATTGATACAACATTTTTTTATTATAATTTAATATAATGTTACCACTTGTTAAGTTGTAATGTGAATACACAAGCAATACCAATTTAATTCTATATATATATATAAAAAAATAAAAATAAAGTGAGTAGTGAATTTCACTTGTCAAGCAACTCAATATTTGAATATGGACAAAATGAGTTATTAAAGTAACGAGAGATGAAAAGGATAGACATATTAAGAAAAAAGTAATTGATGAAAGTAAAGGTACTTGTGATCTTATTAACCCCATGTAATAACACTTATTAACTGGGCTTAATCCAAATTCTTTGACACAAACTGAAAAACACGAGTACTTTACAGTTATGTCGAACAGAGTTATTGCATAAAAACTTTTACTTTAAATTCTATTATTGATTTATTTTTTCAAATAGTTTACTGAAATATAAGTTAAGCAACTTTGTTTGTAGTAGTTTTAGACCTAAATTGAATAAGAAAAATAAAATTTCTAAATTGGATAATTCTTTAACTAAATAGAAAAAATAAATTTTAAAACACAATATTTGATTTCCTAAACATACTTACCTAAACTAAATAAAAATAAGAACAAAAACAAATATTTTTTCTAAAAATCCCTCTACATTACATTAGTCTCTTGTATTAAAAAGGACTTGTTCTCGAGTTAAAATTGTTCTTCCCTTGATCTTATAGATGTAAAATCCAGACTCTCCAATCCTTTTCTTCTTTCTTTATTTTGTGTGTATAATAATTTTATATATCATTTTCAATCATTTCATGTTGAAATTTCCATAAGAATTAAAATTTGACAAATTATCTCTTTTTTATTGGCTTTTAAAGTAACAAATTACAAATCTCAAACTTACTTCAGCACGTATTGTATCCAAACAATCCTCGAATAAATATACCTTTCTAATAATAATAAGCTTGAAATTAAAATGATCAACATAGCCTCGACAAAACAACTTTCTTTTGTTTAACATATTTTATATATTGTTTTTTTTTTTCTCTTAACCTCTAACTTGTCAACAAATACATCATTTATGACATCATTGTTGTCATTATTATTGTTCATATCATGATTAGCTTTAATTATTATCAAAATAAATATTATAAATTAACAAAAAAAAATATCAATCCATATCTATTTCATCTTAGATGAGATTACTAAAATCTAAATGATATTCATCTTAATTAAAAGACTGCCTCATTTGCTCTTATCTCTCAAACTAGTTTTCAAAGTTAACCATGGATCTATGATGACTCTCCATGTGACTCTCCTAGTTCCCCACCTCCATCAATTGATGAGTCAATTATACGATCTGTCTTTACATGTTTTATATTACCGGTTTGTGAATATATCTTTCATGAAAATAGTCTCTCAATTCTTTTCTACGTAAACACATCATATTTATAATATCTTCATATCATGATTATTTAACGACATACAATATTAATTATTAGGATTTGTTGGCCCTTGATAGATGAAAATACACTAGAAAAATAGGCACTGACAATATAAAAAATTGTTGAATAGGATTACCGCATAAAAATTATAATTTAAGATTTTATTATTGGGTATTGTTCTATGAAATACAAGTTAAGCAATCCTATTTATACTAGTTTTAATTCTAAATTAAGTAATAAAAAATAAAACTCTTAAATAAAATAATTTCTAAACTGAATATGAAAAAAATAAAAATATCAAACAATTTCCTAAACTAAATAAAAAAAAGTAAAAACATGAAAAAATATTTTCCCAGATTAAATATACATAAAGATAATTAAAAAGCCTCCTACGTCATCAACCTTCGGCATCTGCAGTCTATTTATTTCCTTCTTTTCTATATATATATACTGCGCCAAACCTTCAAGAGCAAATCCTTCTCTCAACTTTTCCTTTGCTCTAAAAAATGGCATCTCCGTTTAAAATTTCTGCTTTGCTTCTAACCTTTTGCGTCTCAATTTCTCTAACCTTACCCGTACGTTCACAAACATGCGCCTCACAGACGTTCACAAACAACAATCTGTACACCCACTGTTTAGACCTCCCTACACTCTCCTCCTACCTTCATTTCACCTACGATGCCGCAAATTCAACGCTGTCCGTCGCCTTCTTTGCTTCTCCTTCGAAATCCAACGGCTGGATTTCATGGGCCATAAATCCCAAGGTTGCAGCCATGGGCGGGGCCCAGGCACTGGTAGCGTTCAAGGATTCCAAGGGTGTAATGAGCGCAAAGACTTATAATATCAGCACTTCCACGCCTTATTCGGTTGTGCAGTCGAAGCTGGTCTTTGACGTCTGGGACACGCGCGCAGAAGAGGAAAGTGGGGTGATGAGAATATTTGCCAAGATTAAGGTCCCGCCGGAGCTGGCGGCGAAGGGGACGCTGAATCAGGTGTGGCAAGTTGGGTCAACTGTCGATGCTGCTAAGGGTGAGCTGACAATCCATGATATGGGTGCTCCTAATTTGAACTCTAAAGGGACTTTGGATTTGAACGGAGGAAAAAGTGTTAGCTCTGGTGGACTGGATTCCAGGACGAAAAGAAAAAATGTAAGCTTGTTTTTTTGTTCATTTTTGTTGAAAAAATAACATCTTTTCCGTACCCTTTTCTGGATTTTGAAGATTTATTTTTGAGTTGGGTTTTTTCTTTTTCTTTTTGGAAAAATTAGTAGCATTGGAAATGAAATATTTACTGTGTTATTGTTTTTTTTTTCTCTCCAGATTCATGGAGTACTGAATGCTGTGAGCTGGGGAATTCTGTTTCCGCTTGGAATTGTAATAGCAAGATATCTGAGAACCTTTCCATCAGCAGATCCTGCATGGTTTTACCTTCATGTTTTCTGTCAGGTCTCTGCCTATGCTATTGGGGTTGCAGGGTGGGCAACTGGTATAAAGCTTGGGAGTGAATCCAAGGGAGTCCAGTTTTCTCTTCATCGCAATATTGGGATTGCACTCTTCGCTCTTGCAACAGTGCAGGTAATTAATTTCCTTCCCAGTTGTGTTCTTCTCCCTTTACAAGTTGCTCTTTCCATCCATTTGAAAGGAGAGAAAAGAATTGAATTTGGCCTTTGTTTTCATGTTGAGCTTGTTGATGTCTTTTTTCTCTCCTGTCAAAATCATGGTCACGGTTTCTGACAATGTACTGAATTATTAATGCGTGAAATTGAATGAACTTGACAAAAATGGTACTTCTGGAGTAGCTTTTCTCCTATGGTATTTCGAATTATAACCCATAAGACATCATATGAAAAGAAAAGGGTGATGAATTCGGAATTGTTAGCATGTCTCAATCAGTTTTATTTTCTCTTAGCGTTTTCTTATAATGAAAACTAAGGGGATATATTTCTTATTTCTTAAAAAAACAAATTTCATTACAAAACTGACTTAGAAATAAATTCAACCCTTTTTCTATAGTTGTCCATTTTCTTGGCCGACGGTACTACTGGCAATGTTTATGGAAACTGGTTTTGTCTGAACTATTACTATTAATTTTGGATTTATTTATTCTGATAGCAACACTATGCTTGGAATTTTCAGATATTTGCATTGTTCTTGAGGCCTAAGAAGGACCACAAATACCGCTTTTACTGGAATATCTATCATCATGGTGTCGGATATGCCATCCTCATCCTTGGCATCTTGAATGTGTTTAAAGGTCTAGATATCTTGCAGCCTGGAGATAAATGGAGAACAATTTACATAATTGCCATTTCAGTCTTGGGTGGAATTGCTGCATTGCTGGAATTAATCACTTGGATTGTAGTTTTGAGGAGGAAGTCTAGTAAATCCACTAAGCCCTATGAAGGATACGGTGGACAAAGCAGACCATGATCAACGGATTGTTGCTGTTGTCCATAGCAGACCATGATTTTGTAATACCCTTCATCGAACCTCACTTGCCGGAGAGGTTCTAGTGTGATACACATCTCTTCTTAGCTCCTTAATCTTTGTATAATGGTCTGGCTTCATCACTCATCATTGTCTAGCATATTAGTACAGGTCGCCTTGGTTCCATTTTTCTCCCTCATCTTGATCTGGGGTGTAATTTTATGATATTTATTGTGTATTGAAAGGAAAAAGAATTCATGGTTTATGATATTTCTTGACCGTACGATCTTCTTTGATTCTCAGTACTCTGTTTTTCATTTTCTTTTGGTTTGATGAGCTTCCTGCATAAATCTAAGTCTCCCTTCCTGATGATCTCACTAATGCTTCTGGACTTAGACACCATCTTTTGGACAATCAAGTCAAAAGGTGCTACGAATTTTGATGCAATGCTCAACACCGAAGCCTCGCATTTCTCTAATGTGAGCTCTGTTGGCAAGCAGAGTCGTAAGAGTCATGTCAAACATGACCACATCAATCGGTATATTCTCTCTTCCTCGACATTTTTTACTAACTTTTTTGGAATATAAACAAATAAAATCAAATAATTTCGAAAGCAACCAATTAAAAGGTGTTAAAATTAACAGAGTATATATATATAAGAATATAATTGAATAATTATGAAAATAACTTATAATTTTTAATTATTCAAAATCCTTGATTTCATCCTAACCTTTGCTGTAATTATTTTTTCTCCGTAATCCAGCTCCGTAATCGGTGTTTGTATTCATTAAATTTCAATTTGAAATATTGTTTTCTCAACACATACTGATTCAAACAATTATAGAAATAAAATATAATCTCCAATTATTCAAGATTATTGATTTCATCTTTGATGTGATACCTTATTTCTTCCATAAATGATGATTGAATCTATTGGATTTCAATTCAAAATATACCTACTCCAATTCTTTGTTTTCTCTTGATTTTCTCCATAATTAATAATTATATTAATTGAATTTCAATAAAAAATACACTACCTTAAATTGATTTCTCAACGCATAGTGAATTCGAAAATAGTCAAAACACCTTTTACTGTTGAAAAATGACCATCT
Organism: Populus x sibirica; assembly: GCA_019202695.1. Classification (NCBI taxonomy): domain Eukaryota; kingdom Viridiplantae; phylum Streptophyta; class Magnoliopsida; order Malpighiales; family Salicaceae; genus Populus; species Populus x sibirica. The sequence continues at coordinate 257,662 of JAGMVL010001477.1, forward strand.
GATACGCCTTGATCTGGTTACTAGAAGATGTCTATTTATAGTGAATTAATTAAAGAAAGGTGTCTTGCGAATGTTGGACAAAGAATTCTAGCAGAGGAAGATCCTATGGAGGAGGAGGAGGAGAGGGTTGTCCAAAACAAAAGTAAAATAAAGAAGGGACCGATCTTGCAAACGTCTCAATGATAGACACTTCCATCATGCATGCTTTTGTTTAATTTATTTTAGTGGTTGAATTTATTTGTTAAAGTGTTTTTTAAATGTTTTTTTAATGTTTTAAATTTAAAAATAATATACAAATATATTATTTTGATGTGAAATTAGAAAATATCTTATACCGGATTACCAAACACACTCTAAAAATTAAGACTACGTTTGTATTTATGTTTGTAGCGATTTAAAAATGCATTTGGCTTGAAAAAATATTAAATTAATATTTTTAAATGATTTTAATATGCTAAATTTTAAAATAAAAAAATCTAAAATTTTTATTTTAATATATTTTTAAATAAAAAAATATTTTTTAAAAAACACAAACATACACACATTAAATATTTTGATGCAAAATTGTCAAAGGTAATGAGGAAATATCTTGAATTTGCGGTCATCTTGATTTGATTTCTTAACTAAAGCCTTCACATGGTGGAATCCCATAGTCGTCCCTCTCACTTAAAAGACGCTTTGCCTAACAACTATCAATCACCAAACATTATTCTAATGAAATTCCCCCCAATCTTCACGACTTTTGATGCAACCCATCAAAATAAATAAGTAAATAAATAAATAAAGCCACTTTTGCAGAGGGTCCATCGAGTCATGGCAAATTCCATGGTGCTCCTAGTCCCTCCCACCTTTCACTTTAAGCATTCTAGCTTTTGTTGGTTTCTCTAAAGCACAAGCTTCGTTAATGGATTCCCATGGAAGATATATGATGTGGAAATTTCTCCCTCATTACTTGGAAGAAGATGCCAACCCCTTTGCCAGGCAGCAGTTGGCTTGTCTACTCGTATCAGATTAATATTATTAATCCGCTTAAAGGTGAAGATAATTGAGATTCAAATTAATAGTGTCTTTAACAAACCTTGTGATGAGTGCATGCTCAACGTACCGTTTTAAGGGTTTCAGCCTAGAGTTTTATAGTGAATAAATGAAGAATTACACTTGGGGTTTGTATGTTTGTTTGTTTTGCATGAAATGTTTTCCGGTGAAGAATTGCGGTGGTGATGAGATGGTGATGATGGTAATGACATCAGAATGATAATAGAAAAAATAATTGAAAAAATTAGATAATATTGTAAATTGATTAATATTCGTAAAATATTTTACATAATTTCATGAACTGAAAACATTTTTCAGTAAATAAATTAAATTTAAAGATAAACTGTAAAATATTTTACGATAAACAAATTAACACAGAAAAATATTTTTCTGATGCAAACATATAAAAATCTAGAAAATTTATATTTTGACGAGCAAAGGTGGAAAATAGGTAGGATTCTCTAAGGTTTGTGAGGGAGATTTTAGATTAGATTTGAAATTAAATTAGATGAAATTAAATTAAATTAAATAGAACAGAGCGTAAACGAAAGGGTTTCCATAGTGATTTTTGCAGTTGACTATGCATATATATGACCCACATGCAGCAACACTAAGCAGACGACCTTTTTTCTTAATAATTCACAATTACTAATCAATGAACATGCAGATCAAAAGATAATCATGTGAACTTAATTACATTTTCAACTTTTCTTTTCTTTTCTTTATTTCTGTTCCTGGCTGGCTTAACCATGCATGTGAACTTCAGGATGTCATTAGTATAAACCTTGACCTTGACTTGAATATCTGGGAGTGTAAAGTATTTTTTATTTGAAAAAACATTTATTAATATATTTAAATTATAAAAAATATTAATTTTATATTTTTTCATAATAAATATATATATACAAACAAAAAATATTGTCCTCTAAAACGGGTAATTAGTCTCTGGTTCCTATAACACAAAAGCTAGCCACTCCTTGTTGCTAGAAAAAAAACAGCAGCTGGATGAAATTTTATGAATATTAATTTTAAGATTTAAACGATGAAAAAATATATATTTGAATTAGATTTTCTTTTAAAAAAATAAAAAAAATCAATCCAGTAAATTCCTGGTGATTTTTGTGGGCCTAATCGAGTGCTGAATATCTCTTGGAAAAAATCAGCTGGGGTTTTTTTTTAATCAAGGGAGTGGAAACATCCTTTTCCACACTGATCTTCAAATCTAACGACAGTGCAGTGTCATGTGAGCAATGTCACGACGATAGTAGAATGAATAAAATATGGGAAAATGAAGAGAAAAAGGTAATTAAGAAATAAATGGGGTCTGACATCAGCAATGCATCACTAATCGCTCACACTGACCATGACTCCACATGGACAAACCATTATCATTTTGGACCACTTTTATTCAACCCACACCACAAATAAAATTCTTGTCCTTAGCTTTTTGGTTGAGCCAAGGAATGGCTAGAGTCCGTAAAACTTAAGAGTTTGGATGTTTTTGGGTTCCAGAAGTATTTTTAAAATCTTTTGAATTTGAATCGTTTTAATATATTGGTTTTAAAAATAAATTAAAAAAATATTATTTTAATATAATTTAAAAAAAATACTTAAAAAATAATCACTATGATAATCACAAACATTATCTTGAAAGTGTTTTGAAAAAAAAAAATTATTTGAAGAAAAAAATATTTTTTTTTAAACTCTAGTTCAACTATGAGGTCAAACACTCCGTTGGTAGTGTCTATTTAGAAGAGTGTCAAATGTTACTTTTAAAAAAAAAATTGCCTGCAAATACATTATAATAATATATATTTTTAAAAAAATTTAAATTTATTTTTTATACCCGTATATTTAAAAACACAATAAATTAATTTTACGCTAGAAAAATTCAAAGATTTGCAAAGTGTGATTGTAACACAAAGTAAAACACCATTTTTTTTTGTAATTAATATTTGAAAAACTAAATTTAAAAATTCTATAGTTTTTTCTTACTTAATATTCCTGGGGTAAAATTATAGTGTGTGAGGTAAAATACAGAACCCAGAATACTTTATTCCTCGTGTAATGAGCAAGCCTCGAATTTAGTAGAACCACAACCACTCCAACCTTTTTGAGCTATGGAAACTTTATTCATCGTGTAATGGGCATACCTTTTTGATAATTTTTAATGAAAATAATGTCAATACTCGTTATTCGCATCGTAAGTGTTAACAAATGTTTTTTTAAAATTAATTAATTGACCGTTCGCATTTTTTAATCAATTGAGTGCAATTTATTTAAATTGATAAGAGTGCATTTTGTACAGTTAGTGGGGTGGATGATAATATTAATAAAAATAAAAGTAAAGTTGGTAATAATGATTAATAAAAAGAGAGAGTACTCAATTGGTCGAGAAAGTTTTAAATTTTAAAAAATTATACTCTATTGTTTGAAATTGAAAACTCATATATTTAAAAAATTTTAATGAATTGATGAAAATAAATTATATAAATTATATTCCATTGGTTGAATTGTTACTGTCACTAGATTGCTTTAAACCTAAGCAACATGTCCTTCCTTTGAAGAGTGTATTTGCAGATGAGAAGACATGAGAGTCCCGAGTTTCTTGAGGCTTAAGCGGCACTGTCTGGGGGAGACACATGAGAGGAAAAACCGGGTCAATCTCTCTGGAATATTTTACAAGAAGAGGACAAAATTAACCTCTTAAACAAGTATTATCGATGATTTTCTTTCGATATTTAGGTGCCATGCAATCAATCATGGCAGCATCACAACAATTAATTATTTTTTATATACTATTGTAGTTATAAATATTTAAAGCAATTAAATTGCATTTAGTTAGATTATACTGTTGTGTTTTTAAGGATGTAAAATAACTAATAAGAACTATAGTATATTAAAGATATTTTGTTTATATTGAATGATTCATCTTATAAATCTTATATTTTATTTTATTTTATGATAAAGGGTGTTCTCGATCATCTTGGACATTAATCCAAACTAAAAATAATTCTTCAAATAAAAAAATAATCTTAATGAAACATTCTTAGTTTAAGTAATCTAATTCATCTTCTCTAACAAAGGTGTATGGTACCTTGATAAGAAAAATCTAGATGGTTGGTGGTAACAAATAATGTCTGGCAAGTTAAATTGGGTGGTAGTTGTTGTAATAGCAGGTTGTACATCCAAAATGTTTTATTTGATAGACATAGGGACTCTCCAAAGATAAAGTCAATAACTTTATAGAGAGAAAAAATATAATGATATTTTAGAGAGATAAACTCTGAAAATACATATACTGAAAATATCAAGAATAAAAAGATTGTCTACCTTCGGTTTGAAGGATTCCAGTGGTATTATGGTCCACGAATCTTGTTATTTTGTAGAGAGAATTGATTAAAATAAAATTTTATTATTGTGATATTTTAAATTATATTTTATTTAAAATAATACATATTAAGCCTATTATTCTGAGGTCTCAATTATATATTGAGTTGCAGCTTGTAGCCCTAGTCCAGAAGTTGTTTTTCTTTTTTATCCATCATGGAAGTTTTTTTCAGATACATTTTATTTGGATGCATCATAAATTATATTATATTGGTCGAATTGTTACTGTTACTGAGAATCCCTAATTTCTTCAGGCTTTCGCGGCACTATGTGGGGGAGACACATGGGAGGAAACATTGGGTCAATTTCTCTTTAATATTTTAGAAGAGGAGGACAAAATGAACTTGTTAAACAAGGTCTTGTCTGGATATTCAGGGTGTCGTGCAATCAATCATGGCAATATCACAGTAATTAATTATTTTCAACATACTATTGTAGTTATAAATATTTAAAGCAATTAAATAGTATTTAGTTGAATTATATTATTGTGTTTTAAATATGTAAAATAACTAATAAGAAATATAGTATATTAAAGATATTTTTAATACATAAATTTTATTTATATTAAACGATGCGTCTCATTAATCTTACATGTTATATATATATATATATATATATATATATATATATATATTTATGATAAAAGACATCTTTTTTATATATAATTTAAGGTATTCGGGACAGTTTACAAGCATCATAATTAATTTTTGAATCCATTAAATGTTTTGCAAACTCAATAAATAAATAAAACACCACAAAAATAACATACATATATACTAAGACATGAACTCAAGGTAGAGAAACAAAGAAACCCTATCAAAATTGCTGGCCACAAGCTCGGTGCGATAAAGGGCATCCTTGATCAGCTTGGAAGTTAATCGAGAATATGTCCTCTGCTCGGACAATTTTAAGGATGCAGTGATCACACGTGGCAGTATATTTATTGGTCGGAAGGAATTCTTCAAATTTTTTTAAAAAAGAATTGTTAAATATTGTAATCACACACACACATTATATTAATAAAAATAATTAAAATATAATCAATAATAAAAATAAAAATTTAAAACTGAGTTACTTAAAATACTAACATATTTGGTATATATGTAATTTATTAAAATAATTAATAGATAAAGTTATCATTTTAAGTAGGAAAAAAATAACATCCACAATAAACATTTCTGTTGTCAGTTTAAAACAAATAATACCATGTTTTGTTTTAGAAAAAAATTTATTTACTCGTAAAATAATAATTTTTTAATTATAAAATAAAACACGTATTAATAAAACAATTTTTTAATTAAAAACAGTTAAAAATAACTATGTTTTAATAGACCAATTATTTATCAATAGAGTCGAGCCTTGCATTCTTAAGAAATTGAACAGAAATTGAATGGTTCGGCCCAAAGAAAATATTGCAGCAATTTAATTCGAGCCCATTGACTCTCTTGGAACAAAGCTCGTAGGCTTTCTTTGGCTGTGTGTGACCATAAGGTTATCGATGCATTATTAAGCTCAAACATATTTATACTTTTTATATTTTTTCTAGTGTGATGCTTCATCAATTATTTTTCTGAATTTGTTCATGTAATTTATAATGTGTTATTTAAATAATTTTTTATTTCAAATCTAAAAATTAATTAGGGCGGTCAAGTCTTTAAAGATAGCAGTGATAAAAGTGATAAATTTCATGATGTAATGATTTATTGTTTTTTATTATTTAATTTTTAAAATCGTAATGTAATGAAACATTACAATTGTAATGAATTATTACACTGCAGGCATTATTTATTAAAAAAAAACATATATTAACCATTATATGATTAAGAGTGGCCATGTAAGGACCTGATTGGAAAAGGTTTTCCATCACAGAGACTAAAGTGTATTTTTAATAAGGATAAAAAACCTCAAGGATCAATTTGTAAATAAAAATAAAATCTAGAAACTAATGTTATATTATATTAATACTTAAAGGACTAGAATGAAATTTTATCAAACTTCAATTATTTTACAAGAAAGTTTTGCAACTAAATAAATGAATGTAATGAATTATTCCATTATATTATATTATTACAAAATATCATAGGCAAATGTGTCGTAAATGTTGACAAACGAAAAGATATTATGACTTTGGTTTTAGCCTTTTAGGCCGACATGTTTCTTTTGCACGCAATGGAATAATCCCATTCTCTGGGATACCTGGTAAACCAAAGTATCGGGTATTTATAAAAAGTTTTTTTTATAATTTTGAGAATTCTTATATTTTTAAATATTTTTTAGAGAAAAAAATTCTAAAATATATATATTAAAAATATTAAGAATGAAAAGACTGTAAATTTTAAATCTAAATGATTTATGAAGTATTTATAACTTATGATCCTTGTATTTCTATGAAAAAAAAAGGTTAAATATAATTTTTTTAATAGTATTAATGAAGGATATATATATATATATATATATATATATATATATATATATTAATTTTTGTGAAGTAGATTATTGATAAAAATTTTTTACATATAAAATGTAAAGAGAATAGAATTTATAATATAGTTAAGCTCGTAATGGTTATAATTTTTTTTAAAATCGAACCCATAAAAAGTATTTTGTGTGAGACACGAGTTTTTAGATAATGTTTAAATTTTTATATATTTTAGATTGTTTTGTTGTATGATTTTAAAAGTAATTTAAAAAAATATTTTAATATTTATTTAAAAAATAATTATAACTATACTTCCAGACAAGGCCGGAAAAGCCCACCGTCCTCTTTGGTGGATCGCTCAAACACGCGGTTTAAGATATGCATCTGAATTTTTGCTTTTGGTCTCTTCCATGATGTGATCCATCAATTCATGTATATCTTTTACTGCCTTCATTTCTGAAATTCCTGTCCACGTTCTTTTCTCTTGCAGATTGTGGGCAATTGGGACTTCAAAGGCGTGTTTTTATTGATTTCTTCTGCAATCATGAACGTCAGAGAAGCCAAAATTAGAGAATTGAGTGCAGGTGGGAGGACAATTCATGGATATTGACTCCAATAAACTTGAATAGATATCAAAATTTTTAGACCTGATTGGCCTCGGATAAATCCCGAATGCAAAAAATCAAGTTTTGTATTTGGTATGGATACCAGTAAAAAATAGAGTTTTGGATTGGACATGAATACTACTTCACCCTATCCCGACCTAAAATAAATAAATAATTTAATTTTTTAAAAAAAATTACATGTATCTCAAACTAATATATAAAATAATTATAAATTATAGCATTTAAGTTCGAAGTATTGATTATTGTTGGATACCTAAAACCTAATCAGATAAAGGTAAAGTATTAAAAATCCTTACACAATTGAGTTTAGATCAGCTTTAAATATTTATTTTATATTCAAGTTCAGTATCTGCAAAACACCAATTTATGGGTAACCATTATCATCCTTATACCTAGAGTGATGGCCTTGCAAGTTTCTTGTTCTGTATGTCTATTCTTTTCTCACATCTTCTAAAACAAACAAGCCAAATTGGTTCTTGTATATCTACTAATGTTCACGTTGTTACCATGAATATGAATCTATTACCAGCTTCTGTTGCTAGATGTCAAGGCTAAATGTTAGCCATTGCTAAGCTTTTCAATTACACAGCACCCCAGGAACATGGAACGGAGGTATACTAGATGTCATGCCCGCGCGATGCTACGAGCTTGTGGCATGCTTGTGCGTTGTCCTGGGTTTATGAAAAAAATAAAAAAAAATTATATGGAGAAAAACTGTTGTAATCCACAATGTTTTCAAGGAAAAAACTACAAAGCTAAATTCTTAACTAACTTAATATTAAGAAAATAAAATCAACAAAGAAAATTTTGGAAAAAATCAAAACAAAAAGAAAAAAAGAAAAAAAACCATGCAGGGAAACACTGTAGCAATCTATAGTGTTTCATGAGAAAATCTATAATTGTAATTCTCAACCAGCTCAACATTAAAAATAATAAATCGATAAATATAATTTTAAAAAAAAGCATAACAAAAAAAAATCATGTGGGGAAACACTGTAGCAATCCACAGTATTTAAAGAAAAAAACTACGAAACTAAATTATCAACCAACTTAAAATAAAAAAAAAATCAATAAAGACAATTCTGGAAAAAAAATCATTAAAAAAAGAAAAAAAATCATGTGGGGAAACACTGTAGCAATCCACAGTGTTTTAAAGAAAAAAAATTACAAAGCTACATTTTCAACCAACTCCATAAAAAAGGAAAAAAACCATGTAGGGAAACATTGTAGTGATTTATAATGTTTTAAAGAAAAAAACTACATAACTAAATTTTCAACCATATCAATATTAAAAAAAAATCGACAAAGATAATTTTGAAAAAAATACAAAAAAAATTAAAAAATATATATATATATATAGGGAAAGCTACAATACTTCCTCACACGTTTTAAAGTATTAGTTAATACACACAACTTACCCAAAAATTCTTTTATAATATATATATCTTTTATTATTAGAAACAATAATGAAAAACTAAATTAAAAATAGAGACAAGAGGATATAAGCCCCTAGGCTATAACAAGTAAAAATATCAAAAAATAGTTAAATTGAGATATTTTGACAAGATAAACTGAAGAAAGATTTAGAACGTGTTTGGGAACGCGGTGCAAACCGCGTTCCCTCAAATTTTTAAAAAAGTTTTTTGCTAAATTTTTTTATGTGTTTTCAGATCATTTTGATGTGTTAATATCAAAAATAATTTTTTAAAAATAAAAAAAAAAATTATTTTGATATATTTTTAAGCGAAAAGTATTTTGAACCGCAATTGTTACCACAATCTCAACAGACCTATTATCCTGTTTAATGAAAAGAAAGTTGAAGTTGAAATCTAACCCCAGCAAATAACCAACCATGACCTATTATCCCCTCCCATTGAATGGGATGGCACTTTATCTTCTATAAAGTCAACGCCAATATTATTTACAATTAAAAATTAGGGTTATTAGCATAAGATTTTAGTAACAGAATAATTCGGTTGCTAATTTAAAAACTGATTGGGAAAATCATCCCTCATTTAATAGATCAACTTGGAGTGTGGCTTTAGGAGTAGTTACAAAAGGTAGGGTATACGGTGCACCTCATATGTCAAGTCTTTAATAATATGCATTTTTTATTATATCCCTGTTCATCTTATTCACCATTATAAAATGAGGTAAAAAAGAAAAAGAAAAAAGAGATAAAGAAAAAAAATAATTTTATATATTTGTAGAATCATCTTATATCCTACTTCATTTTTAATTGTATTATGAATTTTATTTCTATTCCATTTATTATTATTGTTAATAAAGGAATTTTAAATATTAATGTATGTTTTTATATATATTCCACTACTTTCAAAATATCCATAAATAATTAATTAAAAAAATTAAAAAGTTGGGTAAAAAATGATATAAATTAATTAAAGAAATCATATAATTAGTGCTAATTGTGAATATTAATTTATTAGAAATGGAAATTTTGTTCATATAATCAGCAACGAACTGTCTATTGCTTAATGTCAATAATAGATTTTTCGTTGCTCATAAATCAGTAATGACAAATATGCATCTGATATTATTTGTTACTGATTTCATTACTAAATTTTTTTAGCAATGGATTTTAATTTTATTTGTAATGGATGAAGTAGTTGTAAATAGCTCTATTTTTTAACAGTGGTCACAAAAAAACCCATAGAATCGGCAACGCCTAGTCATCATCTTTCAGTCCTTCACGCTTTAGCCTACTGACCTGAGGCGTTCATCACCGGAATCATAACCCAAGGCAGACCAGAATCTCCTCACGTCGTCCCTGTAAAGCTTCAGCTCGTTGGTTCTATCATTCTTCTCTCTGACCTCTCTGGAGTCAGCTCCAACCAAGGCTAGAGAGAGTATCTGGACTAGGCCTTTTTGTCTATGTTGATTGCAGGAGCTGAGTTAATTATTTCTACAGGCTTTGTTTTTGTTGATTACATGGGCTATGCCTGGGCTGCGTTCTTTTTTAGCTTGGGCTTTGGGTCATTAGATTTGTGTCATAAAACGTTGGGCTTTGTTTTCTTTTTTGGATCATGTGTAATAACCTTGGATTGGTCTTGATTGCTTTGCGGACTGTATTGTTTGGTCCATGGACCAGGGTTAGGAAGCCTAGACCATGTGTCTGGGCGGACCCTTCAAGGTTAAGTTAAAATCTATCAGAGAAAAAATGCTCTTTTTTTTTAATTCCTAAAGCAATTTTTAATTTTTAATTTTGTGTTTTTTTTTAGCTAATTACGTGTTTGATAAACATGTTCTAACATATTTTTCATACCTTTTTTTTGTGTTTTTCCAAATAAATCCTAGTTTAATTTAATTATTTTTCAAACTTTTAAAGGAACATTTTGCACTTAATTCTAGGTCTTTTGTATTATTTTTTTATCCTTTTATGTTTAATTTTTTGGATCGTGAGCCTAAATGTGAGGCACTTTTATAGTATTAAATCAACTGATTTTTTTTTAAATAATAAAAATATTTCTTTCAAAAAATACAATATTATTTTAATTTGTATATGGACAGGTTTCTCCAATAAAATCATGTTTGCATTTTTAATATGAAAAATATAAAAGAAAAAAATACATTACATGATTTAGCATTTCTTGAAAATACCAAAAATAAATAGTTATTATATTTTGCAGGTGTCGTGATTTTAATAACAAGTTTATTAAAACCACATAGACTTGGTCTAAATTAAAAAAACACAAAAAAAAAGTAATTTGTTTATTTTAATGCCAATGATTGTAAACTTATACATAAGATGTATTTTCAATATTAAAATAAACAAATGAAAAAAATATGTTTTAGCTTTATAGTGACTAGGCTCAACCCATAAAACCATGGTTCGCTCTACTAGGGGGGCCTTCTTTAACTAGGAGACAAATCAAATGTTAGAAAAACAAAACAATATCTTAATATTTAGATAAATAAACAATGCAACTTACCTTGATTAAGGTATACTAGGGGTGATATTGTTCTCTTATATACAATCAATCCCTTTATCTAGACTCTAAAGACCAATAAGGTTTTTTAATAATCAAAATATTAGGTGACAACTCCAAATATGGTTTTAATAAAGAACAAGAATTCATTAATCTTTCCACCCACACCTGAAGATCCCAATCAAGAAGAATGATTGCCAAAATACCCCATACGTGTAACATCATTTACCATGTGTTATTTGAATAATTTTTTTATTTCAAAATTAAAAAATAATTTGGACAATCAAGTCTTTAAAGATGATAGCAATAGCCATGGTGATTGCATGATATTTGCGATTTGTTAAGTTAGAGATAATAAATCATGTAATGTAATGATTTATTATATTTATTATATTTGGTTATGTAATTTTAAAAATTGTAATGATTCATTACCTTATAAGCATATTATATATGTGTGCGAGTGCGCACACACTCTATGTCAGGACCTAATTAGAAAAGGTTTTCCATTAGAAAGACTAAAGTGTATTTTTAACGAGGATAAAAAAATTTCATGTAAGGACCGGTTTGTAAATAAAAACATAATAAATTATATTAAGACTAAAACACAAGCTCAATTGGTTCTTGTATCCGGAGTAATGTCCATGCTGTTATCATTCATTTTATTTTTATTTATCTATTTTTTGGTAACCATGGGTATTCAAGTCAGCTTATGCGCACCTCGTCTAATCTCCTGGGGGCCTGAAGTTGATGACTAGGTAAGCCTCCAGTGACCCTGAGGTCTATGGCTCTCAAACAGGTGACCTTTAGAAAGCAAACCCAATACCTGACCAGTTGAGCTACACCCCTCATGGTTACCATGCATTTTATTTAATGAATTGTGAGGGGGGGGGGAGGAGTAACTGAGAACAAAGAAGACTATGGAGCGTAGTTGTCAAACCTTGTTGACCTGGCTAAGGGGTTGATTTATGGATTATAAGGGTTAATCCAGGTTAACTTGGTGAAATTAAAGTAAAAATATTTGAAGTTTTAATATATCATATGAGAAATTTTAAAAACATTTTATGTGAGAGTAAGCCATACATGTTGTAAATAATGAAATTTAAAAAATTATTTTAAAAAAAATTCATCCCACGTTGAAAAATATATTATCTTCTCATTTTAAGTTCAAATATTTAAACCGAAAAGGATTCTTATCCCACGTTGAAAAAACAGAACTTTCTTTTTGTTAATATAAAGTATATATACTAGCTAGTTATTTTACTCTCGCGCTACCAAAGGTCATAAATTTGTTTTTTTTTTTAAACCCTGTATATACAGGCCATTTTCTAAAAAACTTCAAAGCATAAGTCAAAAATCTCATTCAAGTATCTAGTCAAATAAATCGATAATTATTTATGTAAAAAAAAAAAAATTAGTTAACAGTAACAAAAAAACTGAAAAAATTAAGAGGTGGATGCAAGTCAAGATATTTAATATCGCAATACAAGTCATTTACTCGGTTAATTAAATTACTTATAAAAATCAATTTGTAACAGAAATCAACACATACATAAAATTCATTGAATAAAATAAAACAAAAAATATATATGCAAGGCTATACATATTAAAAATATTGCAAAAAAATAAATATTTAAAATTTTAAAAATAAATTTAATCTATATAAAATATAAAAAACCCAGAGAGAAATCACACTAACATCATAAAATAATCAAAGACACTCAATATAATAAAAAATCATTGTTATTTCAAAAAGGCTAAATAAGTAAAAAAAAATCACAGAGAATGGATATTAACCAAGACATAAATGAATTTTTTTTTTATAAAAAAATACATGTAAAAAGCAGTAATTTACAAAAAAATAATAAAAAAAATAAAAATAATGAGGCCAGGCGTTGTGGGCCCGGTAAGCCAAGCCCAATGCATGGTCCACAAAGAAAGTGTCCGCGCGCAAGCCTTTTTTTTTTGAAATTAATGGGGCGGACAACATATTATCCACCTTATTTTTTGACAAAAAAATAGATGACACGTTATTTGAAATCATCAAAATCCGACCACCACAATAGGAAAAACAAGGTTGTTGAATTTTTCCTCTTATAAACCAATTTTCAACTAATTTCTTACTTAAATCACCTAAAAAACATCAACAAAATAAATTGTGTCAAAACCTAAAATCGCCCTGAAAAAAAATCGTTTTGAGCTTAAATCTCTTTTTTCATGCACTTTCAAGGTCAAAAGACACGTAATTTGAATCCCTCTTGTCACGTGGAACTATTTAATACAAAAATCAACTATTTTTGTAGTCGAAATCGTTACAATTATAATTTTCTATTTCTAGGCTGGAATTTAGCGAGCCTCCCTTTGTCCTCACACAAAAAAAAAACTGAAAAATAATGAAAATAAAATTTGGTACTGCAATTAATTTTTCTAGAATTAAAGGGACTGCTCAACTAATAAATTAAAAAGACAAGGAGCTAAAATGTATTTTTTCAAATAAATTCTAAAGAACCACCTATATTACCCAAGTTTTTTCACTTTAGTCCTTTATTTTTTAATTCAACTATTCTTCCAAAAAAAACATGTAATTGGGTGCTCAAAATAGCTTAATTATGTAAAAAAAAAGTATAAACAAAATACTGTTACAATTCTCAATTAATTGTGAAAATGTGTTACAACCCACAGTTAACCGCTAGAGTGTGAACAGTAGGAGGATCCTTAGTAAAAGAGCCACGCCGTTATATATTATAGGCAATGAGCTTCCAATCCTTTTTCAACGGTTTGTTTTTATATTTTAAAAGTATTATTTAAAAATTTAAATTTTTTTATTTTTTTTACTTTAAATTAATATTTTTTTAGTGTTTTTAGATTATTTTGATATGCTTATATCAAAAATAATTTTTTAAAAATAAAAAAAATATTATTTTGATATATTATAGGCAATGAGCTTCCAATCCTTTTTCGACGGCTCTGTTTGTTTTTATATTTTAAAAGTGTTCTTGAAAAAAATTAATTTTATTTTTATTTTTTTTTGTTTCAAATTAATATTTTTTTTAGTGTTTTTAGATTATTTTGATATGGTTATGTCAAAAATAATTTTTTTAAAATAAAAAAAATATTATTTTGATATATTTCCAAGTAAAAAGCACTTTAAAAAATAACCGCAACCACATTTTCAAAACACTCATAATATACATGTTTGAAAAGTAAATGTTTTTTCTAGTGTTCATAGAATCCAATTTAATCCAAACTTACAATGTACGCTCCTAAGAAATTTTATCTTATAATTTTATATTTTATTTACTGATTTTTGTTGATATATATTTTAAGTATTTTTAAAGTTTCCTTAATCAAAATCAAGTTATATGCTAATACAATTTTAAAAAATCTTGTTATATAATTAAATATTTTACAAGATACGTAAATATGTATACAATGAAAAACATGATTGACTTATTTTGCTTAAAATTATATTATTATTTTATTTTTTTCCTTAATTGAAAATATAATTTGTGTTGATAATTAATTAGGGATATGGTTGGATTTTCATTGAGGAATTTATTTACATTTTACTTTTATATACAAAAAGACAAATATTTTGTAAGTGTGATTGCGGTTGCTTTTCAAAGTATTTTTTATTCAGAAATATATTAAAATAATTTTTTTTTTTTTTAAAAATTATTTTTAATATCAACGCATCAAAATGATTTAAAAAATAAAAAAATATTAATTTGATGCAAAGAAAAAAATAAATTTTTTTATTTTTTTAAATATTTTTAAAATATAAAAATAAATAGAGTTTTAGTTACAGATAAAAAGGAGAGAGAACAAAAGTAATGCAAAATAAATAGCACAAGTACTCGAAAGCAAAAGGGAAAATTTATTTTTACTATTATTATTTTCTATACTTCCCAAATTTCAACGACACACCCATTAATCATCATTGATATTGTTAAACCCGTGATAGTTAAATAAAGTCCACGAAAAATCCTTAACTTTTATCTAATCACTTTCCAAATAAAGTTAAAAAATTACATAATTTTTTTTTAAAAAATAACTCATTCAGTTTTCTTAAATTAAAAAACATTATTCTTCAAATAAATTATTTTATAAGATTACCTTAACAATGTTTTCGGTTGATCAAATTTGTAGTACTTTTTTTTTTAAATATAAAATATATATATATTTTTTAAATTTATTTGTTTATGAACTCAACCATGCAGGTGACCATATAAACAATCAAACTCGTGGATATCTTTTAAAGCAAAATAAACCTAAAGCTACTACATGCACTGCAACAATATAGTTTAAAAATCATAACTTGATTAAAAATATTTTAAAATGCTTTTATTTTTTTAAATAAGAAAATGCGAAAAGTGCCTTATTTAAAAGCAAAATACTTTTTCTTTGTTTATAATAATAATAATAATAATTATTATTATTATATCTGGCTGCAGCCAGAGGGCATATACTTTGTACATTACACGCAGATTGCCCCAGCTGCAGTTCCTTCCACGGACACGGTCACAGTCACAGTCACCTGTCACCACACACACGTTTCTTTTTCCCTGGCGCCTTCTCCTTCGAATCTATTTTTCAATCACTCTGTCGCTAGGGTTTCCTCGTCACCTTCCAATCCAATCCTCAAAATCTTTCTTCAATGGATTCGATACAGAACAGAGTAGAGGCATGGATCAGAGACCAGAGAGCCAGGATCCTCAAGGTATCATGGGGGCCACTGCAGTGGAGAATGCGGTGGCCTCCGTGGATCAACGGAGACGAAAGAGAACACAGAAAGATAATTCAACAAGAGTACGAACTCAGGAAGAAGCAGCTTCACGATCTCTGTAATGCCGTCAAGGCTGAGTCCGTTGCCGATTTGCAGGACATTCTATGTTGCATGGTGCTCTCTGAATGCGTCTACAAGGTAGAAATAAAATTAATTAAACCACACTTTACTGTTTGGTTTCTTAGAAAATCAAATATTTTTTTTAAAAATTATTTATTCTCTCGATAGAGACCTGCTGATGAGATGGTTCGAGTCGTGAATAAATTTAAGGCTGATTTTGGAGGGCAAATCGTTGCTCTGGAACGCGTGCAGCAGTCTGCAGATCACGTACCTCACAGGTTCGCTTTTTTTTTTCTTTTTAATTGATAAGATAAACAAGGTAGAATTATTTGTTTTCTTATGTATGTTGCACTTGGAGTTTTTATTATTTTAGTGTTCAATGCAACCTCAAGCTATCCTTAGAGCGGTGTAAATATAATGGGATTTGGATGAATCGGAGCGTTTCTGTTTATGTAGAATTTGAATGAGGTTTTGAGTCTTTTGACCGTGCCTATGTGGGTGAACATTTGTTCAAGGAGTGCTTGTTGATTTTGGGCTTATGTTATGGCTTATTTTTTTTTTTTTTTTTTTTTTGGGGGGGTTTGTGAAGGTACTTATTGGCAGAAGCAGGTGACACACTATTTGCTTCATTTATTGGAACAAAGCAGTACAAGTAAGTATTGTGGATATTTTGTGGGTTGGATGTTGAAAGATCTTTTGGTTCTGAGAAGGTGATTTTGTTTATTGAAATTGTTATGACTAGGGATGTCATGACCGATGCAAATATACTGCAAGGTGCTATATTTCATGAGGATACTGGAGAGGATACTGTCCGGATGGATGTTGTTGAATCTGGCCAATGTGAAAGCCAGAAGGATAGTGGTGAAAATTGTTTGAATGCTTCCCAATCAAAACCAAAACAACTAAAAGATCAAATTAAGCCTGCTGCCCATCGAGTAAGTTTGCAATCTATCATTTTCAAAACCTTTCAATATGGTTCAATTGTATACCCCAATGTCTTTTGACTATTATGATCTAGTATACTGCGTTTCTCAATTATATCATTGACTTTAGCTGTCCATGTTCTGGTGCAGATTTATACTTATCTACTGTTTTGATTTTTTCCCCTTAAATTTTATCTTAGGGTTTCATGGCTCGTGCTAAGGGGATTCCTGCTTTAGAATTGTACAAGCTTGCTCAGAAGAAGAATCGAAAACTTGTATTATGTGGACATTCACTCGGTGGAGCTGTAAGTTTGACTGGCTTGCTCTGTAAGCTTCATTGGATTAATTGCTTTGGTTCTGTATTTCTCATATTCTCCTGTTCTGTCTTTTTCAGGTGGCAGCTTTAGCTACCCTTGCCATTTTGAGGGTCGTTGCTGCATCCTCACCATCAAAAGAAAATGAAAGAATCCAGGTTAAATGCATCACATTTTCTCAACCCCCAGTTGGGAATGCTGCTTTACGAGAGTACGCTCCATTTCACCTCTTTGATTGCCATCTCTCTCACATGATGAAATAATTGAAATCTAGATACACCTTTTTGTTCTCTCTCTTCTGCAAAAAATGTTAATTTATGATATCCTCTCTCCTCTCTCAAATCTCATTCAGTTATGTCCATAAAAAAGGCTGGCAACACCATTTTAAGAGTTACTGCATACCCGAGGATTTGGTGCCCCGCATCCTATCTCCGGCTTATTTTCATCATTATAATGCTCAACCTTTGTCAAACAATGCCGAGGTTGAAAGTTCCAGTGGAATTACGTCAAAACATGAGGAAAGAACAGAAAAACCAAGGGCACAGAAGCCAAAAGAGAATGAGGGGGAGCAGTTGGTTATGGGCTTAGGCCCTGTGCAGACTTCTTTTTGGAGACTTGCAAAACTTGTGCCTTTAGAAGGTTTTCGAAGGCAATTTAATAAATACAATGGAAAACAAGTTGATCCTATAGAAGCAACCTCAGCAGCTAATTCTGTAAGACCTTCAATCGAGAATGTAGCTGAACCGCAATCTCTTGAAATCCAAGAGGGTTCTGATGGCATATCTCTTAAGCCATTATCTGACAATAATAATGGGCTACCAAATGAGGCAATGACTGGAAAAGTGGCTGAAAAAACTAATGCTAAAAGTGAGAATAAAAGGAACTGGAATAGAGTACCTTATTTGCCTTCATATGTCCCGTTTGGTCAGGTAATTACATGAACTGATACTTTATTTTATATTGCTTTCTAGTTGGTATTTTTTTTGGAGATGTTAACATGCTTGAGAGATGCAATATGAATGAACTGTAAAAACATTATCGGTAATTGATTGGTTGTGGTTTCTGTTCCTTTCATTAATGGGTTCCATTAGCATGTTTGGATGAGTGCCCTTTAATTTTCATTGATACTTTCAAAAGATAGTATGTAAAAGTGTGATGAGGGGTATTCCTCCTTGGACTAGTCTTCTGTGTTTTTCCGTTAACGTACATTCTTGAACAAAAACTTTGCTACTTTGCTTCCCTCCTTTGTTCTATAAATTTTATTTCTCAAAATATGGTTTTCAGTTGCTTAGGCTCCTTTGCTTCAGTGTTTCCCTTACATAACAGGCATTGATTATCACTGTTGTTTCCTTTTGTTGGTTCATGATCTCAGCTAGCATGACTAGTAAGATAGATAGGTCACTAGGGATTTCTTTGGTGAGGAGGGAGAAGCAATGATACTTTTGAACACTTTGCAATTATGCTAGAATTGTGGTCTTATCTTGGCATATGAGCTTGCTTGGGAATATTAGTCCTTTTGGATATGTTGCCCTGGAAATTTCCTATAATCCAACATCAAGTAAATTGGTTTACGCACTCAACCTCTTAACCCAATTTTGCTAAACCAGTTGATGGAGGCAAGCAATTGGTGGTACATTTGAATACGAACACCTTGTTGGATTTCTAATCTGTATCCCATCAAGATGTGCATCAATCCTCAACCACCCTTGTGGAATGTGAGGCAGTGCCAACATTCTAGCTGTTTACTTCCCTGGTTTTTCATTTTTATGTAAAGAGCACCTAAGTTTCTAGTGCAGTTAAATGCGGTCTCTGCTCTTATTTCCTTCACCCTAGTTGTGCAGTTCCTTGTCATGATACCCAAGCCTAAGTTTGAGTTGGATTTAACCAAATACAACTAAAAAGTTCACCACAGAAAGGGAAAAGAATCAACTGGCAGTGGATATTTAGGTCAAGGCATCTGTTATTTGTCCTGCAAGGTGGCCTCAGTTTAAGTATATGACTGTGGTGTTTCATTTTATTATTTGATTGAATAAAAAGGCTGTACATAGTTAAGGTCTTCCATCGTAGGGTCATGGGAGGGGAATTTTGGAAACAGTTTTTCTTATAGGTCTATTTGATGAGTATACACCTGACAGGACAAAATTATCTCATTGGGGAGGTGACATGGAATTCTGGCTACAGGAGGGTACAAAACTTGTCTTTTGTCCTTTTCCATGCATGCACCAAAAACAAGTGCATTTGAAGTGTCATGGTTGTCCTATCCCATCAGATATTTCAAACACCACATTAATTTTTATGCATGAATTACCTGCTCTTGAAAATTGAATCTACACCCTTGTGGTTGTGGTTGTCAGCCACATATTACCATTGCACCAATGAGTGGTCTCTTATCTCAGAGAAGTCATAGTTTCCATGGCTCATCTTGCTCAGTAATGAATTATTAACAAAGATATTTCATTCATGCCAGCTCTTTCTCTTGGGGAACTCATCAGTGGAATTATTGTCGGGTACAGAGTACTCTAAATTGACATCGGTACGAGTCCCTTTGCTTACCCCATTTGTTTTCACTCCAGCTTTTTTTTTTGTGATAGGATTTTTGAACATCATGATAAATTGCACAATTTTTAGTAGTGTTTTGTGCACCAGTATCTGCAGAAGCCAGGAGGTAAAAACTCTGGGATCTCTCATTTTGTTTGCTTTCTTCTGGCAAAGACATTTTCAGGTCAGATCTGTGATTGCTGAGCTAAGGGAACGACTTCAATCACATTCAATGAAGTCATATAGGTTTCGATTTCAAAGGTACCATATTGTTGTCTGCTGAAGATTACTTGGTGTATTTGAAAAACTTAAACTGCAATTTCAGCTGGTGTGATTTTTTCACCTTGATTGATAGTATCAATCATATCAGCTGGCTTGCGCATGTTCCATTCCCTCACATGTGCAACCATCATTATGCCTAGATTTATAGTTGTACTTGTATGCTTTATCAGTTTCAGCTTTAATTTCACATGATGCAGCTGCAGTTCTAATTTAGTTGCAACTTTCTGCTATAGGAAATTCTGCAGATGTTTTACTCTTCTTTGAATGCTCTTCTCTTTCTCATCCCCCCCCCTACCTCTCTCTTCTTTCTTTGGACAACTAAAATGGAATGCAAAGAACTCTTCACATAGCATCAGATTCAAGGCTAAAAGTTGTCCAGCATTATCATAACTTGTGAGCAGGTGTCATTTGGGAGAAAAATTAGTTGTGAAGCTAAAAAATACAAGAATTTTTACCAACAGAAATGTAATGCAAGGTTATAAATCAAACCAGGTTCATTGCCAATCAGGAGGAGAAGTTCAGTGATTTCCTACCTCCTCTCTAGTTACGTGTCATGTTTGGGATATTAGAAATAAACTGGAGTTTGAGAGTTTTGTTAATCCAGTAATAGTGTCTCTTTTTCTGAAATGGACTTCCCATTGATTAGAATCCAACTCTTTTGAAGATGAAAGGAAACATGCTCCATATCACTTTTTTTTTTTTTTTTTGGGGGGGGGTGTGTTTCTTTAGTTACTGCTCTTAGTCATGGTAGGTGCTCTGTAAATTCATCTTTGCCCAGATTGATTACTGGTAGGTGATATAGATGCTGATTGCTGAGAGTTTTCTTCATAGATTTTCTGTTGTAATATTGGGGACCAAACCTTGTCAGGTAACCTATATAAAATTTCTCCTGAAATTATGTGGTCCTAGCTTTGTTACATTGTGAATGCTGCAAAACTGTATATGAAGATAATGCTATCATCGTTTCTCAGTGGTTTACGAGGCAGTTGCTTGAGATACGAAATGCTATGCAAGTGCAATGAGGGGTCCAATGACAATTGTTGTGGTTAATAATTGATGTTGTGAACAAGCAAATATTCAAGCACCAATCTGTTGGCAAGTTATGCTACCTGGAATTTTGAATTCAATTTAATTCCAACACTGGAATTTTCACTCAGTAACAAATGGTAGTGGTGTCAACATAGGGGTAGGGCTTTGTTATTCTTTTCCAAAAAAAGGAGGTTTCAGGTTGTTGCTCATATATCTAAATGATTGCTTGTAGATGTATTTAATGCTCATCTTTTTAATAGGCACTCTTCCTTTTGTCTCCTTCTATATCAATAGTTTGGTGGCATGGTAGAAATGTAGTGGTCTTGTCCTCACCTTCCCTCTAGAAATCAGTAATCCAATTGTAGGGGAAGTTTGTAACCAGCTGTGTTTTGGGGTTATGTTTTATTTTGTTTAGGGACTTGGTAGTTGAGAACAGTTCTGTAAGTAGAAAGATTAAAGAAAAACAGAATTAAACCTACTAGCCTCACACTAGTAGATTCAAGGAATTTCCTTACCTAAGCTTCTCACCTAGGGTTTAAGGATTCACTCCTTAATGAAAGCATCACTCTCAAAGCAAAAGGCCACACTTTATTAATAATAATTCACTGATGCTCAAATTAAAACATTATAAGCATATTTATAGGTTTGAGTTATTCGTATTCCTACTTGGCATGGATTTGTAAATAAGAATCATAACTGTTTCTATTTGACCAATTAAGAGAAACCTGAATAAGAAATTAATTTTCCCAAGTAAAAGGTGCTCAACATTTCTTAAATTGCTAGCAAATATTTGTCTTCGCAGAAATTTTTTCCAAAATTACAAATCTGCCCTTGCCTAAATTACTAGGCTGCATCATTCTTGGAACAGGAAAACATGGTTTCTAGATGATTGGATTGTAAAGCAGCTAGATTGCTCATACATCTGCATTATGTTTTGGAATTTGGAAATTCTTCTCTTACATGCAAGTTTCTTTTTGTTAAAATTGGCATGAGATGCATATTTTCTCCCATTTATTGTGTGCAGAATCTATGATATGTGCATGGGGGATGGCACATCATCTTTCCTAGGAATTGAGCAACTGCCTCAATTTCCGAATTTGCAACAGTGGCTTGGGCTTGCAGTTGCTGGTGCTGTAGAGCTTGCACATATTGTGGATTTACCAGTTATTCGCACTGCTACTTCAATTGTTCCTCTTGGATGGAGTGGTATTCCTGACGATAAGAATGGAGAGCCCTTAAAAGTTGATATCACGGGTTTTAGGTTGCACCTTTGTAATCTGGTTCATGCTCAAGTAAATGGTAACTGGTATTGTCCTTGTCTGCCCCCTATTTTCTTTTTCATGCAATATAGAATTTTCAAGAGGTTATCTTGAGCATCCAATATGGGGCTAAACAGTGTTTAGAACTTCAAGTTTTCAGTACATCTATACAACCTAATCACATAATGCTTGCATATGTTTTTTTCATTTGATAAATGATGTCGTTCTATTCATTTGGCATCTTATCATATCATGATTCCTTTCATCTGGAATCCTATCTGGTATGCATGTACCTCATTTATTGGTGATGATCTTATTTTCTCTTTGTGCATGCCTTCAGCACATAAAGTCAGCTTTTGCTTATTTTGGGTGGACCGAACCTGAAATAACTTGAAATTTTTGGGTTGGGCTACACGACCTGTGGGTAATCCTTGGGGCAAGCATTATAGTAAACTTTAAGTTTGCCAAACACCAAGTCTGCTAAAGTAATAGATAAACAATGCTACTTCAAAACTTTTAAACTTTTTCTTCCATTTGGTTAAATAAAAAACAAAAGCAATCCATATTTTTTCCTTTTCTACTCTCCATTAAGATTTGTACTCTCCTCGGTTGTCTTTCCTTGTATATCTAGATGTTCTTCTTTGTATTGTTGGTGGTTTGCCAAAGGGTTGGTGGTTTTCATAGCACAATTGTTGTCTAACTTACACACACAAGCACACACATATATAAAGATGGCATTTGTGGTTTGACAAATTTGTTTAGCTTATCAAGAAAAAAATTGAATATGTTGCCACACTCTCATCTTTTCTTTTCTTATGAGATAATTTTCATAGAAAAAAAATGCATGTGTAATGTGTTTGCTCCATATGAGAAAGTATTATATCTTTAAAACAGAACAAATACTTCGATTTTCGATCATTGTTATTTTCTTGAAAACCAAGAAGTGATGCATTAATAATTGGACAAAAAGTTACTCCATTAAATTTTGACTTTTAATTCATTGCTAATATGAATATATATGTTTTGGTAACTATCATAATTGTATGAGATGTGCACAATTCATAATTTCATAAACATGCATGTAGATTTTAGTTTGTAATAATAGTCAAATCTTTTCATCTGCAAGAAAAAAATGCTCTCAAACCTGTGGGATGACCCGAACTTTCCCAAACCTGATGGGTTAGGGTTAGGATCAAGACGCACAGACTTGAGCACTTAATACCTCCGAACCTGAGACAACCAGACCAAGTTGCCAAGTCTAATCATCATGCCTTGTAATTTCAGTTTGTTTTGAACCTGGCTTGCTTCTTTTCCACCTGGGCAATGATGCTGCTTCAGTACTCTCCATTTTTTACTCCTTTAATGAATTTTCAATGCTTGTCAAGTATTGTGTGCCTCCATGGATATATTTTGCTATATGTGAACGTCATTGTTGTCGGTTAAATTCTTCACAACCTGCCCAGATATTTGTTTGTGCTGCATTTAGAATTTACTTAGAGCCGTCAACATCTTAAGTTTATTGGTCAATTAAAAAAATTAATATCTCAAGAAGTGATGAATGAAAGCTATTTTGTTTACTTAATTTATGTTAATGCATATGCTTTTTGCGTCCAGGTGTTCAACTACAGTGGAGTCATTTCCTTCAGCACCCAGCTACTATTCAAATAATGGATCACAGCCAGAATTACAAAAGATAAGGGTCTTAGTTGGGGCACCACTGAGACGACCACCAAAGCATCCAATAGTAACAGATTCTTTTATGCCTGTTTTTCCTTCTATTGATTCAGATGCTGCGAATCTCATTAAAGAAAACAGTTCAAGAAATGATGAGAAGTTCCTCCGACCAGATGGTTTGAGTGATTTTTGTATTTTTTGTACAAGTGATTTTGCAACTGTCTCAAAGGAGGTCCATGTCAGAACACGTAGAGTGCGCTTACTTGGTCTTGAGGTGAGAATATTCAACATAGTAACTCTGATTATACAAATTTTGTTTGGTTAGTTTTCTACTCAATGTATGCAATGATGAGTTCTGTTGTGTAGGGTGCGGGTAAAACTTCTCTTTTTAAGGCTATTATGGGTCAAGGCAGACTAACCACCATTACCAATTTTGAGAATATTAATTTAGAGGCTGATATTCAAGAAGGTGTTGCTGGTGGTGTATGCTACTCAGATTCAGCTGGAGTAAATTTGCAGGTATGTTTCACACTGCATCTCTGTTGGAACTCTATTTGCAATGTTGGCATGCATGTAGATATAAATCTTTCTAGCTCTCCCTTTTTTTTTCTTGTCAAATTTAGCTGTACAGCATTTAGTAGAATGTCTTTCTTCTTTCCAGAAGGGTAAGTGGCATAGATTAGTTGGGAGAACAGCAATAGATGAGCAGATACAAGGCTTAACAAGATTATTGAAAGATTAAAATAACCTTAATAAAACTCCTGCATCAGTAAGAGCCTATTTTTTTTTTTCCATTTTCCTTTAATCCAACCTTTATGGTTTTTGTTCCAAGTTCTGACAGTGAGTTTGTGGGGAGAACTTGCCTTCTTTTAGTTTTTCTGAATTATGTTTTTTATTTTTTCTATTCTTTCCACAAGCCATTGTTTAGGACAAACAACGGGGATGTTTGAGTTTTCGATGTTTTGAGCAAAAATGCTGAAGCATTGGAGTGTGTCCAAATTCTGCCTGCTTTGGCGAGCCCTTTTCTCATTGACATTTCCTACACCTTTGACCTTTTGTTTTGTTTGTTTGTTTATTGCAGGAGCTGCATATGGAAGTCTCTCATTTCAGGGATGAACTGTGGATGGGAATTCGTGACCTTGGTAGGAAGACAGATTTGATAATTCTTGTGCACAACCTCTCCCATAAGATTCCTCGTTGCAGTAAACTGAATGCCTCACAGCAACAGCCAGTCCTTTCACTTCTATTAGATGAGGCTAAAGTTCTTGGAATTCCTTGGGTTATTGCTGTAACAAACAAATTCTCTGTGAGTGCACACCAACAAAAGGCAGCAATTGATGCTGTTTTGCAGGCGTACCAAGCATCTCCAAATACTGCAGAAGTTGTCAATTCCTGTCCCTATGTCATGTCCAGTGCAGCAAGTGCCTCATTGTCATTGACTGCAAGTAATGGGGATTCTTATGAGAAAGCAGGTGCTCAAAAGCTTAGTTTTGATCCAATTAATCTTGTCCGGTGGCCATTTCAGAAACGAGACACCATTTTTGCTGTTGAGGGTGTGAACTCACTTTGTCAACTTGTCCACCGTGTGCTGCAGAGCCATGAAGAGGCCTCTTTACAGGTATAGACTCTTAATCCAATTAAAAAAGTAATCCAATTAAAGAAGCTATGTTCTTTTCTCATATTGAAGATCCATTGGGAATAAATTAGTTAAAGAAGGTATTGATAATCAAGCAATCGGTTTGGCTTGAAAAGAACAAAACATAGGAACTACAGTTGCATTCCACTGTCTGCCACATGTTCCGGTACAATTGGGACATCCAATTTCCATGTGATTATTGGATCTCATTGATCAGATGGCCTATTTACTTACTCACACTTCATATACTGAAGTCAACTTAATTTAATAATGTTGACTGGATTTCTTTCCACATCAAGCAGGAAACCATGTGCATGCTGCCCTTCCTACTCTTTTGTGATATTTATATCGATCTCCTTGACATGCTTTGGACAAATTCTGAATGTCTTGTTGGTTTTGATTCAAGGAATTTGCTAGAGATAGGCTTTTGGCAGAGCTGGCACGAGAACATGCACTGGCAATAGATGCCAGTCGAAACTCTAAAGCCAAGGCATCTTCTTTAACCGCTGCGGCTGTCGGCGCCTCCCTCGGGCCGGTCTTGGCATTGTACTGGCTGTTGTCATGGGTGCAGCATCTGCTTTGAGGAAGCCCTAATTTCTTTTATACTTTCCCATTATATGTGGTGAAAACATGTACCTTTCCATTATAGCTTAGTGTAAATGGTATTTATCTTAGTTCCGAAGATATCAGTATTCGGCCATTTGTTTATTCTAGTCATGTAAATCCATCCTTAGAGCCCTTCTTCTTACCTTTAATTTTTTTTCGGGATCCTTGCCCTCCAACACAATTTTAGTTTTTGTCATGGGAAAGAAATTATTATTATAATATACGTATATGAAGCTGTATACACTGCCATTTGTATTGGTATTTGCCTGGATTCCAAGTCATGGGGTGCAGATAACAAAAATGCCAATCGAGCGGAAACTAGCTATTTTGATACGTATTGCATGTGATTCCCTTTGTGATTTTGAATAATGATATATAAATAATTTAATTAATTCTTTAATAGTGTAGTACGTCATCAACTTTATGCATAAAAATTAACAATTCATTAAAAATTAATGACAACCTTGGTTTGTGCGGCCAGATGGGACAAGCATATTTCACTTTACTCTTCTCATTTCAAGACATTATACCATTTGTAGAGCAAGGTATTAGGAACGATGGAAAGGGAAACTGGAACGTCTGATTTTGAATATTAAAGGTAAGTTCGTTCTTCAAATTTTTTTTTTTTTTACTTTAAATTAATTATTTTTTTAACATTTTTAAATTATTTTGATATGCTAATAAAAAAAATAATTTTTTAAAAATTAAAAAATATTATTTTAATATATATCTTTTTAAAAGTAATTTAAAAAACAAATACTACCATACTTTTAAATACCTATAAATGAAAATATATATTCGATCTCCGTATCTGTTTTTCCTTGGTCACCATGCAGTACAAGCATCATCAGCGGTTTCAATTCTCAAAAAACAAGTCACATCATACAACACACGCAGTGGCAACTACTAGTTCGAAAAAAAGCTTAAATGATTTTTATACTTGTTGCCAAGGATAATAGTAAGTAAAATGCAGCGCCGATCTGACAAAAAGAATTCAAACACCGGACTCGGACTCGAATAACACTCCAGAAAGAAAAGAGACTATGTATTGCAGCAAGAGAAGCCATACTTTTTGGACGAGTTGTCTCCATTCACCAGGCTCACTCGATTGGCTGTCAGCTCAGCCTTGTATGAATCAGAGTTTAAGATTTTCCTGCTCATATTATTGTAGATTTCACGGATAACAACCTCGAAAGCAGCTTCAACATTAGTAGAATCAAGGGCAGATGTCTCCATGAAGAATAGACTTTCTTCCTCCGCAAGGCTCTTGCCCTCGTCTCTACTCACTTCTCTGATACTGTCAAGATCACACTTGTTCCCTACAAGCATTCTAGCGATCGCAGTGTCGCAATGAGCTGCAAATTATGCAAAAAAATGTCAAAAGTTTTTGACAATTCTGAAAGAATAATTTGAAGGGATGAAAAAACACCTGTTAGGCTCAGAGTTTTTCTTTTCTTGAGGGGATAACAGAAGCTAGAATTTCACATATTTCAAATATCAAATGCTCTTTAGTTAATTTCCAAACTGTCGCTGTTTTTCAGTAAAGGATTTGAACAAAATCTTTTACCAATTAGTATCATTAGAGTCTACATTTATCGAATCAAACTGTTATCAGACAACTGGAATTTCACTCTTCTCAAATTCCCAGATCCAAAGGATAAAGAACTGTCTATTGACTCTAAGGAGGATGGGAGGTGATAATTATGGTAAACAGTGCATAACTCAATTCAATTAAACCTTGATCTCAACAAGTACTCTTTCGGTATGTCCTTCGGTGCCAGGTCCAGCAAAATTAAGGTATATAGGTATTAAGGCTCGCAGCACAACAGATGAGTAAAGCACTCCACAGTACTGAAAATCAACAGCTACACTCTTTAAGACCTTGTAACATGTTTGCACCATACATATCCGTGAGTAGTCCACATACCTGCTTTCCCCCACTTTTCGACTTCATGCTTGGATTGGTTATGAGCCAACTATCCTGAAAGGTCACTCTAAGTTGATAATGGCTGTTGAGTTAACAGAAAGTAGTGTTCGACTCTCGTTTTCGCCGATCACTGTTCAAGTTATAATGTCAAGGTACCAAGAATGTTCATTTTAAACTACCAATGCCTAGATTGCTACACCGTTGGGGGTCCTGAAGAGAGGAAACTGGATTTAAGATGCTAATAAATCTAAATGCTATATCAATCCTCTTAGATCATCATAATGTTGCTGTAACTCAGCTTTTTCTACGCTTTGCTTTCACAAGCCACACATATTTGTGCTATCGGTATAGACTCGAATGTATGAATGAAGTATTAGACTTAAGAAAACAATCACTAAGATACTTCAAAACCCTGCATTTTCTGTTTTTAAGCTGCTACTGGTCTTCTGCAACATTAGCATATGGGAAGGCAGAGTAAAGTCGATTTCTGCTCACCACTCGTCTACTAGTTAATAAGGCTCCATGTTTGATCTGCAACATTTCATGTTGTTTTACCATTTGTTTATGAGAAGATGAATTTTTTAAGCTATTCCTAACATTCAAATAAAACAATATTATAGTTTACATACCTAAACTATTGAGCCCATCAAAGCCACAACCAATTAACATTTCGATTCTCTCAGCAACCAAACAAAAAGAAGAAAGAACGAACAAGAACAAGAAACTTACTGCCAAGTTCATCAAGCCACCTCTTAACACTATCAAAGCTCGTCCTCCTGGTGATATCATAAACAATGAGAGCACCAACAGCACCTCTATAGTAAGCAGAGGTGACAGCTCTAAACCTCTCTTGACCAGCAGTGTCCCAGATCTGTGCCTTGATTTCTTTGCCATCAATATCCACCACTTGGGTCTGGAACTCTACCCCAATTGTAGCCTTTGAATTGCTATCAAACTCATTTCTAGCAAATCTTGACAACAAGTTGGATTTCCCAACAGCAGAGTCTCCTATGACCACTATCTTGAACAAGTACTCTTCACCCCCTTCCCCTTCTTCTTGTTCTCGACCCATTGTTGCAGCAAGGAGGAGTTGCTTTGGTTTACGTGTGGATTATTATAGTTAGTGACGGGATTTTCTTACGTTTTGGGATGTGTGAAAGGGGCAACTGGCATTTGCACTGAGACTGGTGCAGACTGGCTGCGTAATTGGCGGAGCTGTTTTGTGATGGATTTTGGCGGTGGCTTTGACTAGAGAAGTTGGGGCTTTTAGTATTGCTTTCCAGTTTGTGGTCGGAGAATTAAAGGCTCATAAAAATATCTTTTCAATTTTTTCCTAGTGAAAAAGTACTCTTATAGTCTTATATATTTCTTTTTAATAATGAAAAATGTCAAAATAACGAGGAATATCTTGAATCTGATATTCCATTCATTATTATACAATATACTATATATAAAAAAACACAGTAAAAATAGTAATTTTGTAAATATTTTACTGTAACGATGATAAAATTATATATATTTTTATTATTATTATGAGTACTCGGTTTGTAATTTTTCATATGCATTTTTTTTTTGAATAAAAAACTTGCTTTGTTTTTTTTTTCTTTATATTTTGTATATTTATCACTTTACACTTAATCTATTTATCATTATTTTTTTGTTCTTGTATATTTTTTTGTAATTTTTTTTCTTTGTTAATAGGGCATACAATATGTTATTTTTTTTTTTAAAATGAACCAAGCATGAAATAAAGTTTTATTAAAAGGAAATGATGTATAAAATGACATAATTATAGATTTCCTATAATTTTTAATTTATTTAATTAAATACATGTATAAATATTATTAGGATTTTTTTTATCAAAAAAACCATATTGAAAAAACCTGCATATTCTTTTTGCTAAAAAAATTCATTTGACCGGCAGAGAAAAAACAGGTTAAATAACCATTAATTATCAAAATAATAAGCGTGTTTGATCTATAATTATAAAAACTGGCTCGACCGGGCATATTGCTTCGGAAAATCTGCAATTCCAAACCTAATTTAGTTTTTTTTTTTAAAGTATTGATCCGGTTAATGTAATCAGGTTTTTAACGTAACGAAGGTAGGAGAGGCTAAGAAATGGGATGATTAGTAAATCATCAAATCCTAATCTGCCCCATCTTTTAATAAAAACATATCTCTAACCCTATTTAGACAATTATTAAAAGATCACTTTTCTGGGCCTTTTGCAGACGATAGAAATCATTTAATTATTTTTTAAAATATTTTTTATTTAAAAATATAATAAAATAATATGTTTTTAAAAAATTATTTTTAATATTAATACATCAAAATAATTCAAAATACAAAAAAATAATTTAAAATAAAAAAATAAATTTTTTTATATTTTTTTAAAAATATTTTTAAATCACGAGAACAAAAAATAACGTGAAGGCACCAATTGGTTCAAGGTCATCGCATTAATTAGTGCAATTCGCTAGAAGATCGCAGCCATTACATAAATTTGCTTGCCTGGGTTCCTGTAATATCCTTAACAGCAGATAGTTGTATTGCCAACAAATCCTACGAGAAATTTATATATGTAGTGTGTGACAGCAGGCCAAGGGCAGATATATTTTAATGCTAGAATAAATAAACGAGAGGCCACTCGGGCCCCAATTATGCGAGCTAGGCCAGTGCTTAGACTTTGAAGGTGAAAATGTGCTGTATCATTGAACCAGCCATCTTTTTCCTCCACTCATTGTGGTATACTCTTGGGGCGAGCCAATTAGTAAAGAATGTCTGCTTCAATATCCCCACCACACCCACTAATCAGACCCTCATAAGTCAAGCTCAGAAGAAGAACCTCAAAGTAACGATGGAGCTTCGAGGGCATTCCAATTTGAGGCAAACAATGAAAAACGTTTTATACCGTGCTCTTCTTGCTGTGCTACTTCTCTACCCCTCCATTGCCACAGATCCTTTGGGGAACTTGTTTAATGAAGAAGGTGAAACAACCCTCTTCACTACACAGGTAACAAGAGCCCTACATCAGCAAAAATTGATGACCTACTGGCTACACGTGTTAAAATCTATGGCCTGGCACAATGCAGGGGTGATGGTCGAAACGAATTGAGCTAAATGCCTTCGAGCAGCAAAGACTGCTCAGGATGCCTCCAAGATGCAGGAAAGCAAGGCCACCAACTTTGTCCAAACCATACGGACGCAAGGATTTGGTATGACTGCTGCTTTTTAAGGTATAACAATAGGGAATTTCATTGGAAAAGTCGACAAAGGTTTTGGTATCTATTACTTTACTGTTGAGAGTGTAACAGATCCTGAAGATTTTAACAGAAAACTTGGAGCTTTGATGAATAAGATCAGATCAGAAGCAGTTCTGGCAGAGAATGAAGGGCTTGGAACAGGAAAGAGCGAGTTGTCAACTTTCGCGACACTTGTGCTCTGGTACAATGCACAAGGGACTTGGCCCCAGTGGATTGTGCTCTCTGCTCATTGCTTAGCTTTTGCGGTCACCAATTTTCCAAACTTCTGCAGCAATGGGAACTGCTGCAGGGTCATATACCGCAATGGGAACTTCTGCTTTTTTTTTTCATCTTAAATTGCTGTAAGAACTTGGGTTTAAAGAAATCTATAATTTTTAAATTTTTAAAAACCTGTTTTTTCAAACCGTAACTACAAAAACTACATTAGTATCAAACACATACTAAACCCGATCCGGTCTGTTACGTCAACAAATAATACATTAAAGTATGTGTAGAACAGCCAGCTGATTGATTCGAGGATTATTAACATTATTAACTAATAACTACTAGATATTTTGATTTTATTACCACGTTTAATTACAAATTTTATTCATTGCCACGCTAAATTTAATTTTCCCTACACGCCATGGCTTATTGATTTATCACATGGATTTTTTTAGCTACAGCACTTCTTCTAATTTTAGCAGATTTATCCATGAATACCAACTTCTTCGTGTAACTTGGTTGACCTGCAGCATGAGATTGATGAGACCTGCTTTTTGCAGGTCTCCGCTGAAAATTATCTTTTACGAAATAGGTAGCATTGCCCGTCCTGTTGTCATGCACTGAAGGAAAAATGGTGCAAAGTTAATCCTTCAGAAAAGAAGAAAAGAAGGCTAAATGATCCAAAATTATCCACGATTTTGAATCAAAATTAATCGAACTATTTTTTTTTGGATGAAAATAAGCACTTTCCAAAACTGCCTCCTCCTGGTAGCTCTTTGGTAAACGCCAGCGAAAAGACTATGGCCTGGAACCACGTAGGCGTGACATACGTGAGCAGAGGAGACTGCTCGACTTGCCTTAGAAATATCGCAGCAAAGCACCTTCTTTGTCCAAACCAAGCTGATGCAACGAATTATGGTACCACGACTGCTTTTTGAGGTATAGCAAGGAGGATTTCTTTGGAAAAGAGACACATCTAAGGATATTTATTAATTGATTTTAGATAACGTTTCGAACCCTCAAGATTTTAATAGAAAACAAAGAGCTCAATTCGATGCATAATTATCAAACCGAGACTGGTCTGACTAGTTTGTTGATTCCAAGTCTGTTTTAGGCTGAGTTTGCTTTTAATCTGTTTAGAAAGGTGATATGTTCAAATTATAGTAACCTAACGAGTCAACTCGTGATCTATTTAATTTGTCTATACTTAAGTGAGATGCCAAAATATATATTTTTTAATTTTTGTCAAAAAGACAACATGGTTTTATATTTCTAACTTTTTTGTCCATGACGACAACAAATTTTTATAAACTTAGGTCGACATGCTTAATTGCGAGTTGATTTGGCTAAACCGTAACTCGAATGTTAAATCATGTCTAATAACCACGATAAGGCTGCATGGCAAGCTGTGTGCTGCAAAGAATAAAGGGCTTGGAAAAGAAAAGATTAAATTGTAGACACTTCATGCCACGGCACAATGCACAACGGACTTGGCTCTGATAGATTGTGCAGAAATCGGCTTCAATGAAGGAATATGATGAATGAAAGCAGGCAGAACTCCATCTTTAAACTACGTTCTGATTGAACTTTTAGCATGTTGGAGATGCGATCGTTTATTTGTAGCATGATTAGATACTTGATTTGTGTGTTTATGTGTATTATCATCAATCTCAAATCTTGATTTGCTTAGTATTTTACCTTGATACATGCTCGTCTATGTAATTCTCATAGCTGTATATAAATGAAGATTACAATTATTTCTCATTCGTCTCAATCTAAAAATTTAAACCGAGTATTATATTATTCTTTTACAGCATCAGCTAGAACGAGGCACACTTTAGGTATTTGATTGGTGGAATATGACTTGGAATCACAATCACAAGATGGTTGAAGGCATTATTGAGGTCTTACTTCACTGGATTCACCTAATCTGATTGTCAGCAAATGCTAAAACACTGTTTCATTGCTTAACTTGTGCTAAGAAACATTACTTGTTAAGTGCACTCAGCTTGTAACAGCACCATCACTAAATCTGGAATGCAAATTAAGCATTGATAGGATGGTTGCAATGAAACCACCGGAGAATTTAACATGAATAGGTTTAGCAGAAAAAATATCATGTTACCTCCACTTTCCACCACTAACAAAACAAGCCAGTTGTTCATAAGGGCTTGCAGTGGGATCCCTTCATCAACTACCACCACCCACAATTCATGATAATATAGGAGGCACCGAGTAATGGTGATTCAAGCAAATTGCGAGTAAACCATGAATTTATTATCCATCCTTCTCCTCCTATTATTGCTATGCACTTGCAGTGCAGATCGTGCAGGAGAGTTCTGCAATGCAGACAGCGAAATAAGTGGCAACAGCCAGATATTTGCAACTATTGACAGGTTATTGCCTGTGTTGGTTTTCAGGACTGTCTTGACTGGTTTTGCTACTGTCACATATGGCAAAGGACAAGACAAAGTCTATGGTCTAGCACAATGCAGAGGAGATGTGAGCAGCAAAGACTGCTTCAGTTGTATCCAAGATGCAGCAAAGCAAATCCGTGAAGTTTGTCCAGACCAGGCCGATGCCAGGATTTGGTTCGATTATTGCTTTTTACGGTATGACAACATAAATTTCATTGGAAAAGTTGATACAGATTTTAGCATAGTCTACTTTAATGTTGAAGAAGCAACAGAATTTGAAGACTTTCATGATGAGCTAGCAGCTCTGACGGATCAGATAAGAGCTGAAGCTGTTTTTCCTGGGAATAGAGGGCTGGGAAAGGGTGAAAAGAAACTATCTAGATTTGTGAAACTTTATGCTCTGGTTCAGTGCATTAGGGACCTATCTCGGATAGACTGTGCACAGTGTCTGGCTATTGCTATTGGAAATTTCCCTGACTTTTGTGATGACAGAAAGGGATGTCGAATTTTCTATAGCAGCTGTTACGTTCGATATGAGCTCTATCCATTTTTCTTCCCCATTGATTCCAGAAATTCCCTGGTTAATACTTCAATGGTTGTAGCTAATCCCTAGTTTGTGTCGTGAAAATCAGAATCACTCAACATAGGAATTGTCCTGTTTCAACAATTAACTTCCTTTACACACATAAGAATAAGGTCACTAGTACATCTTGCCTCTCTTGTATGCTGTTGTTATGCTTATGCCATTACATATTTCCTTATTTTATTTTCTTGTCCATGAGACAGAGTATGAATGTATGATATTTAATTCTTGAATTCTGGTTAGTTGTTTGCTTTGCCGCGGCTCCTTGGAAAAGGGATCACATCTCTAACATCAGGGAGGCCAGTAGTGAACAGAACCATAAGATCAAACCCTAAACTGAATCCAGAATGCTCGACTGTTCCATGCCTGCGAAGATCCAAGTACCATTCATACTGCTCTCTTGGCAAGCGTAATTCTTCAATCCTGCATAAAAAATATAAACAACATAGAATAGAAACATTGCCCTTGTTTTGGTCAGTAACAAGCAACTGTGTTTTGATCATTTGTCAAACTGAATGTTCATCGAGATGAGCTAGCCTTAAAGGTAAATCAAGTATCAGATGAAAGTAGTGCCAAGTTTCTTACGTTTTGTTTAGCATATCAATCCGTTCCTCACTTTGGCTACCTGTGATGATTGTTCCAGCCTGCAAAATATACATCATCCAGTTAAGCAGTCCAAAGTAGGATTAGGAAAGCTTCAATTATAAAGCATGCTTCTCTTTGAAGAAATTTTGAGCTTACCTTGGGTACAACCATATCAAATGCAGCAGCTGTTTTCCCATCATCATTCAGTCGTACATAAAAGGGCTTAAGTTCTTTTGGATAATTGTATATGATTACAGGCTTACGATAGACATCTTCAGCCAAATAACTGTCATCCATTAACATATAATAAGTACCAGCATTAGGAAAGAATGCCTCACTTCCCATCTTTCCCGATATTTGGTCATGGATATATGCATATGAAACATCACATTAGGCATACCTTAGATGCTCTGGAGTTAGAGCAATGCCCCATTCTGGTTTTTTTTCGAATTTAACTGCAACCTGCTCGCCATTTGTCAGAAGGGATATTTATGAGATAAAATTGTTTTGAGGTTAATATGTTTGCAAAAAATAGATGGGAAATTCAATTTACCTTCTTCAAAGCTTCCATGTAGGAAATCTTTTCAATTGAAGATGATATCATTGATTCAAGACGATAGCTGCTAGATTTGTCGATACGTTTAGAAACAAATTTCATGTCTTCTGAACAATTTTTCAAAATCCATTTGCAGAGGAACTTGAAATATTCATCTGCACAGTTCATTGCATCCTGGAAGCCAGCAAAAGTTTATAAAATCAGTTCTGCTTCTGTTCAACCATAATAGACTATAGAAATGATGCCTTCAAATGATTTTATAAGCACTAGTGTGTCATGAACCTGACAACAGGAAGAAACATGATTGCCATACCTCTAATTGTGAAAAAGCCATTTGAACCTCAACCATCCACATTTCTGATATACGCTTTGCAGATTCCTTTCTATCCGCTCGAAATCTAGGTCCGAATGAGAAAACATTTCCCAATGCACAAGCATAGCTCTCCAGATGGAGAAGACCAGAAACAGTAAGGTAAGTTTGTTGAGAGAAGAAATCTCCATAAAAGGAAGGCTTATCAGCCTTCATTGAAGGCTTATCAGCCTTCATTGAAGGCCCCGATTTCAGTTTCTCTTTTGCTTCTAATTGTGATGCTAATTGGTTCGTTTTACGCAAATCTTGAATTGCAGAAGCCAGTGCCTCTCTATTGCTTTCACTTCTCTTTAGTTCTTCAACTAGATTACTTTTCTGTATTACAGCAGCCTTGACAACTTCAAGGCTAACACCTCCTGTATCATTCTGTTTGCCATCTTCTCCCAAAACAGTTGTGACCTGAAACTTTTCGCTAAATCCTTCGCCATCTGTTGTTGTGATAATGGGCACCTGCACATAGAGAAACCCCTTGTCGTGGAAGAATGTCTGAGTCGCAAAAGTTAGGGCACTGCTGATTCTCGTAACAGATGCCACCTGCACAATATGAAAACATTTCAACTAATCATTTGGAACGGTTCAACTTTAGGCTATGTCACATTCTTGGTTGGGGCCTTGAATGCATTTGATCCAATTGTCATCATTCTAAGCAAATATAAGCATCACCATATGTTTCACCGCCTCTTGCAAGCACTATTGTAATGGTCAATTCACATATCATTTCCAGGTTCTACTTCAAGTATAACATTCCAGGAAGTAAGGTTAATTTCCAAATGAATACATGCTACTACATCTGTAAGTAAAATGTTATAACCAAACATGACATGGCTTCAAGACGTGCAAATTAGAAAAGTAGTGATGGATGAAAAGCTTACCGTTGTTGTTCGAGGCCGGAAATGAGAACAGTCTCTCAACGCCTCCAATGGCAATCGTTTCTTTGATAAAGGATACCTGTCTTGTTCCACTTTCCCTATATGAAGTATTTGCTCTACTTTAAGCTCAATGCTATGTTTTGACTGCATTGATGGCTCCTTTAGTACACCTTCAACTAATATACAAGTTCCGATAGGCAGCAGCTGGCTGAGGGGAGCTATAGAGGAGTCCACCACAACCTGAGAATTTTTGAACAACAGTCAAAAGGTGACATAGAAAAGTACCCCTGATCACATCATGATTCATAGGGCAATGAGACAGTAGCTTAAGGCATATCTAGTGAAGGGAAATGAAACCCTCTAAATTCTAATGCTTCAGATTCTGAATCTAGAGGAAAAAGTGAAATAAGCATATATACCTGAAGACTTGCAACAGAAGAACCATCACTAACAAGCAAGTAAGCAACAGAAGGTCGAGGCGGCTCAGGAATTGCTGGTTCCGGCTTCTCACGAACAGGATGACTGCTACCACCCCCTCCAAAAATCTTTGCTATTGATCTAAATATAGGTATTCTAGACTGAAAAATCTCCACACATCTCACATCTTTGTGCCCTGGAGACACATTAGGCGCTTCAGTAGCCTGCTGTTGTGGCTCCGGCACAGCTGGCTCTTTATTCACCTCCTTGGAAGACTTCACCCAACCACCAACCACAACTCTTTCATCCACAAATTCCTTCCATCTGTCACTTGGCTCTAAAATGGTTTTCAAAACCACCCGGTTTGAGTATTTGGATGATTGATTGGATGAGGTGGTGGTTACAGGTTCTTGGGAGGACGTATTGGGTTCTTGAGAGGCCGATTTGGACCCTTGGGAGATCATTTTTGGTTCTTGAGAGGTTACTGTGGGTTCTTGAGAGCTTACTGTGGGTTCTTGAGAGGCCAATTTGGACTCTTGAGAGATCATTTTGGGTTCTTGAGAGGTTGTTTTGGGTTCTTGAGAGATCATTTTTGGTTCTTGAGAGGTTGTTTTGGGTTCTTGAGAGGCTATTATGGATTCTTGAGATGCCATGTTGAGATTCAGAGAGAAAAGAAAGAGAGTAAAGTGATTGAGACAAGAAACAGATAGAGAAGTCGAGATGATGTTGAAGCTGAATTGAAAAGGGAGTGGATGATGAAGGGGGTGGCATGGTGGTGGTGATAAGAAGAAATAATCAAAGACGGATGCTTTTCTTGAGAAGTTAAGGGAGAGGTTGGGAGAGGAGGAAAGGGATTGTTTAAGAGATTTGAGAGTGGTGTAGGCGGCAAGGTTTGGTATTCTTCAACGATGGGTTGGGTATTCTATTCGCGGGATTTCCACTTCAAACTGCCATCCGTTTTTCAAATCTTCATGGCCTTGCTGTTTTAATGGGCTTCACTTGCCAAATTTCTTCCTAATTATTAGTTCTTTAATCTCTCAAAAAGTCCACTGTCGGTGGTTTTTTTTTTTTATATATTTAATCTGGGTTATAAAACTCGGATTAAATTTATCTAGGATTTAATTGATTGAAAATCTAGATCAGTTCAAGTTAAAAAAAAATGACTAAGCCTGATCGAGTCAAAACCTAAATCGACTTATGACTTGGTTGATCGGTATAAAACTCAGTTCTTAATTTATTTATTTTTTTTAAAAAAATAATCCAAACAATGTTATTTTTATCGTTTTAAAAAATTTAAGTGAATTAAATATGAGTTGAGAACAATTAATTAATAATTAAGTAAACTTATAGTAAAATTCTAATTATATCATTTGTGTTTTTTGTTTTCTCTTACATATACTAAGTAACAATTAAGTAAATTTAAAGCAATCAAAGTATTTTTTTTTTTAGTGAAACTTATGTAAAATGTCTAAGAATAAAACTATGGAATAAGAAACTAATTAGACAAATGGATTGTGCAAAAATATTTTATATGCATAAGATTTCTATTTTGGTCATTGAAATTCAAAAGGCAAGTTATAAAAATAGAGTAGCATTATCTGTTTACTTTTTATTTTTATATTTATAAAAACCTTAATAGAAATATTGTACTTAATTTTTTTTTATCCCCAAAACTCATAATATTTCTTGTTTTTTTTTTTATCAAATTTTTATATATAAAAACATATCTATCTAATATAGAATAACCTCATAATAAATATAGTAATTTTTTTTAACATATTAATATCATGCTTTCAACCTTTATATCATTACAAACCTTTATAAATTATCATATAAAATAAATAAAAGCCAAACCTTTAATTATAGTTGAAAATCAAGACCGGTTGTGTCTGATTTCTTGTATTTTTTTTAAAGATTTAATAGTTATAAATATATATATATATATATATATATATATATATATATATATATATATATATATATATATATATAACAACCCGTCCTTTCTCATAATTACAAACTTTTGAACTCAGGAAAATATAATATATTAATATCATGCTTTCAATCTTTATATCATTTAAAACTCTATTGAAATTTTGACAGAGTTTACCTTTAACATGAACCTTTTTCCAAATTATCAATTCCTATGTACACATTTATATCACTATATCTGATAAGGATAAAGCTTATGTTAATGATAAAGATAAACCTCAGCATGCAGAGGCTGTCGAAAGACATTGAGTTCTAGTGCAATTGTATTAGAACTTTGATTCCTGCTTATCCTTAGCTTCCCTTCTGTATCAAAACACTTGTAATTAACGATGAATATCCTGTAACAACTTTCATATATATATATGGCTGAGAGAACACAGTTTCTCTCAAGCAATTGCAGAAGTATTTTAAACTCTTTCATGGTATCAGAGCTGCCTATAGCTAACACTTCTAACGATCCTATGGCTGCTGTAACAAATTCTTCATTGTCTTCCGCTGCTTTTTCATCTTCCAGCTCAAGTGATTTCCATCAAACTTGATGGAACTAACTTTCTTGCCTGGTCTGCTCAATTGCTTCCTCTATTTCGGAGTTATGGACTCATGTGAATCATTGATGGTTCTGATTCCTGTCCTCCTCAATTTTCCTACGAAGAACACAAGGCTCAAGGGATTCTTAATACTGCTTATCTAACTTGGCAGTATAAGGAGCAAACCTTACTTGGGTGGATTATTTCTTCATTATCTCCCATGGTGGTCTCTACTATTTATGGCCTTGAGACTTCTAGACTTGCTTAGCAAGCCCTTAGTGCACGTTTCGCTGCACCCTTAACTTCTCGCATTTCTCTTATCAAGAGAAAATTACAGTCTTTACAGCAAGGTTCCCTCTCCTGTCAGAATTTTTTGGATGAAGTTAAAAATCTTGCTGACGAACTCTCTGCTGTTGGGAAACCAATTGCTGATTCTAATTTAATCTTATATGTTCTCGATGGTCTCAATTCATCATTTCATTCTTTCGTCACTACATATATGCTTCTTTCTAGAGAGAAATCTATGCCCTTTTCAGATTTTCATGCAGAACTGTTGAACTATGATCTCATGCAACACTTTTATAGCCACTCTATTCAATCTGAGGTTGGTTCTTATGCTCTTTACTCGCATAAACCTGGCTCCAAACCAGGCTCTTGCAACAACAGTGCTAAATCTCGCTTCTCAGGAATGCTTAAAGGCTCAGGTGGTGCTTCTTCACAGTTTAGGCAGCCATTACCTCACTTACCTCACACATCTTCAGGCTTGTCTTCTGAAAATCGCTCTCGTTCACCATGCCAAATCTGTAAGCGTGAGGGGCATCAGGCTTTAGATTGTTTCAATAGAATGAATTACTCATTTCAGGGCCGACATCCTCCTACGCGTAATTAGCTGCCATGGTTGCGGAGTCTAATACCACTTATCTAAATCTAAATCAATGGTATGCAGATAGTGGTGCAAATCTTCATGTTACCTCCGATGTCACTAATCTTGCTTCCTCTCAACCATATGAAGGGGATGATTCGGTTGGGGTAGGCAACGGAACAGGTTTGCCCATATCCTGCATTGGCAATGCTTCCATTAAAACCTTGTCTTCTACTCTTGCTTTAAATAATATTGCCTACTGTCCTCAAGCCTCTGCTAACCTTCTCTCTATCAATAAATTTTGTAACGATAATAATGTTATGTTTGAACTCATTGGTTCTGATTTCTATGTGAAGGACATCCTGACGGGGGACACGCTTCTGACAGGACCAAGTGATAATGGATTGTATCCGATCAACCTTCGTCAACTTTTTTCTTCCTCATACCGTGCTCTCACAATTACTATTGGAGTCAAGGTTTCTTCCTCCATTTGGCATTGTCATCTGGGTCATCCTTTCATGGATATTCTTCATCGTGTCATTTCCAATTTTTCCCTTCCAGTTAGTGATTCCATCAATAAAAAGACTGTATGTGTGTCTTGTCAACTAGGCAAATCTAGACAATTACCTTTCTTGAATTCTTCAAGAGAATCTACCGCTCCCCTTGAACTAATCCATTCTGATGTTTGGTCTAATTCAACTCCATCTCTGAGTGGTTGTCGCTACTATGTTATTTTTATTGATGATTTTACTCGTTTTTGTTGGATGTTTCCTATTTCAAATAAATCCGATGTTTATTCTACCTTTGTTAAATTCAAGCCTTTAGTGGAAAAACAATTTAAGTCCACCATCCGACAATTTCAAAGTGATAATGGTGGTGAATATTGTTCTACCCTATTTAAACAATTTTTTATTAACAATGGTATTTTTCATCGACTGTCATGTCCACATACATCTCAACAAAATGGTCTCGCTGAACGAAAACATCATCATATTATGGAAATGGGGTTTACTCTTCTTGCTCAATCTGGCCTATCTAAGAAATTTTGGGTTGATGCTTTCCTAACTGCTATTTACATAATTAATCGATTACCTACTAAAGTTCTTGATTATTTATCACCCTATGAATGTGTTTTTAACCATCCACCTGATTTCACCTATTTTCGAGCATTTGGATGTCAATGTTTTCCATGTCTTCGTCCTTACACATCTGATAAATTATCATATCGTAGCACACTTTGTATCTTCATTGGTTATAGTCCTCATCACAAAGGCTTTCGTTGTTTAGACCCTTCCTCCAGACATGTCTACATATCTCGCAATGTAATTTTTGATGAAGAAAAATTTCCAGCACAATCCATTCTCACAGATCCTGTCAGCTGCATTCCCTCATCAGGTAAGACTCCAGGTTTGTCCTTCACTCTTCCCTCACATATTTCCTGCTCATCATCTGATCTTTCTCCTCTCTCTGCCTCTTCTTTACCACAATCATCTCCTGCATATGGTTCACCCGTCCCTGCGACATCTTCACCTGTGTTAATTCCTCATCCCTCTGCTGGTTCTCAAGATAGTGCACAACTTAATCTTCAAGCTGCAGCTCTCTCCCTTCCTGAGTCTTCTTTTAAAATTATCACCAGATCATAAACTGGTAATCTTAAACCTCGTAGGTTTCCTGGTTTTCATTTATATTCTACTCGTCACCCCCTTCAAGCATTGCATGCAGGTTTGGTTTCTCTTGAGCCACGTACCTATTCATAAGCGGTATCAATACCCGAATGGTGTGCAACAATGGATAGTGAATTTCAGTCCTTATTAAAGAATGAAACTTGGTCACTGTGCTCTCTTCCTCCTGACAAGAATGTGGTTCCTTGTAAATGGGTTTTTAAACTCAAAAGGCGACCTGATGGCAGTATTGAACATCACAAGGCTAGGCTAGTAGCTGTTGGT
Source organism: Populus x sibirica (assembly GCA_019202695.1). Lineage (NCBI taxonomy): Eukaryota > Viridiplantae > Streptophyta > Magnoliopsida > Malpighiales > Salicaceae > Populus > Populus x sibirica. The sequence goes on from JAGMVL010001477.1 coordinate 300,704, forward strand.
TATCTATAGAAGAGTGGGATTGATTTTCTTGAAACATTCAGCCCAGTCATCAAACCTTCAACTGTCCGCATGGTTCTTGCTCTTGCCATTTCTTTTCAATGGGACATTCGGCAGCTTGATGTTTCTAATGCTTTCCTTCATGGCTTGCTAGAAGAGGAAGTTTATATGTCCCAGCCTAAGGGTTTTGTGGATCCAGCACACCCCCACTTTGTCTGTAAGCTTCATAAATCCATCTACGGGTTAAAACAAGCTCCTCGCGCCTGGTTCCATCGTCTGTCCACTGCTCTATTGGCTCTCGGTTTTCACAGTTCCCAGGTTGATCCTTCGTTATTTACCTATCACTTACAGAACATCCATGCATTTCTGTTAGTCTATGTGGATGACATTCTCGTTACCTCTAATGATCAGAATTTTGTTAGCAGTCTTATATCTCAACTCCAAGTTGAGTTTGCTATGAAGGATCTCGGGCAGTTAACATATTTTTTGGGCATTCAGGCTACACGAACTTCTACTAGTTTACATCTTCAACAAACAAGGTATATTATAGATCTTCTGGATCGTGTGCAATTAACTAGTATTCGTCCATATCGTGCTCCTTGTGTATCAGGTTCTAAGCTGTCTAAATTTGATGGTGAAATTCTGCCAGACCCCTCTGAATATAGGCACACGGTTGGTGCTCTATAATATGTTACCCTCACACGCCCTGATATATCTTATTCTGTGAATCAACTCTGTCAACACCTGCAAGCACCAACCTCTGCTCATTGGACAGCTGCCAAACGTGTGTTGCGATATTTAAAACATACACTTGATCATGGACTCTTCTACAAACCTGGCTCCTTTGGCATCAATGCCTACTGTGATTCTGATTGGGCTGGTGATCCTAATGACAGACATTCCACTTGTGGTTATGGTGTTTTTGTTAGACACAATCTTATCTCCTGGTCGGCTAAGAAACAACCTGTGGTATCCAAGTCCAGTACTGAAGCTGAATACCGATGTTTGGCTCTTGTCACTGCAGAGGTGTATTGGTTGCGAATGCTATTGCGTGAGCTGCAGGTTTCTCTTGCTTCTGCTCCAGTAGTATGGTGTGATAACATTAGGGCCTTAGCTCTTACCTCAAATCCAATATTTCATGTCCGATCCAAACACATTGAAGTGGATTATCACTTTGTCCGAGAAAAGGTGGCCAACAAAGATATCCTTCTTCAACACGTTCCCACCTCTCTACAACCTGCAGATATATTTACTAAGGGACATACAGCTGACCGATTCTGCTTTCTCCGAGATAAACTTGCTATAACAGATCTCCCTGCGCCTTATGGGCGAATGATAAGGATAAAGCTTATGTTAATGATAAAGATAAACCTCAGCATGCAGAGGTCGCCGAAAGACATTGAGTTCTAGTGCAATTGTATTAGAACTTTGATTCCGCTTATCCTTAGCTTCCCTTCGTATCAAAACACTTGTAATTAACGATGAATATCCTGTAACAACTTTCATATATATATGGCTGAGAGAACACAGTTTCTCTCAAGCAATTGCAGAAGTATTTTAAACTCTTTCAATATCAACATTGTTCAAATATTTTAGACCTTAACCGACTTCACTAGTCAAGAATAGAAATTATTTATCCTTCCTAATTCTCCACTTAACAATTTATATACAATCATAGTATAAATCATTTTATAAAAAGTGAAATAAAAAAAAATATGAACAGTATTAACTAAATACATACAATATTAATTTAATAAAACTAGAATAGGTTTAAATCTCATATTACAACCTAGTAAAGGAAGAGTAATAATTAAATTACAAATATTCCTAGTAGTGATTTCATTTATATACAAGTTATTCTCACAGTTACATTACAAAACGCAATCAACGTATTCTAAATTTTATTATCGTCACATAACTAAAAGAAATACTAGATAAGATTTATTGTTCTGTTGGAGTCAATGATAATTCTAAATACAATTTATTTTTATAATATTAGATTGTATTGCAACAAATAAATATTAAACACACATATATCAATGACATAAGCAAAAACCAATTTTGTCAACTTTTAGGTAAATATATCAATTTATGTTAGATTTCAATTTAGTACTGCTTTACCAGTTTTAGACCAAGGTTTACATGAACAATACTTGATAAATACTTGTAATCCTAATGTTACAGATTTGTGTTTGAGTGGAAACATAACTCTATAAAATCAGCTAAGTATGAATTGAAGGTTTTTTTCTTTTTTTTTCTTTTTACTATTAAGTATTAAGTTTTCTCGAAAGATACTCTAATGTTTATAAGTTTGACTATTATAAAATTAATAGGTACTTGTAGTATTTTGTAACTTGGTAGTTATACTATATAAATAATAATAATAATACTCAATAAGCACTTGCAATATCTTTTTTTATTGTCATTACTTTTAAGCAAAATATTTATGGATGTTTTACTGTATATCAAAGCAAAATATTCTTTCTAATAAAACTTATATAAACTATTCTTTTAGGCACATAACACAATATTTATGGATGTTTTACTGTATATCCGTTTTAATAGAGGTAAAATGATTGGGTTTTTTTTTAATAATAATGGTTAGTTTAGTTTCTTTTTAAATAACTCGATTTAGGGTAATTTAACTGTAATTATTGTTTATTAGAAATTGTTGCCTTACATTTAATGAAGAAAAGGCATATTTTGAAAAGTAACCTAATTTTTATGTTTGTAAATAATACTATAGTAAATATAAATTAACAAATTACTCTCTATAGCTTTACACTAGCATATTGACCAGCGCTCCGCAGCGGGGTAATAATAATTTTTTTTCAAATGTAAAAATATTTAAGTTGAGTTAAAAGCATGGGGTATATTTGCACCATCACCATCTTCAAATAAAATATTTTCTACGATAATACTATGAATAGTGCATAGCAAAGCAAAGCAATGCCTAATATACCGACAACTAATTTATTTTCTTGTAATTTTTTTCCTTTTAAGATATTTCCAATTTTATTTTCCTCTTTAATTTTTTTTCTTGTTCTTAATGAATTTTTTTTTCATACTGCAAAGAGAAAATAAATTGACGTGATTTGTTTTATATTGTACAGAAATTGGGTGATGATAATTTTTATTCATATCAAGTTGGTTGAATTTCTTTATTAACACTTAGTTTTTGTGTTTCAAAAATTCTTTTAAAAAAATTTAATTTTTTTATTTACTTTAAATTAATATTTTTTTTTTATGTTTTTATATTATTTTTTTAAAAAAAATATATTGAGACTGAATCTGGCTGTGATTGGGTGTGGCTATGTAGCCAGACCGAAAGAGCTAGACCTAAGGATTGGGTGTGGCTCCGCAGCCAAACTCAAAGAGATTGTACAGAGGTTATTATGTTAGCAAGAGTGTCCCTACCCATGATAAACTAAATTTTTTGTTGCCTCGTAATTTTGATATAATCAACATACTTTGTTTTCTTTTTTTATGAATTAATTATTTTATTTTTATTAAAGGTTTATGTGTGAAACACAATCTACTAATTAATTTTCTCAATAAAAAATTCGAGTAAGAATATATATTCTCGTGATTTGTATTCAGCTATACCCAATCCTCTTGGGTCCAGATGTTAGGTCCTGCTGCCCAACAGGACCTAATCCAGCAGGATCTAAGAGTGTTGGGTCCTGCCATGCACTTACGGAAGGACCCATGACCCCACGTTACCCTTGGGTATAGTTGCCCACCCGGATCCAGCGATCCCGGGTATGGTCAGCGATCGGACCCAAAAGTCTTGAGTCTAGCATTGGGTATGGCTGATCATGCCCTAATGGTCCTTCTTCAATCTCTCCAAGCTCCGAAAAGAAACTCATTAGCTTTTGCGGATCCAAATTTGCTCCCACATTACTCAAATAACTCTTCCTTTGCGTATACTCAAAAACTGGTTATTGTGTTTGCATAGCAGCATCAATTGGCCCAGAGGGTCCAGCACCGACTTAAACGCATTAATCAAAGCCTCAACATTTGTATCCCAACCAAGCCCATGAACAACAATCTTCTAGCAAACTGGATCTTGGCCAGCCACTTGCTGGATTTTATCTGCAAAATCTCGGTGACCATTCGCTGCTTCACGAAGTAAATTAATTAACTGGTCTTTTCCAAACGGTTCAAGAATTTTCTCAATCGGTTCCTCATCTTCGTCATCATCGTCGTTTAGATTCTCAACAGCTGAGATCTGAGCATTTTGATTGGTTTCTTCATCTGGATCATCTTCATTATCTTTTTCCTCCTCTTCCTCTTCCTCTCTACTTCTTCTTATTAAGGTTCTTCCTTTTATGGTTCTTATTATTACTGTTGTTTCTTTGGCAGTTCTTTCTGCCATTTAGGTGGATATGGAGTCGAGCTTTCATTTTTTAGCCATGGATTTTGAAGAGTTGAGAAAACCCAATATCATTGGGTTTGGCTGGCCTTGGATCTAGGTGCCCAGCCAAACCTAATCTCAATATATTATTTTTAGATTATCTTTAAAAAACAATACAAAAATATATTAATTTGAAGTAAAGATAAAAATTTAAAATTGTCAATTTTTTTTCAAAGAATTTTTTAAACGCAAAAACAAACATGCTTTAATAAGAAAATTCAACCAAACTTGGAAAGAGAAAAAATTATCATTGCCCTACTTTTGTATAATATAAAAAAAGTCACAACAATTTATTTCCTCTTTACCATATAAAAAGATATTTTTTTTTTCTTTTTGTAATTCAAATTAATATATTTTTTTATGTTTTTGTATTATTTTGATGTGATGATATAAAAAATAATTTTAAAGAAATAAAAAATATTATCTTAAAATATTATTTTTAAAAAAAATATTTTAAAAAATAACCGTTATATAATAATATAACAACTAGCATATTAGCTAGAACTCTATAGTAGGTGAATAACAATTGTTTTCAAAATATAAAAATTCCTGAGTTGGGTTAGAAGCGCGAAATGTATTTGCACCATCACCATCTTCAAATAAAGTATTTTCTATAGTAGCACCATCTTTAAAATTTTTCATTTTTTTCTTTAATTCCAATTAATATTTTTTGATGTTTTTGTATGATGTTGAAACAAAAAATTAATTTTAAAAAATAAAAAATATTATGTCAATATATTTTTTTAAAAAATATTTTCACAAATAACCATTATGTAATAATAGAATAGCTAGCATTTTGCCCCGCGCTCCGTAACGGGTCAATAACAATTTTTTTTTCAAATTTAAAAATGCTTGAGTTAGGTTAAAAGTACGGAATGTATTTGCACTATCATCATTTTCAAAAAAAGCACTTTCTACATTAGCACCATTAAGATCACATAACATAGTAGCACTCAATACACATACAACTAATTTCTATCCCTTGAATTTTTTTTCTATCTAAGATATTTTGATGATAAGTTTTTCTTCATTTGAAGTTGGCTTGAATTTTCTTATTAAAGTATGTTTCTTTTTGCATTTCAAAAAGCTTTTAAGAAAATTTGAATTGGAATTTTATTTTTTTCCTTATTTCAAATTAATATTTGATGTTTTTGTATTATTTTGATGTGATGACAGACCTAAGGAGCCATACCCAACAAAATTTGAATTTTCTATTGGGGGCAGGACCCAATGTTGATGGTTCCTGCCAACGCTGATGGTCCTACCCCAAGCAGGATCCAGCGTTGATGGGTCCTGCTGGGGGCATGACCCAACGTTGAAGGGTTCTGGTCGCAGCAGGACCCAAAACAGATGGGTTTGCTTCCAGCAACACCCAACTCAAATAGGTCCTGCTCTTAGCTGGACCCAAAGCTATTTTGGATCCTGTTGGGGGCAGGACCAAACGCTATTGGGTCATGCTGGAACAGGACCCGACAATGATGGGTCCGGATGCAGCCGAACCCAAAGCTATTTTGGGTCATGCTAGGGGCAGGACCCAACTCTAAGGGGTTCGAACCCAAAACAATTGGGTCTTGCTTGGGGTAAGATCCAGTACTGACGGATCTTGCTGGGAGAAAAAAATTAAATAAGAGAAAAGGGAAAAAAAAATCTAAAGAGGACAATAAATAAAATTGGCAATATCTGGACCCAACATTATTGGAAAAGAAGAAACATGCTTATAAGACTATCAAGATATGTAGGTTGCTTGATATGTAGGGGAACTCGATGCACTTCTATGAGTGCAGGTCATAGGAGGTAGTCCATCCGAACTATATACCCCTTCCCTTAAGTTGTTGAAATGCATTCTTCACGTCTCTTGGTGGTTCCATATACCGAACTCCCTCTTACGTGCCCTATACATTCAACTAATTGGCCCGAGAGCTACGCCAAAATTAAATAAGAGAAAAAGAAAAAAAATCTAGAGATAAAAACAAATAAAAATGGACATATCCGGACCCAAAGCTATTAGAACCTTTTGGAAGCGATTTAGGTATGGCTCTAAGCCGGACCCAACAGCTCTTGACAGAGAACACAGAAAAGACAACGTCTCCAGACGCAATTCTTGACCAAAAACACAACAAAGGCAACGCCCCCCAAGGTGCTACAGTGTCATCCACAGTGCAAACAGTCTATAACTACAGTGTCGTTCACAGTGCAATGAGTCTGCATCCATAGTAAATCTATAGTGTTTTTCCTATGCGTTTTAATATATAGCAACTATGCAAGTCCACAGTTAATTGTCTCTTGGTCTATAGTGCATACATGTACAGTAAGTCCACAGTGAATTGTCTCTTGGTTCACAGTGCATTCATGTACAATAGAAATCCAATGTGTTTTAGAGTTTTGTTAATTAGTAGAATTTCTTTGATGCTTGTGTTTTTTTTAGTTTTATCAATGTAAATTAACTATTATTATCATGATAATTAATTTACTTATGTAATATTGCATAGCCTCGTCTAATAATAAAGTTACCAATAATGTAAGGATTGTAATATAGACATTTAAAGTGTCTGATAAAATAGTTTTAATTAAATTCAGCAGAATTAAATAACACTTAAATAAAAAAAATTGATTATTTTTATTAGTTTTTAGTATTATATATAAAATATAAGAATTATATTGTGTAGAACATTTTAAAAGGCATTAAAAACAATTTATAAACCATTTTTTTATTAACATGGGTGTTTGGGTCAACTTGCGTACACCTCGACTAATCCTACGAGCCCTAAAGTTAACGACCATGTAAGCCTCCAATGACCCTGAGGAAACTCGAACTCGTGACCATTAATGAGTAAACCCAATACCTGATCAGTTGAGTTATCCCATTTTAACATGGCTAATGACCACCCAATAGATATCTCATCAAGAGGTCGTATTTAATTTTTATGTACTCCTTAAATTTTCTTTTCTTTTTTTCCTTTTTTATTTTAGAGTATAACTTAAAAGTCATTGTGGTTCAGATTTCATAAAGAAATCTTCGAGGGCTTTATTATTTTTTAAGAGGATTGTAAGAGAGGGAGGAGACTCAGGAGACAAAACCATTCAATCCCAATGACCGGAAACTAAACAAAATAGCATATATATATATATATATAAAATAGCCTATCCAACGAGTTAATCTGATTATTCATCTGTTCAAAGTTGACATGGATCGAGTTATACTTTAAACTAGTTAATCCGATTATTATTTTTTGAAAAAAAACTTGAAATGAGGTCTTATCAATACTCAAACGTATAACTCCATGTAAACTTCAATTGTGCTTATATTTTCTTGATCTTTTTTCATCCATGGATTTTTAGGGTGTGTTTATTTCTCGACAAATAGTTTATGAAAAACTACTTTTCAAACTTTTCTATGTTTGTTTGTCATTAAAAAAATTAATCAACGAAAAATACTTTCCAGTCAAAGAAAAATTTAGCTTGGTTTTCAGGAAAGTGCTTTTTTTTTTTGGCGGAAAACACTTTTTGAAAGTTTTGAAAAATTTAGAAATATTATATTATTTGTTGATTATATCAAATTTGGTCCTCAAACTTTTGATTGCTATATATATTTTGTTTTGAATATTTTTTTTTAATTTCATCTCTTAGAATTTAATTTTTATATTAACTTTGGTCCTCATTTTTATAATTTTTATTTGCTTTTCCCTTATTATTTTTAATTAAAATTTTTTATCTATCAAATTTGGTCCTCATTCTTTTGATTGGTACTTATTTTATTTGAAATAATTTATGAAATGGTAATTATTATTATTTTAATTTCTTCATCTTTCAATTTTTTTTTATTTTTTAGATTTGATCTCTATTATTTTGATTATTATTTATTTTATTTGAGATAATTTTATAAATTATATTTTTTTTTCAATTTCATTCTCATTCAACCTTTTAATTTGTAAGATTTGTTGCTCATTATTTTAATAAACTTGAAAAAAATAAAACATTAATAAATTATTTTCCAGCTCATTTTCCATGACATAACTAAATATTGGAAAATGTTTTCCAACTTATTTTTCATTACATTACCAAACATCAGAAAATAATTCACTTTTTCAAAATTTACTTTCTAAAAAAACTAATTTTTAACAAATAAACGAGAAATTAATATATACAAAAGAGTGTGGTTCGTTCAAAAAATTCCTCCCTCTCTCTCTCTCTCTCTCTATATATATATATATATATATATATATATTAAAAGCTTGGATTTCTCAAAACAAACTCCATGGCATGCAGAAAAGAAATACTACACACCCTCTCGAACTAAGACATAATTTTTGCTTGTTTAAATAACAATTAAGGCGAGGCTAACTCTAGGCTTGGATTGCAAGGGAGACGGGTTATTTCATGAGCTACTAGTCAATCCAAAAAAAAATGCTTTTTTAAAACAAAAAAAAAATGAGCAGTGACAGAGGATAAAACAAGATCTCGGAACATCATTTCCCAAGTTTGAATTTCATCGCATTCTGATTCTGATACGCTGAAAACGGTGCTAGTACCATGCCGTCTTTTCTAAATGGCAGGGGCACAGTTCATGCATATTTTAAGCAAACACAGTGTGATTTTCAGTGCTTGTTTACTTGACCAAAATACTGTAACTTAGTGTTTAACAGGTTTCCAACATATCTTTCCTGGTATTATTTACTGTGGAGCTGGGGTGGCTGTTTCCTAGGGCTGGAAGCCCTGGATCCTTCTATCGGTAGGTAAGAATCGTAAGATGTCTCCACGCTTCTTCCAGCCTCAACAGGCGTACCAATGATGTCTAACTTCAGACAAAATCAAAATGATTCTCTTACCTGAAATGCCTCTGTTGCCCTCGAAAATTCATCAAAATAACCCAAACATTAAATGGTCAAAAGTTCAATGACTACAGATAAGGTAGCGTTTTCATTCTGTTTTTTGTAGTGTTTTTTATTTATAAATAATCAAAATAATATTATATATATATATATATATATATATATATTAAACACTCAAATCTTAAGGTACATTCCAGTGATTGATCCCATGCTTGCTCTAGCTCCAGCCTCTAGCAGGTACTCTGTCTTCTTTAAAAGTGCTGGGGACCCCTTCAGTCTTTGCAGGTTTCTTGCCAGTCTATCTCTTCTTGGCATCGATTGACCACAAACTCTCTCAATCTCACCCTCTCAGCCTCCCTCTCTTTCTCCCTCATCCATCCTTCAAATATATTCACCACCTGCTCATAAGTTTACTCCCCTTGATACAAAGGGAAGAATGGCAAACACTAGACTATGCTACTTACTCTCCCTTCTCTTTACCTTTATTCTTGCAGCGTTTGTTATTCAAGGTTACATGAATCTTTTTACCCTTTTGGGTTCCTAATATTATATTTGTATCCTTCGTTCAAGTTTTAATACTGCTTGGTCTAGCTTAAAGCTCACTTGTTGTTTCTTGCAGTACTGCAATCTTTTCTCTTCTGTTTGGTTGTCAAGAAAATACGCTGACCACCTTATCTTCTTTATTTGTACCCCAAATTTACCTGCTTAATCTATCTAGCTTATGATACCACAATTCATTTATGTATTGCAGGATCCAGAAATCAAGAGCTGCTGCCTTATCATCAAAGTATCAGTACACCATCGCAGGAAGATTCACAGGCGCTGGTAAGGACTAGTTAACAAGCATTTACACACACAAAAAAAAAGTAACTAGATTTGCTTAATCTATCGGTAAATTTTCTTTGATTTTTCCTAAGTACGCACGTACAGGGTGGCAATGAAGAGCAGATGTCTTCAAAGAGATTGATGATTGGCTCCACAGCTCCGACTTGCACTTACAATGAATGTAGAGGATGCAAATACAAGTGTAGAGCTGAGCAAGTTCCTGTAGAGGGAAACGACCCAATACACAGTGCATACCACTACAAATGTATTTGTCATAGGTGATGGCTGGCTAGCAAGGTCCTTTCAGATTATTTAATTACTTAATTTCCCAGTTGAGTTCTTGTATGGCGTGGTTTTTTAATCAAGAATCATGCCACTAGTGGTCTAAATTAGTCTAAGCTCTAATTAAAGAGCTTCTTCTTCTTTCTTTTTTTCTTCTTTTTTGGCCTGAAAAGATTAGCTAGTTCAATGCTTGTCAAGATTAGCTTTGTAGCGTCCATTTAGGTGCTTGAATTTTTGTCTTTCTGATAAAAACATATATATATTTATGCAATTTCTTAAGAAAAATATACTTGTAAGTTTCTGTCATTTATTAATATAAGATGGCTTTTAATTATTATTTCGAACACTAAATATTAAGACGGTAAAAATAAAGATAACATATTTTTTTGTATTTTTAATTTTAAAAATAAAAGAATTCACTACAACACTATACATATTTCTATCTCTTTTAATTTGTGTATCTTTAACAATCACCTCTATTTTTCCATTTTAGAACGCTTCTTGTTTCTTTTTTATTCAAGACTATAATTAACGTAACTCCCTTCTCTTCTCTTCTCTTTTCTTTTATTTTCATTTTGCTGCATAATTCAAACTCTACATGTGCACCTAGTGTGCGTATAATTATTGTAAAATTCAGGAGAATGGAAGATAATTATTGTGTATGATAATGCCTTTAAAAATGTTTTTCAAAGTGTATTTATACCCAAAAACAAGTTAATATTTTTTTAGATGTTTTTCTTATATATAATTTTGATATATTACTATTAAAATCATGTGAAAAACATGTCAACTTTTATCATTTTCAATTCAATTATATTTTTACAAAAATATAATTGTACCTTGTTATATAACACATATTCAAATGTGGTAGCTATTGCTTCTAATAACACTAACTATGCTTAATAATTTTGTCTATGAGCTGCTATGGTGGCCTTACTTTTTATTTTCGTTTGCTTTCCCTGTATATATAGCCTGCTTCCAAGGAACATGAATCCATATAAAACATCCTTTCCAAGAAAAATGTAGCTTTCTTTTTAATGTTCTTCGACCAATCATTTTTATACTTTTTGGACCTATATATAAGTTGTAACTATAACTAATTTGTAATAATTTACAGTAGCTAGACAATATATATATATATATATATATATATATATATATATATATATATATATATATATATATATATATAAACATCCTTTCCAAGAAATTAAAGGTCGAAAGAGACTCAAATTCTATATATCAATCTCATACAAGATTCAATTCTCTAGTTATGGATGCTATCTTTATCACGTAATTAGACTAAAAATATGGGATAAGCAATCATCTGCTCCTAGACTTATGTTATATACTTAACTACCACCACTAATCTCGACAATTAATATTGACATATATACAAAAGAATATTTTTCAATAGCCCCCTCAAACTGATTCCAAAGGATTAACAGATCCAACCTTGCTCAGCCGGTAAAACTAAGTAGACAACATAACTATGGTGAACACATCTGCTAATTGGTCATTTTTACGCATATAATAAGTAGCAATATGCTTAGATTGAACTTGTTAATGAATATAGTGACAATCTACTTCAATGTTCTTTGTCCGTTCAAGAAAAACAAGATTAGAAGCAATATGCATAGATGATTGATTATCATAAAAAAGTGTCATTAGAGTAATGCATGAACAACCTAGATTAGCAAGAAGACTTTTAAGCCATACAAGCTTACATGTTGCTAAGGTCATAGCATGATATTCAGCTTCGGCACTAGAAGGAGCTACCACTTGCTGTTTTTAACTTTTTCACAAAACTAGGTTATCATCAACAAACATACATTAACTAGTAGTAGAAAGATCAAGTGCATTTCTGACCCGATCAGAATCGAAATACCCCATAACATTAGTGTGCCTATTATTATTTATAACTATGCCACAACCAATAATGTCTTTTTTTTTAATATCGCAAGATGTGTGTCACTGTACTTAGATGTTGAATGGTTGGAGCATGCATATGTTGACTAACAAGACTAATTGCAAATGTAATATCAGGTCATGAGATAGTCAAATATATATAAGCTTTCTAGCAAGCTTTTAATAATAACTAGGGAAACCAGGAGCTTCTCTAAAAAAATCAAGCTTAAATTTTCTATATAGTAGAGTAGCAACAAATTTAATTTGTAACATATCAGCATCTTAAAGCAAATCTAAAATGTATTTATGTTGATTTAAAAACAACCATTTGCTGGAAATTGTCATTTCAATTCCAAGAAAGTAATTCAAAAGACCAAGATCCTTAATTGGAATATGATGCTGGAGATTCTTCTTTTATTGAGCAATAAAATCAATATTATTTCTGGTGATAATAAGATCATCCACATAGATAAGCACCATCAGTTTGTCAATTGTACCAACTTGGACATATAGTGAAAAATCAGTCGAACTCCTAGAAAAAATAAGAGCTTTAAGAGTAGTACTTAATTTCACATGCCATACACGAGGACTTTGTTTCAAACCATAAATGAATTTATGGAGTCTACAAACAAGGTTGGGATCTCCACTTTAAGAATGTTTAGGAAAAAGTTTCATAAAAACTTCTTCTTCAAGATCTCTATGCAGGAATACATTTTTAACATCCATTTAAGACAAAAACCACCCATTATTAATAACAACTGGTAAAAGAACTCTGACAGTGGTCATCTTGGCATCTAGGGTAAACATCTCCTTGTAACCAACATCGAACTTCTGAGTAAAGCCTTGAGCAATAAATTATGCTTTATGTCAATCAATAGAGCCATCAAAGTTGAATTTCATTTTAAACACCCAATGATTACCAACTACATGTTTGCCATGTGAAAGAGGAATTATACTCCAAGTTTTATTCTCCATAAAAGTTGTCAACTCTTCATCTATAGCTTTCTGCCAAACAACTTGAGATTGAGCTTTTTGAAAATTCTTGGGCTAATGAACATTAGAGATAGTTATAAAGCTTTGTGCAAATGTGATATTATTTGACAAGTCAAAGATTTAGTAATTGGATACCTGATTGTATGAGTAATATAGTAGATTTAGTAATTGGATACCTGATTGTATGAGTAATATAGTCTTGTAATTTTAAAGGAGGGTGATGAGCTCGTGAAGGATTACGTCGAGAAGATACTGGTTTTCCTTGTGCAATGAATTATTGTAGTTCATTTAAGCCAATAATAGCTTATGGATATACAACACCAACAAAATCCAAGTTATCATCAGAGGCACTCACGGAAGGTGAAACATTTTTAGTGAGATCATGAGTTGGCATCAAGGCACTCATAAAAGGTGAAGCACTTTCAGTGGGGTTTTGAGCTGGTATGAGCTAATTAGTGGAATGTTCATGACAAAAATCAATATTGGGTCAGGGAAAAGACTCAAATAGTATCTTCCCTTGACTAGTACCCTCAAAATATGGATTAGTTTCAACAAATTATACATCTCTAGTGATATATAATTTCTTGGAGGTAGAATCATAACACTTGTATCCTTTTTTAGTTTACGAATAGCCCAAGAATATGCACTTAACTATTCTAGGATCAAGCTTGTCACGCTGAGCAGCCAATAAATGTACAAAACAAGTGCAAGCAAAAAATTTTAGATGAAACACATCCAGCTTTTTGTCCTGCAATACTTCAAGAGGGCATTTAAAATCCAACAATCGATTGGTTAAGTGATTTACAAGATATGTGGCATTTAGAACTCCATGAGATCAAAAATATTTTGGAACATTCATTTAAAGAATTATGGCTCAAGTCTTCTTTAGTAAATCATGATTTTTACGTTCAGCTATCCCATTTTATTGGGGTGTACTAACACAACTAGTTTGATGCAATATGACATTAGAGATTAAATAGTTTGTCATTAGAGATTAAATAGTTTGTCATGTCACGAGACATATATTCTATGCCATTTTCAGATCAAAGAATTTTAATATGAGCTAAAAATTTAGTAGTAACCAACATATAGAAATCTTTAAAATACCCAAAAACTTTGCATGTTGATTTCAATAAGTATACCCAAGTAACCCTAGAGAACTCATCAATAAAGGTTACAAAATACTTAAAATCATCAAGAGAAGTGAAAAAGGTCTTCAAACATCTGAATGTATAATTTTAAATGCTTGAGTAGTTATAGACAATGATGAATTAAAAGGAAGCCTAAAAAACTTAGAGAAATGACGAATATCATAATTGATAGTTCATGTAGGTAAAACCGGAGTTATTTTACTAAAAATAGACATTAAAGGATGTGTTGGACGGTGATGCTATAAAAGATGCTCATTGATAAGAGTGAAGACAACTTGAAATCCTTTTGAAACCCGAGAGTCAGGAGAGAAATAGTAGAGACCATGCAAATGAAAACCTCCACCAATCATCTTCTTAGTGATGAGGCCCTGAAAGATACCCTTATAAAGAGTAAATAAAACTTTAAAATTAAATGAGGATGTTAATTGGAGAACAAAAAGCAACCGAAAAAGAAAAGCAGGAATATAGAGAACATTAGACTCTATAGTGTTTGAAACAAGTTTCATTTTACCCTTACCCTTTATAGAAACACCTCTCATTAGCCATAGAGACAAAATAAAAAAGATTCAGATCAGAAAAATTTTGGTTAATTTATTTGACATATGATATGTGGCACCAAAATCAATAACCCATAAATCATGTAAATTACCAATCTTTAATGCAGTCATAAATGTAATCAAAATACATTGGCTGGTTTCAGAATTTACATCAACTAATAAACCAACCAACAAACTAACTAACTAAGAAGTGCTGAAGGCTGATCATATCTTTAGTTAACATCTCTATCTTGTACTGCTCCCTGACCATGCTTATCTTATAAATATCTTGCAAAATCATTTAGCAGGGCAGGAAGATTAGAAGAAAAAGATTTAGTAGAATGTGTAGTTAAATGAGCCTTACGATTAGTGAATCATTTTCCTTTCTGATCCTTTGCAAATTTAGGCTTCATCTCCAGGTGTAGGCTCTAACAACGAGCAATTGAATGTCCAATATTGTGATAGTATTTCCATTTGAGATTCAAACATTTACCCTTGTAGAGTTTTTCTTCAAATGATGGACGAGCAAGATAGGGACGAACATCAGGAGCACTTGGAGTAATAGTACGATGCATGACTTTTCTATGAACTTCTTCATGTTGAATTGTGGCACATACATTCTTAAAGGATGGAAGTTCAATATTCATTAAAATACAGTGAATCTAAGAAATCTAGGCAGAATTGTTTTGGTTGCCATACATATCATGGCCAGCATCCCACAAATCCAGAGAGGACTCTGAGTAACTAAAAATCTTAGCAAGATTGTGTTCCATTGAATTAAGAATCCAAGACATATTTAGTTGGTCCTTTAACAACCAAGCCTCATACTCTAGTGAGTTAACATTAAGAGATTTAGTCGTATTATTGAAAAATCCCAACTTTTATCTCCCAGCAAATACGAAAGATAATTAAATTCATTTAACAATACTGAACTCAATTTATGAGAAGTGTTGGTGTCAACAATATTGGATGAGGAGATAGCCATCTCTTTTGAAAATTCAACTGTATCATGACTCTTGTTTCCTGCCATAACAAGAATTACAAAAAAATACAAGCAGGGAAATAGTATTACCAGTCTGATACCATAAAGAAATTAAAAGTTAAAAAAGACTCAAGTTCTATATATCAATCTCATACAAAATACATGTGTATATATATAGAGGATTGCCTCCAGTTATTGATGCTATCTCTATCATGCAATTAGACTAAAAATATGGGATATGTATGCAATCATCAGCTCCTAGGCAACTAATACTGACATATATAATATTCTCCAATAGTATGAGATTAAAAAAAATATTAATAATAATTGTCGAGAGATAAAAAAATAATATTTGAGTGGTATTTTTAAGTAAAAAAAACGAAGAAATTAAAAAGCTTTGTTAAGGTTAAAATTCGACCAAAAAATACCAATTTGACTCCTGTAAAACACATCTCAAAATAGTGGGAAAAGAAAGAACTTAATTGCTTCCATTGCTGTAATTCACAAACTCCATTACACTTTTATCAAATACATCCTTAAATGTTCGTATTAAAAAAAAAAACATATCCTTAAATGTGAAAAGAAAAAAAACATAGGGATGGAATCATGTGCAAGTGGGCACAAGTATGTTGAGGTGGTCCCTAAACAAAGACACAAGCTAACAAGGGATCACATGGGCAACTGGTTTGATTCCATTAAATTTAGCAAAGTGTTAGAGAAACAGCCAAGGATGCTCGTAAGAGCATGGAGGTCCCATCTGCAGAGCACAGAAACATGCACTGCAAGTGTTGCCAACATTTCAAACTTGGATGCATCATGCATTTCTTGGCCCAGCTTCTCTGCACTTTCCCTTTCGTTTCAGAATATTCTACCATCCCATTTTGATTTGCATTTTCTTGTTGGTAGACAATCATTCACTTCGCTGGGCTAGCTGCCCACTTCTCATTTCATAATTATTACATTCTAGTTGTTTTTTTTTTTTATGAAGAAAAAGGTGGCAGGTGTTCATTGCAGTTCTTCGTTGCATTAGTGTTTGACCTGGCGACTTGAAAAAAGTTCTAGGTAGATGGGTTGTTGGATTAACTTTTGGATTCAAATTCGATCAATAAAAGTTCCTCGATGTTGCTTTGGTTAAGTTTGGATCGGTTTTGTCATAGGTAATCTGGCTACTCGAAATTCAGCATGCTTTACCAAGTTTCACCAGGTAAATATTTTTTTCAAATCAACTTAAAAGTAAATATGTGTCCAGTTATAAATTACGAGTTTTTCAAGTTAATTTATTAAATCTAATTTAATAATTATGATTTATTTATTTATTTCTAATATGGTTAAAACTGCATTTTATCTTAACAATAATTTTAAAAGTATTTAATTAATCAATATACACTATAAGTGTATAGTTTACACGAGTTCAATTGAAGATTCTCTCTTCAAATCTTGACAGTAGAAAAACTATAATTTATAGTTTTTTTTTAGAATTTATATTTTCAAACCACAACCGGAAAAAACTATCTTAAACTCGTAAAATCAAACAAATAGAATATATCTCAAATAGAATTTATCTCTTTATCCATCCCCACCAACTCCTTGAACTTGTTATGAAGAGGTTTTTGGGATAGGCAAGGCAGTAAATTAGTTTCTTCAGATAGGTAAAACAAATCTTATCACTGTCATAATAAATCAGATTTTATTTATTTATTTATTTATTACGATGTACAGACCTTGTCGACAACATTTGTACTGGGTATTCTCATTTTAAGATTTGCTAGGGCATGGCCCAAATCATATAATTTGAGCAGATTTCTAACCACTGGGCCTCTCCTTTGTGGATGAAAATGAAATGAAATAATAAATAAGGGGAGTGGGCTAGACAGAACTTGCCAGTTTCAACTATCAGCCAATGTAGCTCAGGGACTAAATTGTGTGACCTTAGAAACAAAGAGGGCCAAGGCCCGAGGATAGACATTATGCCAGAATGAAATATAGCCCAATAAATTGTTTCATTACAATGGTGATTTTATTTTATTTTATTTTTTGTTTCGGGTTTTAACCAATGTTATTTGGGTTGAAATTATCAATAAAATGTGAAATTAAAATAGGCGATGCATTTTATTTTTTGTGTTTTCAAATATGAATAAATTTTTTATTTTACTATTTTGAAAATTCACTAGTTTTTTAATAAATAATCTTAAAAACCTAATGCCTTGAGTCGTTATGAATTAATATTAATATTTTCTTTCTTTAATTATGCTCGGTATTTTGCATGAGGTGGTGGGGGGATTAAAAGGTTAACAAGTAAACTCGTTTTGGAGGTTAAGTGTCAACCTAGTGAAGGGTATGATAATTGAGAATTTTTTAGGATTTTTATTTTTGTTATTTGGATTGATTTTTTTTTTCAAATTTCCACTCATTTCCCCTTTATTTTATTTAAATAAATATCTTGATCTCACCATTATCTAAACATTTATTATTTTTAAAGTTTCCAATTTAAAATCTATTAAACTCTACCCTTATATTTAGTTTCTAATTACACACTTCCAAACATCACAATTACGGTATGAAACACGAAATTATTAGCAGAAAAAGGAACACAAGAACTCTCACGGGTCATTTCCCTGTCGAGTGCCCCTTCCTTTGCCGACACTAGCCAGTCTAAGACTCTAGGGTCAAATTGCCCTGCTTTCCTTACAAAACTTTAAGCCACTATTTTGTTCTATAGCCGAAATCAAGGAGACATGCCCAAAAATACATGTTGAATCTTTGAAAAATCTTGCTGGTGATGCTCACATGTTCATCATACAAGTTCACTTTCGGTCTACGATAATGTTTTGAATTGATAGCGACTTGAAAGTTGATCCTGAGGCTGCAAGGATTTGCTAGTAAAGGAAGAGATTTATTAACGTTTTAGCATGTGAATCCTTATCTATGTCGGCAAAATAATTTGGTTCTCTTTTTTTAATTCAATTTTTGAGTTTATTATTAATTAGTATATCAAACTAAATAAGAGACGTTTTCTCCATGTTGTTTTGATTAGTGTAATGGGATATAAATTACAAGTAGAAAAAAAAAATAGAGATATATTTGGTTGTTAAAACAAAAATAAAAATATAAAAATAAGTATATTTATATAATAATTTTAAAATGAATTTTTATGATTTGAAAACGAGACAGGGAAGCTATATCCTCTCTATCTAATATTACTATATTTTTTTTTGTTTTAAAATAGTAACTAAATACAATTTAAAAATAGTGTCGTAGAATCTTATCATAAAAAAAAAAAAACAAGTTAACTATTTACTATTATTTTGCTCTAGCTATCTTAAATTCTTAATTTCATAGAGTTCCCCACTTGGATCCTAATGCCCGTGAAATGCGGTAATAAACAATTAGAGGAAGAGGATGGGTGTGTGAGATCTATTTCTTACCTCTAATTACATTATTTTTTCTAGTAAAAAGCTTATTTTTAGTCTTTTTTTTCTGTAATTAGATAAAAAAATAAAAATTATCACAATATCAACCCAAACGATCTTATAAATCACGTAAATGATCAATTGATTGTGTCAAGGACCATAATCAATGTGTAGAGTATAGGGTCCATGAAATTAATCGAGATGCGCGTAAGTTGACTCGGACACCTACATTAATAATAAAAAAAACAAGGATCTAATAAAACAAATTTGAAAAATATATAAGGGCAAATAGTGCTTGCATTAATTAATCAGGAACGTGTTTTTGTGGGACATGACATGCTTAAATAATTTCAGACAAGATCATGTATCTTTTACTTGGAGATTAAGGTTGTTAATATCTAATTAATCAAACTATGTGAACAAAATCCTTCCTCTAATACGGCTACATGGACACGAAATATTTTAAATGCAAAATAATAAAGATACTTAAGCAATGCTTACAGCACGATTGCATCACTTGAAAGAGGTGTCCACACACATGATCTTTGCTAGAGCTAAGAAAAATGGGAAAATATGTTTAGTTGGCAGAATAAAATCTTCAGAAATTCAAGCTCTAGTCAAACAATTATATTAAGCATTTGAAAGTTTCATATGATTTGTTTGTAGCTGGATTGTAGTCTGCATAAATATATATATTTTTAAGACAATTTAGAAATAAATGTATTTATACATTGTTTGTTTAATTACTTGTATTCACCAAATATGATCAATATTTAAATACCTTTATTAATTTTAAATTTAAGAGTTTTGTAAGGAAAAAAAAGAGGGTTATCATTGATGCATTCATATAAAAATCATTTCTTATGATTTTCTACAATTCAAATGCTCGGTATATCACTAAATAAACTATTAAAATGAAAGAAGAAATAAACAAGGCTAAATTATCAAAAATTATTTTTGAAATTTGGATATCAGCCTAAACTTAGCCCCGAGATTTTTTATTTGAGCACCTTAAACTAGACTTTTTGGTAAAAAATAAATTTATTTCGTTAATTTTGATTATTGGTAACAATTCAGAAAACACCTGATTTGAAAGTTTAAAAAATTAATGGAAGGACGACAATCCAGATGGAGAGGAGCCTGTTTTATTTTACAAACTCTATAATGATAAATAAAAATAATACCCACATCATTATTTTTACTGGTAATAATATACTAGTAATTAATTAATTAATCCTCTCTCTAATAACTATTGTAACTAATTAATTTTATCATTAATAACAGATATGTAATGTTTACTGGAGTGTTTGTTTTCGTGGATAGATATACTTTTTACATTGTTTTTTTAAATTTTTTTATCTTGAAAAATATACTAGTAACTAATTAATATTTTTTAGGTATTTTTAAATTGTTTTGGTAGGTCGAAAAATATAAGAGAAATTATTTTACTATATTTTTAATTAAATAATATTCTTAAAATCACGCATTAATCATCTTTGTGTCCATTAACTGGTATTGTGCTAATGCAAAACAAGGTTTGTTCACAATGAATATAAGAAAAATATTGTTTCATCACAGTGAAATTAATTGATTCATGCTTCTGAATCATGTTCGGATTTCAAGAAAACAGGGGGGGGGGGTTGATGATAAGGGGTTTTTTTTAATGATAACATCGAAGTCCAAAATAATTTAAAAAATTCAGATAAAAAATTAGATTGATTTGCTTTTTTATGTGAAGCAATCTGCTTAGCGTGTGGTTGCGATTGCTTTTTAAAGTATTTTTTACTTTAAAATATATTAAAATAATATATTTTTTTATTTTTTAAAAATTATTTTTGACAAGAATTTTTTACTAGAATTTATTTTAAAAAAAAATCAAAATAATATCATTTTAAATTTTTTAAAATAAAAAAATCAACAAGTTTTTAACTAGGATGATATATCAACTCCTAAATAATTTATTTTTAAAACCCGTTTCAGGGTGGGTTGGCTAAGCTGGATTTAAATCAGTGATTTTGAGAATCAATTTAATTCCCACTAAGGTAAAAGGAAGAATATAAAGAAGGAACGTTGATCCAGTGATGTAATTAATCGAAGACTTGATGAATCCCCAAACCGACACAACTAAGGGAAAAAAAAAAGAAAAATATGTGTTCGGTATTGTAATATAAAGAGTTTTATTTATTTATTTTTAACATCAATATATTAAAATTATCATAAAATATTAAAAAAAAATTAATTTTAAAAATTTTAAAAACAAATTTATTTTAAAAATACACTCAAATATAATTAAAAACACAATATCAAACAACATTTAAGAGGATGATTTTTAGCTCACTTGCATATCCAAATTGGTTGTTTCCAGTTGGAATTTCTTCTCATTGGTCCCAAAGAAAGGCAATAAATTGATTCCATCAAGTGGCAATGTAAAGCTATCACAGCTATCATCTGGTAAGATAATTATTATCTTCTCAAGTAACAAGAGCAATCTTATCTATGTTTAAAAAAAAAAAAAAAAATTTATCTAATAGATAGTTCAATGGTAAAAATTTGAGATTAAAAAATTTATTTTTCCTGTAATCTCAGGTTTGAACTTTGTAGTTGCTAATATGATGGTCACTGCAGGTTTACATAGTCGTTAACTTCAGGGCCGGTGAGAATAGTCGAAGTACGCGCAAACTGGCCTAGACACCCACATTAATAAATAAATAAATAAATAAAAAACCTTAGACAAGTTAATTAATGCAATAAAAGAGAAATTATATAATGACAAGCTGTTTAATTATATATAGTGTGCAAGAATCATTTACTAATAACGGGATTTTATTCAATTGTCATTTGATTTTTATTTAAGGTGATCATAACCAGTTGAAGATTTTGATTCAATTTTGTCAATTTTTCTTTTTAAAACCAAATTTAATTTATTTTTTAGTTCTGGTTGGGTTTTTTAAAAGGAATTCCTTGACAAAAGAATATAGATTGATATATATTTTTAGTATTTTCTGTTTCTTTATATAAAAAAACTATAAAATTTACAAGCCTACAAGTTAAATGCTTACTAATTATATTTTTTATAGGATTACTAATTTACTAATAAACAAGTTTACTGATAAACAAGTTTTAAAAATTAGATTAAATTACTTAACAATTTATATAGGAAAAGTTATATATATATATATATATATTAATTATAGCTCATATATATAACTATATCCTCTTATTAGTTAAACTTTTTTATTTATTTTTTCATTATTTAAGGTTGTTTGGTAAATAAATTCTATGCTTATATTTATATATTATGTTATTGAACGTGGATATTAGATCTTTGGCGCTATTTTGTAATTGATTTGAACTTTGAGTTTTATTAAAAAACAAAGTGTTTTTGAATTTAATGGAGCTTTTTTATATATATTTAGTTATGTTTTTATTTCATAAATTTTAATGACATGTAATTATAAATCAAAGAAAAAAAATTGGTGGCCCTTATTTTTTCAATTTTTTTAATTTTCATACCATCTGTCTAAATTAATCTTTCCTTTTTTTTTTCTATTTCTATTTTTTATGATTTTTTTTTAACAATAAAAGGCATATTCTAAATGTAACAGCCAAATTAATAACAGAGAGACTAATAGTATTTACAGATTAATGGTACAATGATTGGATTAAAGAATTTTAAAAATTGAAGTCCTCGATCAAACAAAATCTATAATACGTGAACCTTTATGAAAGCTACGAAAGTGTACGGACATATTCCATCACTGTAGTTAAACTTTTGGGATTAAAAATTTTAATAAACTTTTATATCTAGAAATATTCTGATAGTTAAGAATTTAATTTAATTTTTAAAAATAGTTAAAAATCAATTAGAAGTCAATTTACTATATTAAAAAAGAGAAATTACCATTAAAACTACCTTATCTCAAATACCCATCTACTTTTTTAAATATATATATATATATATAAATTAATAATATAAAGTAATATAAAAATAAAATGAATTAAATTAAATTTTATTTTAATATCTGAATTTAACTTATTTATTTATTAGATTTAAATTAATACTATAGACAGAGAATTAGCTCCGACCAATATGTAAAAGCCGAGTCAACTGGCAATGACCCGTTTGGCTTTTCCCCTACGAAGCCTGAAAAGGCAAGCGAAGAAAGAAATCACTCTATTTAGTATTTACACAATATATAGATTGAAGGCTTCCCCCCCCCCCCGCTCTCTCTCCCAGAGCAACCTCTTGTCTTCTGGCCTGTCACTTTCTCCCCCCTACCTATCCCCTTTTTCTGTCTATATAAACACTCAGACCCTTTCCAAGAAAGTTACACCCAAGACCCAACTTTTCATATAGCTTTCTTCTTGCTTCTTGCTCTCTCGTGTAAGTCCTTTTCTTCTCTTCTTTTGGGGAAATAAGTATGACAAAGGCAACCGAAGGAGAAAGTGTCACTCTTGATCTCCTCAAGGAAAAAATGGCTGAGTTTGCTAAGGAAAGGAACTGGGACCAGTTTCATAGCCCCAGGAACCTGCTGTTGGCTCTGGTATGTTCTTGTTTCTGTCTTTATTTCTCTTGTTGTGTTACAACTATTTTTTTTATGGTTTCTTGTTTTTTTCATGGGTCTGCCTATGTAGTACTTATGACTTATATGAACCTTTTGGTTTTGCATGACCCAAAAAAGAGGCATGATCATGCATATGGAATGAATTTATACGTGTTTCTCTGTAGTTTTCTTTCATTTTTCTGTCTATACCTTTTTGTTTTTGACCAGATGAATTCATCTTTTTAACGAGTTGGGTTTTAATTATTTGTTTTATTTGATTCATTAGGAATTAAATCTCAAGTTAGGTGTGTGAGACAGGTGCCGTACTATTTCATGTTTATCTCTAGTCAAACGTGACCAACTATGCAAAAAGATTGCCCTTTTGTTGTCATCGATCCATGTCAAAAGAAATATTTGGAACACACCTTTTCCCCTTGCCTTTTTCCTCTATAAAGTAAAAATGACAAACGTGAGAGTAACTTTTGTCTATGATCATAGTGTTTTAAAGGCTTATTTCTGTGTGATCCTTACACGGTGATGATTCTTAGGTGGGTGAAGTTGGAGAATTATCGGAGATATTTCAGTGGAGAGGAGAGGTCCCAAAGGGACTTCCTGATTGGAAAGAAGAGGATAAAGTACATCTTGGTGAAGAGCTCTCAGATGTCTTGCTATACCTTGTCAGGCTCTCTGATATCTGTGGTATTGACCTAGGCAAAGCTGCTCTGAGGAAAGTGGGACTCAATGCCATCAAGTACCCAGTTGGCAGCAAGGGCTCTTCCAAGGAAACATAACAACAACAATAATGATGGCAAACATCCCTTGAAAGTTGGGACGTACCTACCACCTACTGTTTTAACATTTTGGTCTTTCTGTTTATGCTATATATGGAATGTTATGGCTAAGTGTCTTACCTAGGTGCTATAAGGTTCATTGGGACTAGAACGACTAATAGGGGGCAGGGATGGGGGGATTTCTTACTCTGTTTGCTCGGGGACTCATATGGACGAGTGCTTTTTTTGGCGCTTATGGATTCTTACAGATTATGTTTACTGTTTTAGAAGATGAATCAAATCCTTCCGACAGATACGGTGGCGATTCTGTAACATTTTTTCCTATCTGCAGTTTTGGCTTTCAGCCCTTCTCGCAACCCATTCTTTCCTTCTATGGCTTCTTGGACGTGGAAGGAAAGGAATGTAACTTGCGTAACGCAAAGGAAAGGGGGAAATGGACTTTGGAGTTTACCTATATGAATTTTACTTAGATTTTATCAAGTTAATCGACTTGCAAGCTATTCTCTTGAATCATTTATAGTTAATCGGATTAAATCTTTGTTCGATTCCATAACAAACCTAGTCCAAGAGCTAGAATAGGTTTTATAACAATAATGGCTAATTTAACCAAAATTCTTTCACTAAAAAACACTTTGTATTGAAGGACTAGATTATATTAATTTATCCCATAAATCTAATGGTTGAAATCTTTTTTTGGTAAGTGAAGAGAAACTTTTTTTCCCATAAGAATTAGCTCTATTTTCTTCTTGAATATATGAAACTTGTAAATTTTGTTTTATTAAGAAATAAAAGGTGTGAAAATCTAAAGCTGGTGCTCTTTTGGATCAAGAGCATGCAGGAGCAATAGAATAAAGTCTTTTGCTTAAGCATCTAAAACTCTCTCTTATCAGTAAAAGACAATGAAAAAGGAAGCTCTGGCCAATAGAACTCCAATGTATGGCAAGCAGTCACCGGATTGAAGTGTTGTTAGTCGGTGAATCTGCTGCATCAATTAAGACGTCGCCGGCCATCCCCAGAAAGAATCTCAACGTGTCTTCCCCATGATTAGCCATTCCATAGCTATGCAGAAAATGTGAACCAGCTGGATTGCCAAAAGAGGTAGAGATTTGTCACGATTATCCCTGTGCCACCCACATTGGTTTCCGTTAGTTTTGCAGATTCCACTAACTAGGTACAGTTTGTTTGCTTTGCTGAAAAGTGAATTTATTTGGAATTTGAATTCTGAAAAAGCGAATTAATTTATTTTATAATATTTGATAGTGTAATGAAAAATAAGTTGAAAAATATTTTATAGTGTTTGGTTATGTTATAAAAATGAGTTGGAAAATAACTTATTAATGTTTTATTTTTTTCAAGTTTATTAAAATAACAAGGAACAAATCTTACAAATTAAAAAGTTGAATGAAAATGAAATTGAAAAAAATATAATTTCATAAATTATCTCAAATAAAATAAATAATAATCAAAATAATAGAGATAAAATCTAACAAATAAAAAAATTGAAAGATAAAGAAATTAAAATAATAATAATTAACATTCCATAAATTATTTCAAATAAAATAAGTAACAATCAAAAGAATGAGGATTAAATTTGATAGATAAAAATTTTCAATTAAAAAATAATAAGGAAAAAGCAAATAAAAATTATAAAAATAATGACCAAAGTTAATATAAAAATTAAATTTCAAGGGATAAAATTGAAAAAAAATATTCAAAACAAAATATATATAGCAATCAAAAGTTTGAGGATCAAATTTGATATAATCAGCAAATAATATGATATTTTTAAATTTTTCACAACTTCCGGAAAGTGTTTTCCGCCCAAAATAAAAGGAAAACACTTTCCTGGAAACCAAGCCAAATTTTCCTTTGACTGTAAAGTATTTTTCGTTGACCAATTTTTCTAATAAGAAACAAACACATGAAAGTTTAGAAAGTGATTATACCGGAAAACCATTTTCCATCAAACAAACGCTCTCTAAAAATCATTAATGTTATTAAACATGATCCACTGTTGGTGAATTTGGTTACTTGATCATCCGAGAACTAATTTGATAGAGTTTTATAATAAAATAAATTAGAGTTGATCCGGTCAAATTTAATTGACTTAGCAACGACTTGATTGACTAGATTAAAATTTAAGTAAAATCTTAGTTAATTTTTTTAAAAAATCTTTTCAAAAACAACATTATTATAATTTAAAAAATTTGAAATAATGAATTCACTTGAGTGAATCTAAATTCATCCATCTAACTCTTAACCTAAATTCTTGAATCAGGTCATGTGTCAAGTTGAGTGAATCTAAATTTATTTACCTAATCTTTAATCTAAATTCTTGAATCAGGTTATGTGTCAAGTTGAAATTCATGAAATTGACATATGCAGTCATTATTCATGGAAACATGGAAAGTAGGCCTTTTTTTTAAGATTGTTTAAATAAAAATTTAATCTCAATTATTGCAAGCCGTCTAAAAAATATAGCTTATTATTGAATAAAAAATATATATATCGAAAGGGTATTCTTCTTCTTTTTTTCTCTTAATTGATTTACACATTACAGTCTAATATTACTTTAATTTTGGTTGTTCTATTTATTCTACAACTCAACATGAAAAGCTCATCAATTAATTATTAATGGTCGAGATGGAGAATCCATCAGTACCTAAAAAAAAATCATTATTATAAAGAAAAATATGATTTTATTTATAGCAATAATATTATTTAGAAAAAAAAAACAATAATAGATTTTTTTTCCCTTACAAATTCGCATGTAATTGATTAGACTTCTTAACTCGTCATTGTTGGGTTGCCATCACCAGAGTAGAATTCTTCCAGTAGAACAAAAGAAATCTAAATTCCTAAACTTTTACAGAGCACAAAGAAGAAGATGAGCATCCAGGGGCATCATCATGGCAATCTATTCAGTCATAGATTGCCATTATAACCAACAATGGGCCATGGGAAGTTGGCAGCACCACCACCAAAAACTTAGAGCTACAGACTTCAAAAAGAATTTGAGTACCAATTCTTCGTGCTTCTTGATCTCCTCGTGACAGAGTTTTTTTAGTGCAGTGAATATTAAAATTAAGCCCACTGAGGTTTCTCACTCTCTCTCACATCCCATCTTTGATAATTCTTTCCATTGTATGTGATATTGAAGATGAGAGCGGCGTGGTGGCTGTGATGAGTGGGGGGGCAACGGTGGTTTGATGTTTGAGGTTAGGGTGAAGATAGAACAGTGGTGTTCTTAGCCTTAAATTGCCCTAAAATTGTTTCCAAAGTCTTGATTCTCAGTGTGTTATCAGCATGGGGAGGAGAGGGGATTAGACCCTCTTGAACACTTCATTCATACTTCAAGAGATTAACAAGTTGCCTGTAGTTTTCTTACATCGCATCGTGCAATTACAGGGAACTCCGAGGGAACTTGCTATGCATTGCAATTCGCAAGATGCAAAATGTCTTGATTCATAAACATTAATCAATTTTAAAAGATTAATTTGATGGTTAAGAAAACATGTCGTTTTTTTCTTTTCAATTTCATATATTTGCATGTAGAATTCACATCCTAAAATGACAAACGATGGCCTTAGAGTCTAAGACACACATCGCCTTGGAAAAGAGGATTAAAACACATATTATATGCTTTTTTTGTGATAAATTCAAAGTTTCTTTCATATTTAAATATAGTTTTATATTAATGAAATCTTAATGCATAATCCATATCAACGATTATAGAAACCAAAACCTTATGAAATGTCTAGAATTCAAATCTTTTGGGTTTGTTTAGATGCTATTAATTATAAAATATCACTTTGTTTTCCAAAAAATATCACATATTTATTTTAAAATAATTATTAAAAATTTATTCAACCAAGTCTTTATTTAATTTTTCTAGAGGTAGATTCTAATTCCCGTATTAATTATATTTTAATCCTCATCTTCTAAAACTTATTTATAATCAATTCATGCTTGATTAGTCCTTTCAATTTTATTTTATTTTATCAATGATTTTTAATGCATATTATCCATTAGATTAATTTCTAATATGTTAGTCCATATATAAATTATAATATTAAATAAATTAAACAATTTAACTCATTATCAATTCAATGAATTAATTTATTTATATTTAAAATGCAAGTATAACATCTAGTTATAATTAAAACTTAGCATTTTCTATATAAGATAACTTGATAATATCAAGTTTAAAGATTATTTATATAATTACAATGTAAATCTTTCCATAAATATGAATAATTTTTCTATATAAAATTGACATGTTGATCAGTTTAATATACTTATTATTTAATAAATATCTATAATTTTTAAGGAAAATTTCTGCTTCTCAAATTAAAAATCAAACATAATATCCTTTGTGATGCAAAATCATATCATACCATTTTTCTTCCAACAGTATAGAGGATACAACATCCCTTTCTACTGCATCATACAATTTATGTACCTGTGGCCTGCAAGTTGCCCTGATAGATAAGATATTCAATGAAACTGATAAAACATTCTAACAAATACTGTACGCAAAGAAACGACGTGTGTTTGTGAATGTGTGATCAGAATTGAAGTCAATTGCAGCTATCACAGGTAATTCACAGATTATTAATTAAATACAATATGGCTAATTGTCCCATTCCAGCTATCACTATACTTGACGCAGAAAGTTTTATGCCGCCAGCATATATATATATATATATATATATATATATATATATATATATATATATATATATATATATATATTAATTCCTATAGTTAACAACAACTTAGTTCCTGTTATTTAATGAAATGAATCAATTGGGCATCATAGTTTTAAAAACCTATATATATTTGATTCCTATATATACTGTAATATCTATTTAATATTTAGTCATTTCATCAATTTTGCATTCTTTTCCTCTCTTTTTTTGAAAAATATAGAAGAGAAATGAGTAAGATGGAAAATTTTGATGGGAAAGAAAACATTTTTAGAAAGAGAAAAATTCTAAATTGAGGATGATCAACATTGATTATTACTTGAATTCTACTTGTATTTTTTTTGGTATACATCAGCGAGAATGTTTTTATCGATTTATACTGACTAAAACAGCGACATCATGTTTCCCTAGTAAATATCATTTTAATTTTTGGTGATATTTTTTCTGTCGATATTTCTATTTGTATTTGTTAATTTTGTGGTAGTAATAAATCTTTTCTTAATCACTTAAATACTTTTATATTATTATATATTTTAAAGTATACCCAAATATATTGACTAAGAATAATATTTTATTGCAATAAAAATCTTTATAATTATAATTAATCACTTTATAATTTTCTTCACAAAATATTTTTATTTAAAAAACTAAAAAAAATAACACAAAGAACAATATTTTGAGATATTAAATTAAGAAAGGAAGTTCACATTTCCTTCATTACAAATTTTCCACACATGTTACATGTGTATTTTGTCTTTCTCATGTAGACTTTTGTGTTTATGATCATGGCTTAGAAAACTTGAAACATCATAAAGAATAAATCTGTCATGTCAATCCCAGTTCTCCTCACTCCCTTCGTCCTCTCCCTAGTTGGGAGGCTGAAGCATCTTCATCTTCATCAATGGATTTAGGGTTTCAGCTAACTTGGAGTCCTTTTGAATTCATTGACTAACCCTACCATGTCATATACAAGCGAGCCTTGGGTCCTAATTCGAATCCAAAACTAAGAGAAGAGCCCATTGTAAACTGGACTTGTCCACTGTTAATCAAATCCATGATTAAAATCACAAACTTTTTTTTTTTTTTTGATGAAGTATCATCTTAATTTATCCCTATTAATAAGTAATCTTATACCTACCTAAGATTATTTGTCTGTTTAAACATTATGTTAAATCTTGAATAATACAAAATAAGTTTTATAAATTATCCCGAATCAATATAGAGATTTATTGATGTTTTATTTTTACCATCAAAACTTTAAAAGATGTTTTAAATTTACCAAGAAAATAAAAGGCAAAATAATATTAAAATCTTCAACTTCATAAATTATTAAATTCGTTCTTATTTTTTTTATAAGAGATCTTTGATTATTGTCTTGGTAATTGTTAACTCATCTGGATAAAAGAATTCATGCAAATTAGATTGTTCTTTTTAGAAAACTCTATTAACGCTTTTTTGCGTAATACATCATTTAAATTAAAATATTTTGAAACAAAAGTATTCATGAATATTATTGTGGTACTAGTAATATTCTCACACTAAAAGCTTATTTATTTATTGGATATTAGTAGATTTTATTGAAAAAAACAACTCATTTTAATAAAAGAGTATATAAATATTATAATATTAATATTAATTGTTGTAGGAGACTATATTGCAATTTTGTAATATTAAAATATAAATATTAACATTTAATGACTTATAAAGCATTATTTTCTCTCAATTTTCGAAAGTTTTCAATTGTTGATATTTACTGGATATTAGTAATAAAATTAAAAATATTATATATTTATGAGAATATTTATTTTCACTTTATAATTATAGTATTTTGTAAAAAATAAACATTCCCAATAATTTATTTTATTTGTTATTGTAAAAACTACTTACATGTGTCACTATAAAAAACAAATCTCTCATTCTCATTTTTATCATCTACTTTTGTTTGTGAGATAAAATAAGGAGATTATTTTAATTGGTTTCTTTAATTTGTTTCTTGATTTTGTGATAGTTGGAAGGAACGCTAGCTATATATATGCTTAACACATGCAAATCGAAGTTCCAATCGAAGGCACTTTGCTGTGACCGAGGAAGGCTAGTCAGAAGGACCAACGACTACTTACTTTTACAAAACCAGTGAGGACTGAGGGCGAACCCCGACTCTACGGTTGAAAGAGTAGGTGGTGCTGCGTCTTTATGCTTCTTTCTTTTGCTGCTGATCTCACATCGAGAACAGCTCCTTCTTGTTCAGGCAGATGATCCTCCGATTCCGAGAAATCGGTAAAGCGGGAGGCCCCTCGACTCACCTCTCTATCTATAAAAACCCCTCCCCAGAGAAGGATTGGGAGAGGCTCTTGGTATAATCAATTTGTCTACTGGCACTCTTCTTCTTTTTTGTCAATGAAGACATTAATTGGCCTCTCTTAATTCATTCCCATGACTAATTAATTGTAATTCATTTAACAAAAAAAAAGAGAAGAATTAATTAATTGTAATTCATTTAACAAAAAAAAAGAGAAGAATTAATGATGTTTCCACCTACTAGGGATGATAATAGAACAAACAGGTTCGAGGCAGGTTATATTTTTCGTATCCCTATCCTATATCAATCGGGTTAATATTTTCCCCGCCGGGTTTGCTGCAGGTTTAAGGATTCCCTTTTAATAAAAAAACAATTGTACTAATTATAATTAATATTAAATAGTTAATATCCAATGAAAATAATATATATACACACACACACACACACTTAACAAGAACACAATGAGAGGATCTCGATATTTGAGAGCAAACTGTATAAGGAAAACCATTGATGGCAGCAAAGAAAAGTTGTTTAACTAGAGGATTGGTAAAGAGAAACTATTTTTGTGAGTAAAGAGAGAAAAATAATAACCATGATATAATGGAATAACACGAAACGACAACATTATCTCGTGTGTTTGATATTCGTGCTTTTTATAAGTATTTTTTAATTAAATATATATATATATATATAATTTTATTACAACAAAATTATTTAAAAATATAAAAAATACTAATTTAATATTTTTTAAAACAAAAAATATTTTTTAAAACAAGTTATAATACAAAAACAAGTTAATTATAAGGCAAAAATAAATAGTATATGTTCATGAAATTAGATTATTTTTTTTTTGGTTAAGTTTCACAATAGTCCCTTACAACTTTAGTCCCAGGCTCTTATATCAAATCTAAAGCATTTTCTAAATTTGTATTCAACACAAACAAATTATAATTTAACTTATAATTTTCAAATAAAAATTATAAGAAACCCCTTATATTTTCTTAGAGCACAAGAAATTGTTTTAAATTCCTTTCAAATTACTAAGACTTCATTCTAAACCAAATAAAAATAAAGACACTAGATTGCAAAAAACACTAAGTTAAGACATTTAATAAACTATTTTGTCCTTTTTCCTACACTAATCTTGGGCCGCTAATTCAACATAGGCGAGCTGTAAATTCCGCTAATCACGCAGCGTGCGAGAAAAGTGAGATTTCATTGATAAAAAAAAAAATTGTAATTTGTTTTAATAGACAAGTTTACCCCTTGATTTTTTATTATTAAAAGCACTAAATCATATTAACAAAAATCATTAAAAAAATCCCTTTTTTTATTATTTACCCCTTGATTGTTTAAATTTTTTTTATGAATGTTTTATCTAATTGTAGAAAAAAATTAATTTTTTTAAATAAGTAAAAATTGTATTTTTTAAAAAACAAAATTACTTTATTTCTGTTATCATAAACTAATTGGCTAATATTAAAATGACAATTCGGGTCTTGAAAAAAAAAGGACTAATAATATGAAAGATAAAGTAATAGATATATTGATGATACAATCTTTTTTTAAAAAAAAACATGTGCTGTCTCATGGGCATGATCTCTTAATTTACTTTTTTGTGAAAGTTTTGATATTTATGTGCTCGAGTTTTTCTATTTTTTATGTAAAATTTATTTGTTGTTTAAGTTTTTTCTTTGAGTTTATAAATCAAAATAAGAAAAAAAAATCCAAAATAAATAAATTAAAAAATTCTACATGCAAATAAATAAAAAATAGAAAAAAATATTTTTTAAAAATTTATTATCAAGTTTATTTATTTTTAAATTGAAACCAATAAAATTCTGATAAATATCTCTTGATCATTGATGAAGAGATTTTTATTATCTAAAACCCTAAATCATAGACAACCAATTATCCAAATTTGTATTAGCCCAATGTCTTTACAAAAAAATTGTCCTATGTTGAATCTCTTTGCACTAACCTTATTTAAAAGGTGGTTTAGTATTATAGTAGTTTTTTTTTTTATTCAATCATAAAGAAAAAAATTATTTGATTAATCAAATAACTTTTATCTTTTTCAATGAACCCTACAGATAATTATTTTGTAAAAGCTAAAATAATATATTTTTCATTTATAAATATTTTTCATTTTACATGCAAAAATATTTTCTCAAATAATTTTAACCAAATATTTATTTTTTTAAAACTATAATTAAAAATATTTTTTAAACTATTATGACAGTAAAAATTACAACAATTTAAAACTCATAAAGTTAACCCTATGCCAACACATGGATTGGTTGCGCCAATGCCCTCTCTTAACTCTTAAGTTAAGAAAAAGGATTATAGAGATTAAACATAGATTAAACAATATAATAGTCTACATTCTAGTGTGTAATCATATCACTTAGAACACTTGGATCCTTTAGTGCTCATCACACCTCACCTACCACTTCTTTTTAACTCGTCTTTAAGTTTAGTAAAAGCCCATCTCTACTAATGATTACTAGCACGAGCTTAAAGCAAGTAAATATATAATGATTGTTGTATTAAATTCGGCTGTAGCTTCAGGCCTGGAACATAATGATTGTTATAATTGCTGCTATCATGCCCATCATGATTAACACTAGATCCACCTTTAACGTACACAGTATATAAGAATTAAAGAAAGAAAGAAAGAAAATAACCACAACACTTGAAGAACACATCACCACTAGCTAGCTCACAGCATGCTCAAGAGAGGTGCTATCACTGCATCCATGTTTTCAAACTCCACCGTGTTAGTGGGGTGGTGCAGGGGACGTAGGAGGCTAAGGAGGCGGAGAGTTGGCACTATAAGGCTAGGGAATAAGAGGCGAGGGTTCTGCCTCGTGTCACGGCCGGTGATCCAGTGGGGTGTCATGGTGGCTCCCCCTTCGAATGCTGAAGAACATCATCATGGATATGGCACCTAATGGCCGGTTCATTGAGGCTTATTACTTGTCTCTACCCTTTTTACGTCCACAAATATTTCCTCTATGTTGATTCTTTTGGTGTTTAATTTCCCCTTTTTTCCTTATTTAACATCGTTCGCAAATCAATGCACAACAATAAAAGCATTATTTTTTTTATGTTTTTACCGGCGAAATGCTGGTGTGTGTTGTGTTGTCAAAAGCATAATTTTGTGTGTTTTTTCTGGTTAAATGCTGGTGCAACCATAGCATATATTGCGATGTCAAACACGCACTTAGAGTTATCCAACTGCTGCTTGTATAATGAAATATTTAATATATTATAAAGTATCCATCAAAGAGCTGGAAATCTAAATGAAGGAGCAGCAGAAAAATTAATTTGATTAGCATAAACTTAGAGTTATCCTCCAGGAGTATATATGTTGATGTTCTTACATGTGAAGCTGAGTTCTTAGAATAGAGCAATGTTCTGATAGAGATGTTAAAAAAATACGTGTAAAGATGAGATATCAGAAATGAGATTAATTTGTGTTTGATGAGAGATCATTGATAATTAAGATATAAATTTTGATTTCATCTTTATTTGATGATTTTGTAATAAATTGTGCTGAATGTATTGCGTTTGAATGTGATTTTGAGCTTCTTCTTTTTTTTCCAATTTGATTATCTTTAAAATGTATTAATTAATAACTATATATTTTTTCAATTAATGGGAAAATTAAATTATTGTTTGAGTAAAAAAAATTATACATCCATATATAGTATCTTTTTATTTATTTGACTATCCTTTTTAAATAATTTTTTTGGTAATATTTGTCCACTCAATAGCGAAAAGAATTATTATTTTAAGATTCCCATACTATTCTTTTTCCATACTATATATGTTTTTATAATTAATATTTTTAAGAAAAAACGATTGTTTCGATAAAAGAACTAAAATTCATCCTATTTTTTCATTCATTTATTATTAAATCAACCTGATGAAATGAATGTATATATTCAATAATAACTAAGTCTCCTTAAATAATTAATTATTATATAAATAAAAAATAAATGAGAGAGAAAAATGTGAGGGATTTACAAAAATAAAAAGAAACGTTCAAAAAAGAAATAAGAATCTAAAAGAAAAAATAAAAAAGTAATCTGGGCTTGGACAAGCCATCCCAAGCCCACTTGGGCCATTATGCAGCCTAGGAATATTGGAAAGGAAAGGAAAGGCAAGGTCATCCACGTTCTCCGTCTTTTCTGAATCTGGCCATTTGCACCGGATATTGGTGATTAATATTGTGTTTATTTTTGTGTTTAAAAGGTATTTTTAAAAGATTTGTTTTATAAATTTAAATTATTTTGATATATTAATATTAAAAATAAATTTTAAAAAATAAAAAAATATTATTTTAATATATAAAAATACTTTGATAAACAATCACTATCACAATCTCAAATACTATTTAAATGATTATTTAGAAGTGTGTTAAATATTGATTTTCAAATTATTTTTTATTTGAAATGTATTAAAATAATATTTTTTTATTTTTTAAAATTTATTTTAATATTAACATATTAAAACAATTTAAAATTAAAAAAAATTCAATTTTTTTTAAATACACTTAAACAGTAAAACAACCCTAAAAAAATGGTAAAGCAACTCTACAACCTGTTAATTATGCCTGTAAATAATAGTCTATTTTTAACGTCTATAGGCTGAATGTCTATAACGAAAACCTAAAGTTTCATGTTGTTATCTTGTTGGCATATATATATATATATATATATATATAAATCTTTGCTTCAGCTTCCTTTTATCGATCAATATTTAAAAATTAACTTCAACAAGTCCTTATTATGGCTATTTTCTCCCAAATTACTTGTCAAATAATACATAATATCCCAGTGTCCAATAATTCATTAATTTGAGCAGTGTTTAATTATTATTTTGTAACGGGAAAAAACAAAGATAGTGGTCTTTATTTATATTTTTTGTTTTTAAAATATAAAAATCCATTTCAAAATTATAATAAAGAACTGAGAATTTCTATTTTTTCTTTTTATATGTCCATTTCGTCTCGAAAAAACTAACCAAACCTAACTCAAAAGTTAATAACCATGAAACAAAATATTTAGTATTTTAAAAAAAAAAAAATTGCAAAATTCCCACAACTAAAGGTCAAATTCATTGTTTGGAGCTTGGTGCCAAGAATGCTTCACTTTCACCTCAGGGCATAGAATTACTTGAAAGGTGAGATTGAAATCAGAAATACTCAATTTGTTCTTTATACTCAATTTGTTCTTTATAAAGGTTTGTTTGTTTTTATGATATTAATCCTTGGAGATTCAACTTGATCAATATGCTTCTCAAAGTTACCATTTAGAGTCTAAAGAAACTACAAGAAAATAATTTTTTAAATCATGTTATTTGAAACTTTTATAATTCAATTGAAAAAAAAAATATTATTTATTTGATTTTTTTATATATATTAAACTTGGACATCAACTACATGATTTGTAAATTTCAAAACCAGACTTGACTAGATTTTATGTCAAACTAGGTAAGAATTGATTCGGTAAATTAATTATAGGTCTAATTTATCTGGTCAATTTAATATAATATAATTTATTTTTTTCAAATATAATTTTATTTTAATATTTTAAAAATATAATCTTAAAATAATAATATTTTAAATTAATTTACCGATTCAAACCGAGTTTTATAGTTATAAGAGTATTTGAAAGTATAGTAGTGATAGTTTTTTAAAGTATTTTTTGCTTGAAAAAATATTAAAATAATATATATTTTATTTTTAAATTTTTTTTTTTAATATCAATAAGTCAAAAAAAATTTTAAAAATAAAAAAATAATTAATTTAAAACAAAAATAATTTAAAATTTAACAAAAAGTTGATTGAAATTTATTCCTAAAACAATCCTTATCAAGAATACTGTAGCTGTTAAAATTAATGATAAAAGAAAAGTGAAAAATCGAAAACCCAGATAGCATAAACCTTATCGATTTCTCCTTTTGATAGTCATCACCACATCGTTTTAGCCATCGAAAAACCGACGATATCTCCATAACAAAGCAAAAAAAAAATGGCAATGATGCTTTCCTCCCAAACCGGCGCAGTCCTCCGCGCCCCATTCCTCCCCTCCCACTCTAACCTCTCCCGCCGCCTTCCTCTCAGCACCACCACCACCACCACCACCACCCTTTGTCTGCCATCACAAAACCCCCTATCTCTCGCTCTCAAGTTCCCTAAACCATCACTGTCTTCGACTATCACCACCAAACAACGTATCCATAGGGTTCACCTCTCCCTCCAATCCACACAAATCCCTGCCGAGTCACAACCCCAGCTCATCGGGTCAACTCGAACCGTCGCTACTATCCTAACCCTAGCTCTCTCTCTCTCACGCATCTTCGTCACTTCAATCCAAAAATTCGTTCTTTCACATAATCTTTTCCCCACTCCTGATCAACTCATGGCGATTCGTGCTCTACAAAGCAACCTGGTTCACTCAGTGGGCCCCTTTTTCTTCGCGGCGCTTAAGGACCGTCCTACCGGGTATTTAAACACCCCATTGACGGTGGTTGCGGCCGGTTTGGCTAAATGGCTCGATATATATAGTGGGGTTTTGATGGTCAGGGTTTTGCTTAGTTGGTTCCCAAACATTCCTTGGGACCGTCAGCCCTTATCAGCTATAAGGGACTTGTGTGATCCTTATTTGAACTTGTTTAGAAATATAATTCCTCCAATCTTCGATACTCTTGATGTTAGCCCGCTTTTGGCTTTCGCGGTTTTGGGCACACTTGGTTCCATTCTTAACAGCAGCAGAGGAATGTACTGAAGAGGAATCGCTTTGCAAACCAATTTTACTGAGTAAGCAATAGGTTTTAAAGTTGGCTTCTTTTTGAGCTTTTGGAATTGGGATTGTTACCTAGTGGCATTGATACTGTAATAGATATATAGATTTTATGAACGTTGTTTTCATGTTAGAATCTGTTGACTTATTTATGTTCCGGCGATTACTTGCTTCTTTTATTTGTATTGATGCTGTGTAGCTTGCTTTTTCCAGCCCGTTCATGATAGTTTGGCAGCATACTTGAAGTTTGATTTCTGTTTGTTTATATAGAACTTGATGTTCAAGTTGAATTCTAAATGCTTATCTCTTAATGTTTCTACACTGAGTGTGCATTCCGGCTCCTCGGGATGGGAAAAGAAGTGCAGCTTGTTTCAATGAAACAATGACCTGCAAGTTTTTGCATATAATATGTGCAAGGAAAGTTAAAATGTGAGTTTTGTTCTTTTTTGTTAAAACGAGATAGTGTCTGCTAAATCCCAAACCTCACACTAGCATCAATTGAGTGATCGAAATTTTACCTAGGTATATATAATATCGTATTGAATGTGCAATTTTATCATGAATTCTTTGTGCCCATTGTCATAGATTACATGAATTTCCTAGTAGTGAACTGAGGTTCATGAAGATACTATGTGGAGTCTGGCAGAAATATGCCCTTTTAGGTTTGTAGAACGTGCAAGCACAAAATGTACTACCTGCTGTAGTTTTTATTAGTGTGAAGTCTGTCAAATGGAATGTCTTTCAAAATGTAGGCTATCTATACATGCAGGGAATGCGTGTGTATTAGTTTGAAGAGAGACAGGTTATGCAGGCCATGATCCCTCTCTTTTGACCAAGACTTTAGAAGCTTTTGTTAGAGATGTCTATGAGAAGTTTCATCTTGGTTGGTTGTGATTCTGTTCGGCATTGATATATGCCTTCGTAATTGGATTAATTTGATTTATGGGTGAAGGGTTTATTCTTGACATCAAGAATCACCCTTTCTCTGGTATGACGAAAATTTTGGCCAATATTCTGTAGCTCTCTCCACCTTTTTTTATAAATCATCTTCTATGTAGTTATGCAATACTTGTTTAGTTCTTGATCCAGCTTCAAGTAGATACATGAAATATATGCCCTTGCTAATGAGCAATGATGGCTCTGCTAGCATTCTTAGTTAGGTTAGGTTAGGTTATATTTGACAGAGCAGGGTTACGGGCTGTTTGAATGGGGTTGGCACTTGCATGGACGTATTAAGAACTGTGTTAGAAGTTGACTCACAAGTGATTGGGGCTCATAGAACAGGATGATGATTCTTTCTTGCTGGGCATCATTAAGCGTCTTCGATCTCCTTCAATATGAGTTCAAAATTAGAATTCTCCTGTGCCTATAGAGAAGCTAATGCTAGTACATGAACCTACAGCCCTTGCGGTTACAGAACTTTGGTAGATTGCTAGCTGCTGTAGCCAAGGAATGAGAACAATCTATTTGAGCCAAGTCCCCAGTGCAATGAACCCCGGAAGTTCAAAATTCGATTCTCTCTTTGCCAATACCTTTTTCCTCTGGCAAAACAGCTCGTGATCTAATCTTTATCCGTCAAAGCTCCTAGTTCTATATTGAAATGTCCAGGGTTAGGGACATTCTCAAAATTGAAGCATTGAACATCGACAGATGCTTCAACTTTCCTCTTTGCTATACTTGGAAAGCAGCCGCCATGCCGAAAAGTTGCATAAGCATGGATTGGAGAAATTTGGCGCATTATTTTGGATTTATTTTTGTAAAATTAGCACAATAAACATAGAAATTTGAATTGTTTCAAAAAGATTTGATGAAATACTTAAAGAGTTTGACTATGTCGTTTGACTATATTGTTTTTTTGAATAACGATATTTAGTAAATATCATATTTTGCCAAACTCCAATTTTCCGCAGTTGGATTCAATTATATCAATCATTTTATGAAAATTTTCTTCTAAATATGTATTATAAGTTAAAATATATATTTTAGTCCAACTTGAAAACTAAAATAGATTCCAATTAAAATCTTAAAAAATTATTGTTTACACAGTAGTGAGTGATTTTGAGTAGCAATCATGAGTCTATCATAACTAAATGATGATTTATTCAAAATAGATTATTCAAAATAGATTATGTGGATAGCTTAACAGATATATTTATGGACTGGTGGAACAAGTCTAGATTCAAGAGAAATTCTGGTTGCGCCTAACTAGAATAACAGCTAAAAAATAAATAAATTTTAATATGATCATTAGATTGTGTTCAAATATTTACAAGAGTTTTTAAATAGTGTTTTTTTTAATGGATTATCAAATCTTTAGATGTAAAATATTTCACTGAGGCCATTTGATTTTAACAGTTTTAAGATTTTTTTTGTTAATTTTAGAATCGATCAACCGATTTTACTGGCTATTACAAACTAATTGACTGATTAAACCAAAAATAACATAGTTTAATTATATCACACTTTAAAAATATAATATTTATTAAATATTACTATTATGAAACATAAAATGATCAAACTATGCTATTTTATCAAAACATTTTGCTCTTATGTCAATTCACCATTATTTTTAATTTTACGTGCTAATTTACTCAATTTATCCCATTATTTTTTTGTCTCAAACTTGCCCTACTCGACAACCAGAGACAGACAACATAGCCTCCAATTCCATTCTTCGTCCCTCTAGTCGCTTGCTCAACCCAACATGCATATTATAGTGCTGCGCCACGGTAGCAGGCAAGCAGCAGTCACGCACTCGAGCCTTCTCTTTTCTCCAGCATGTAAATAGAAAAGGCTCTAATTATTTTCTCTGATCAATACTATATATCCTTGTGTTTGCCGAGGCAATCTAAAAACTGCCAACTCTCTGTAAGAGGAAGAAAATCATGGGGTCAGCGAAAAGATAATAGAGAAATTTAACTTTTTACATGCAGTCTCGGTAGCATCATCCCAACAGTAGCTTCCAACCAGATACAAGGAGTGCTACCTTGTGCTTACAGGGTACCAATTGGAGGTAAAGTACCCACAGAATCATGCAGAAAAAAAAGGTCAAAACACAAAACCTCCCATGCTGAACTGTGCTGTAGTAGGCTTGTTGTGTACAATAAAGCTCTCATCTAGATCTCAGAGATGACAACCACAAGGAAATTAGTGTTGAAGTGTGTCTATATACATGTTGCTCGTGATTTTTGAATTTCAGGGTGCCCGAATCCTATTTTTTGCCAAAGTATGAAAGAAGTGTTGGCTGTTTATCATCAACGCTCTTGAGATTGGCCTTCTTCTTTGCTGGACTTGCCCGTGGTTTGACAATTTCATCTGTCTTCAGCTTTGAATCAACCAAATCCTCACGGTCGCGTTTTGTTTTGCACTTCGTTTCACCCTCATGTGAAAAAGTTTCAAGTTCTGATTTCAAATCATAGTCCACTGTTTTAGCGGAGCATGGAGTTTCTAACTTCTCTTCGCTTTCATTCTCCTCTTTCACACTTTTTGGCTCCAACTTGAGAGATTTGCCATGTGTACTTTCTTCAGGATTTGATTCTTCTTTAAATTCCTTTCGTGAGAAGAACTTTGAGATAGTACCCTTTTCCTCCATCTTCAAATGTATCTGCAAGACATGCTGAAAAATTATAAATAGTCGATTCGTTGAGAGGAATAACAAATTAGGCACATGTCTAATGAAAACAGCGAGGAAGAGATACACCAATATACCACAGGTCATCACTAGCACCATAGTTTTATTTTTTTTCCATTTTCGAGAGCCAAATAATGAAAAATTACAAAATGTTATAGAAAAGGTAGACTTTCCGCACCTCTTTAATGCACTCTGGTCCATCAAAAGATGGCTTACCCATCGCAGGTGTCACTGGGTACCATACCTGAAGATTAAAATTGGTGTTAATGAAAGATAATGTGGAACCATTCCTCTACTAGCAGATGGTATTTGCATCTTTTCTTAAGCAAAGAGAGCTCTTACCAAATCAGAATGTTCATAAGGCTTAAGCACCGTATCAAATTTGGAATTGGAAGAAACACTTAGCCATGTGTCAGTTGCTTCCTTGTCACCCAAAATTACAGGCATCCTGTCTGTAATACGAGTAAAAAATTTCAGTACTCAGTAGCTGAACTTCAGCAAAGAATGATACTAACTGAAATGAGAGAACCAAAGTAAAGAGTTTTTGACAACCACATTCAAGGAAATGATTTCTTCATCATCAACATTGCAAGCATGAAAGCATAATGTAGCAGTAGTAAGACTCCAGTTCCATTTTTCATTCACGATGCACAACTCATTAGTTGGATGATTTCCATAGTTTTGCAGCTTTTACATGATATATGAATTGCCTGAGAATTCATAGTCCGACCTTCCCCCTTGCTTCTTGAACCAACCATTGAACATTTCTGGCGCATTTGTTATAGTAAAGAAAGGAAATAAAACAGTCCAAAAAAGAAACTGCAGCTTCCTTCTCTGCCATGCTTATATGATTAGAATTACTGCTGTAATAAATGTTCCCTAAGATCTGGAGACAGACAAGTAAACCATAGCATACCATGCATGCTAATGTAGTTGCCGGTCAATATTTGTGAGTGCAGTAACAACTGGAATGTATCTCTTTGAACATTCTATTTAGTTCCACACATGTGATTCTTAAATGATGAATGTGCAGGACTTTAGATTTCATAAATCAATTCAGAAGGCACTGGAAACTGTGATTTGGTTCATTTTCTGTCATCATAAGACTACAAAACCTGACATGTAAAAGGACCTCCTTGTTTATCTAAGATGCAATGTTTAGTGCTATTGAGGAAATAATATGATAGCATACACGCATCTCATAAAATTGAAACAGACAACATGAATGAACTAAAACAAGCACCACTCACCATGCAACCATTGTATAGCTGAAGATGCAGCAGTAGTGACTATAGTAAAGGTGTCAAGTATCTCGCCTGCAGTAAAGCATACAGTAACGAGATCATCTTTAACAGTTTATGCGTTATTAGGGAACTAATCATAGACTAAAAACATCATCAAACTGACACTAAGAACTGCATAAGCATCTTATTTTATTCACTGGAAAGTTCTGCTTCAAGTTCCTAGATGTGATGAAAGTTAAAAATAGGATTGACAGACATCTTGTTAAGGAGCTAATTTTTTCAACAAGTCATGTCCCCAAGAAGTATGGAAAGAGCATTCACCTTCAGAGTTTTGCCATGAATCATAAAGAGCAGCAAACACAAGAGGCCGACCATCCTTGAAATGAATGTAGTAGGGCTGCTTTTTTGACCCATCTTTT
The DNA here is from genome assembly GCA_019202695.1 of Populus x sibirica. NCBI lineage: Eukaryota > Viridiplantae > Streptophyta > Magnoliopsida > Malpighiales > Salicaceae > Populus > Populus x sibirica. The sequence goes on from JAGMVL010001477.1 coordinate 344,483, forward strand.
TTCCACTCAAAGAATCTGAAAAACCATTTGAAGCATGAAGCATGTGACATATCATTTAATACAGTAATGCATTACTAAGCTGAAACTTCTATTTCCAAGTGCATCAGTGAACAAAAATGCACACATATTTACTTGGTATTCAAGTAAGCACAAAAGGTGTTGTTATAGCATGTGGCTCATAAGCAGATGATGAAGTGAAGCGGAGCGCCTTGAGAAAATTACTATACTCCTAGGACAACTAGGGTCTACTATAAATACATATTATGTAACCATAATTTGACAAATAGTGAAATAAAAGCTACTCGTTCGTTCCTGTGGATGTAGTCATGTTACCGAACCACGTTAAACTTGTGTGTTTTTCTTGTTTTCTCTCTTGTGCAATATTCATTATTATTGCTGCAGGTTTCACAACAAGTGCAAATTAGGTTAGGGCAACTTTAATGTTATCAAAACCAACCATGGTTTAGAAAGATAAACGTAATCATAATCAAGTCACGTTGTATCACCAGCGTTCACAAATGCCTATTCAAAGTCGGAAGATCCGCTACCGCATACTTTACGTTAAAATTCACTCAAAGCAATCCACAAGTAAAATATAGAACTGATAATTGATGATAAGTAATCATAAGCAAACCAAAGGGTTCAAAACACACCCTTCTACAGCAACAAGACACCTGCTTTTCGGAATCAGGCGACGAAAAGAAGCCTTTTCGCTCAGTGATTCAGATCGAGCATTAAACTGCATTTTTCCACAATCACAAATTAAATTAAATTATGCAAATTTTCTAAAAACAAAAATATTTAATAATTAATAACAGTATACTAATTAAATACAAAAAACCACAATACATACATCTATGCGTATACACATACATAAATACATACCATCTTGTAGAAATCTGGTTTCTCAGATTTCTTAGTGAAACTAGGAATTAATCCCCACTTCATACAGTGGATAGCATAACCGTCCCCACCGCTGGCGCCAGCGCCACTGGCTGCGTCGTCTCTACGGACAACCGCCAAATTCGAACCCGGTGATGCGTTGTAGGATGGGCGGTACCTAAAATGAAACTCAAAATTATATCAAACAACAAGCCAACACTTCAATAGACAGGGAGAGAGATTACCGGTCCATATTGACGGAGCGGACGGTGGCGGTGTTGCGGTGGCATGCCCTGGGTATGTCGTCGGCTCTGAGAGTGCAACGCGCTCTACCGCACATCTTATCTTTTACTTTCTGCTGTGCTGCTCCCTCTTTCAGTTCTCGTCGTCGATTGCAACTGCTGACTTTCCTCTTCTAATGCCTCCGCCCACCTGACTTCGTTTAGGGGTAAAATACATTTACGGTCCCTTAAGTCTCAACACTTAGTCATGTTTGCCACTATATTTTAATCTTGATTATACAGGATCTTATACTTGTACTTGTTGGTCAGTGTCGTCCTTCCTTCTATTTTGTTGTGAGAGGGTGACTAATAAATGATGTCAATCTTATATTGTAAATGATTTTGCTATTTAAATGGATCATATTGATGCAAAAATAAAATAAAGTTTCAGTATCAAAATTTTGTATTTTCTTAAATAAAATAAGAATATTTGAAGTATATTTGTGTCTTTGGAACTTAGCATTTTAGATTCTTTTTTTTTTGTAATTTGAATTTTCATTTTGGCTCTTCTTCTTTTATTTTTTATTTGATTTTAATTTTTTTCATTTCATCATAGATTAATGGGATGTAATAAAAATAATTTATTTCTTAAAATTAACACCGCAAATAGGACAATTTTGGAAGGAGAGACAATGTGCAGCCAATAATTGAAATTAAAAGGTATAGATGGACTAAATATAAAGAAAAGGGACTAGTGTAATCAATCTCCTAACCTTGAGGTACCATGAAACTATTTACTCCACTGGAATATGAGCGGGAACAAATTGTTTTCCTTTTTTTTCTTCTCTTGTGCTGCGTGCAATGCTGTAGAGACCGAACGAAGCGGACCGTTCGATTTTCTTTCTCGAGATTGCGTAAAGCAAGTGATTTTAGTTGTTTTTTAAAAGTATTTGTATTTTAAATTTTTTTAAAATTAATGTTTTTTATGTAAAAAAACTTTATAAAAACATTATTTTAATATATTTATAAATAAAAAACTATTTTAAAAAACATTGTTTATCATCGCAGTTTTGAATATACCCTTAGTCAAAATGTAAATAAAAATTAAATGAAGCAGATGAATAAAGATAATTTCAAGAAAAATAATAGTTTTTGTTCAAACATATTAAATTAGATGATGCAAGGGCATGGGCAAGTTCAGTTTCATTGTTAATGTTGCGTAATTGATAGATAGTGATACGTGTGAGTAAAAAATTAAAAAATTAATTAAATTAAGAAAACTAGAAAAAAATAATTAAAAAACTGAATTGTAAAAAAAATTTGATTAAATCAATTAAAATTTTAAAAAAATCAATCGGTTCGGTTTCAGTTTTATAAGCATGAAATAAAAAAACCGAATCGAACCCTAACTGAAAAAACCGGAAAAAAACCGAGCCAAACCGGAAAAAACAGAGTCAAACTGGTTTGAACCGGTGTTTTTCCCAAAATAACCGAACCGAAACGGTCAGTTTGAACCAATTTTGGTTTTTTTAAAAAAAAAAACGAACCGAAACCAATCAATTTGAACTGGTTTTGGTTATTTTTTTTTATAAAAACCGAATCGAATCGAAAATCATCATCCCTCCCTAAATAATGATATGTTTTCTTTGTATATATAAAACAGTATGCGATTACGTGAAATATTAAAAAAAAATAGTGAATATCATAAAGGATGAAGTTGATTTATTTGTAATTAATAAGAAAATAGTTTTGGGTTTAAAAGTTGGGTTTTATTAATAAATAAAGATATTTTCATATTTCTATCATTAATATGCGTTGAATAAAGATATAAACTGTAATTAATAAAAAAATGGTATATAAAATAGTTTTGTATTTAAAATACATGATATTTTTAATAATTTCTCATGATTATTATGTAACGTAAAGGGCTACCTTTTATTGTTATTGACTATAATTTATCTGATTATTATTTATTTGATTATTATGTAACAGAGAGACTACCCTCCATCGCGTATCTCCCAATATAACAATTATATGTCTTCAAAAAAAAATATACCTAAACTATGTCAAGAAAAAAAAAACTATTAAAATTATAATTTATAAATAACCAAACAAATTGGAAGGGTGTTTTAGAGTGTGTTATTAGTTATTTTTTATAATATTTTTTATTTTAAAATATATTAAAATAATATTTTTATTATTTTTTAAAAATTATTTTTAATATTAACACATCAAAATAATTTAAAAATATAAAAAATTAATTTTAAATAATTTTTTTTAAAAAAGTTTACTCTTTGTAACACAATATCAAATGGGGATGAAAATTGAAAAGAGTCAGATTACCCGCGGCAAGTCGGGTCAGTATTCCTAACCGGTTCACTCGATTTTCCTGCTCAAAACTAATACCGGTTTAGGCACTCACTACACCTTCGCTCCCAAGTCCCAACCCGAAATCCTCAGCCCTACCTTCCTCATGTCTTCTCTCGTAAAACGACTCCACCACCTATCCCCATGCCTGCAGTCCACCGCCCACCAGCTCCGCCAATTAAGAACCGGGGCCGGCCCAAACAGGCGGCGATCCAAGTCCCCTCCCTTTGCAGCCAAGAAGACTGATGAGAAATCGGACTGGTGGATAGTCGACGGCGAGATGCACGAGATAGGAGAACACGTGCCCCCACGTGAGCGATTTGTTATCCCTAGAGACAACGTCCCCAACAAGCGGCGAAAGCAACTTCGTGAACAGTTCATGCGCCGCACTCGCCTTGTTATCAAGGAATCAGTAAGTGCTCATTCCTCCATGCCTCTTCTGCTTGCTACAGGGCGGAGCTAGAAATTCCGGATTGAGGGGGCGAATAAGAAAATAATTGATTTTTTGGATGCTAAGCTTGTAAAATTGAAGGGTATAATAAAGTTTCAAACTTTTAGGACTACAATGCGAAACTTTTCAAATTTTGGGATGCCATGTACCATCCATCAACTAGGTACATCTTTAAGTATGTCATGGATTTACCTGCAATCTGTTTGAGAATTTGACTGGTCGTTTTCTTGCTTGGGTACAAAACAGCATGCTTGATGATTTTGTAGAAAACAAGGGAGCAATGGTGGGCTGTTTAGTATAAAAATGTTAATCTAAGCATGTGCCTGAATTTTGGATTGTGCCCTGTTTTTGTAATTGAAGGAGCATGAACCTTGGTGCAAAAGATACATGGAACTATATCAGGAGCTTAGAGAGAATTGGGAGCGGCTATACTGGGATGAGGGCTATTCCAAGAAAATTGCGCGAGATCATGCAAATTACGAGTCTGCTGAGGATGATGATCAAGATTTTAACCCGTACAGGTTTGTCGATGCCAGTTTCTACCCTCTTTTGTTTTGATTTTTTCCATAATGGTCATTTATGGGGGGATGGAGTGAGAAAGAAAAGGCTTCCCTTAGTTCATTTAGAAGTCTTTCATTTACTGGTGATGAATATAAATTGTTAAGGTTGTAGTGTTTATACTTTTAATACTCGATCTATGTTTCTCTGTTTTTCTGTCATTTGTTTATGGTTTATGTCAATCGATTTCTTGTTTTATTGATGTGTAGTTAATGCTGATTTATTTGCTATATGTTCAAATTTTCTCTAGAGACGGATAATCAGTCTTTTTTTTTTGCTTGTTTGCAACAGGAGCAAGCGACCTGAACAGGTGAAGGTACGGATCCTTTGACAACTTTGTTTAAGTTTTTGGAACTGGTACTGGTCATGATAAAGTGATCTCTTTGATACTGATGACATGATATAGATTTGAGCTATTAGCCATGATTTTTACACCCACTCTCCCCACGATGTTTGGACACCAAACATAATGTATCAGCTTTGCAAACATATGATTTTTATTGTTTATGGTCAGTTTGTCCTTTGTCACAGGCTACATTGAATTGATTCTATTTGTTATTACAGAAATTTCTGAAAGTTTTATGTTTTAATAATTTCTAATCCAATAGTGGGAAACATGCGCATGCATGGATGTTTCTCTTTTGCAATAGGATGGTGCAGGATGCAGGAGGCCTAGCTTTTAGTAGCATCTTCTTTCTTTTTTTCAGTCTAAAATGATGTTAGAGATTTCAAACAGTTTGATCTCCTTCCTTTTTTACTGTAAATAAATATGTTGTTATAACATGTATATGACTGGGTTTTGAATGCAGGACCAGGATTTTGGGAGAAACAGGCAAGGTGATACATGGGAAAAGGTTGGCCAAATTCGAGATAAATTTGAATATGACAGAGAGAAAAGAATGAGGGAGAAAGGTACGTTCAATGCATATAATTTACTCAATGTGTGGTCACTTATATTTCTCGGGATAAATTGGTCAAGGGGTCATTCTTGTAGGTATAAGTAGCTGATATGCTCAATAATAACTTCAAGTTGATTTCTTTTATCAGATTGTTTGTCTGTTAGGCAGTCCATGATTAAATCTTTGTGTTTAGCATGCTCGATATAAATTGCAGAGCTGGAGTTTGAGCATCCATAAGCTTGGTTTTGATTGACTAACAAACATATGTATGTAGACAAGCACCTATATGTATTTACATAAACACATGTATACATATATGTTGTGTTTTCTTCTTCTGAAGAGCACTGAAGTATACAAATTTTGCTTCTCCTGTTCAAAGCATTCTAGATAGAAGAGGACATTTCAACATAAAGTATCTTCTTATTTACCTGGTGATCTATTGTAGAATAGTGTTCATGCACAGTTGCAGCCAAGTCAGGTTTTTGTTTTTTAGTGCTCACATCTGATGCTTTGTGTCACCTGCTACTGAAATAAGCTCTTGAATGTGCGTGACATTTGTCAAGGTGCTAAACGATCTGTCTATCTTTCATAGAATCTTGATTTTATTTACTAGTCAACATCAAATCTCATATTTATGAAAATGCATTATTGTGATTCTGAGTGCACAAACAGTTCAATATAACCTGGAAAAAAAAAGCCCTTCAATCCGCTCACATTACATGAAGCAAATGCTTTTGTCAAGCTGATAGTCAGAGGACAGGTTGCATTGAACATATCGTGTCAAGTACAAAAGAAACCAAAATCTTGTATAGCTGGGTTGGGTATGAATTTTCCTATTCAACCATCCACGATATACATTATATAGCTTTCTCCAGTAATGTTTCAGTTTTGGTCATTGAAAACCTAGCTGATTGAGAACCAAATAACATGTTTGAATCTCATACAACTGCAGTTATTTTACATGATCATTCGCAATCCTTTTTAAGAGTCCCTTTCAACCAAATTTGTACTTGCAGATCTCATTTATTTTACGTATTTTATTTGCAGCATTTGCGCCGATGAATAGAGGAACTTCTTTTGACTTGCCTCATTCAAACACCCAGAATCGGCCATTTGACACTCAACGATACTTCCCTGATGAAGGGGACTCTTAAAAAGGATTGCGAACGATCATGTGAAGAAGACATTAATGCAGTTCTACTGTCAAGTTCCCTAAAGTTAAAACCATTGGGGGCACATAGTGGAGATCTGCAAGAAGAGCGTTTAATGGTATTTGGTCCTGAAATCCATTCCATACACCGATTGACCATTGTCTACCACACCAGGAAGCAAGGGGTCTCTGATAACACATGGATTGCGCATCATTTTTTAACCAAGTTATTAGTTTTGTGAATAATCTAGCTTATGATGTCCCTTTCATGAACGAAATTGCGTGTAAGCTTAGTTTATCTGGATCATTAATTGTAAGCAAGTTAAACTTTGAAGCATAAAGCTTAGAATTTTTTCTACAATACATTTTTCCCTGAAGTTGCTCCCGGAAAACTCTATGCTGGTCCTTTGTTCATCGCTGCACCCTTCAGCTTGCAAGAGATTCTATAGATCTTTAACTTTAAATTTGATTATTGTATCAGACTCAAATGTATCGGCTCAGGACAAATTTTTAAAACTCAAAATTAGAATGATACACCAGCTTCCTCTACCCATCACCACCACCGCAATCATTATTAAAAGGAATATAACAAATAAAAATATAAAGTAGAAGGGGTGGTAGTCGTTGGTTTGAGGCAGGCTGGTGTGGAAACTCCCTGTACTGCAAGAACTGAGTAAATGCACACTGGTTTCTTCATACCTTAGCATGGAAAAGTGGTTAGTTAGAGTAATTTTTGAAATCTTTGGCTATAATATATAGATGAATGAAGTTCTTGGAAGGATTGCATCTACAGCTCAAGAGTTGGTTCGTTATCATTTTGGCGATGGTAGTGTTTTCCTTTTCGTTTGTAACTTGTTCTTGTATTTTCCCATTTGAAATTCTAGAATCAAGATAATTTTTACCAAATATGAGACCTTCAATTTGATTATTTTTCTTTTAAACATATGGCATTGCATGTAGTCCATTTCTCTGTTATATTGGCCAAACATCCTACGAGCTACAGCATGTTTTTTCGTTACCTTCTATGTTATGCCTGTTATCTATCACTTTCACTCCACAGATAGAGGGACCTCAAGTGCCTCATCACATTCAAAAGAAAAATGAAAAAAGGGCGTGGACAGAAGAAGGAATAGCACTATATATATATTAGTATTATATGACTGAGAAAGCAAAAGAATATGTGCATAGCATCCGACCCCAGTCATTTACATTTTACCAATTGAAAACTCGGGGGAGACAAAAGGGTCATCTACACCTTGTGGAGTTCAAGCTCTTAATTAGAATTGCTATAAGCATTGTTAACAGCCGCAGCAGCAGCAGCAGCCCTGCCAAACCTTGATAACTGAGGTTTTTCGTTGGAGAACTTGCGATACAGGATCATCTTCATGAAGTCAAGATTTTCACTACTTTCCTTGTCACTGTTATACTCCTCTGACATTTGAGCAGCAGTGCTTCTAGTAGCTCGGTGAAGATGGCACCTGAATGAACCAGCATGGCTAGTTGGTGCACAAACGCAGGTCTTTTTGGAGGCCACAGTTAGCTTGTTTTCATTCACTTTCATGCTTGCATTGGCCAAACCCTCAACCTGAGGAAGCCAACCCTTCCATTTACTCGCCCTGTTAATGAAAACCAAATCATCATTGGAATTAATGTGTGTTTGGATGGAGGTAGCTTTAGCTTTTTTGTAGGTAAAGCATGGTTTTTTAGTTTTTGAAGGTGTAATTTATGTTTAAAAAATGTTGTATTTTTTTTAAAAAATCATCATACCTCCAGGTCAAATACATTTTAAAAGGCACATTTTAGGTGAAGAATATAAGATGGACTTAGTGCGTAAGTTTGCAATTGTGATAATTTTTTGCTATTGTGATTTGAAATAATGTAAGTTTTAAATTGTTTTTTTTTTAAATTAATATGAAAAAACAAGTTTAAGCAATTAAAACCAAATAACTTTTGAAATCATAGTGAATTCAAAAGCATCTTGAACCACTGTTAAGTATAAACCAAACAGAGTTTTGTGTATAATTTATTTGAAAAAATATTAAATTGATATTTTTTTTAATATATTTTTATATATTAATATTAAAAAATTAAAAAAAATACAAAAATCTTATTATAAAATACACTTTTTTAAAATACATTTTACACCACAATACTAAACAAACAAAATCTTCCCAAAGAAAAAGAAGAAGAAGAAGACAAGGAAAACACACGTTGATAAAAGAAACCAAAAAAGAATCTGAGTAGCTATTGCACGGTTACTTTCACGATTTACTCGCAACCAAACCAAAACCTATGTTCTAAAGGAAAACCTATTGGTATTGTTATTGTTTTTCAAAAATAAAAATCCAAAATTCATCCACACCCATTAATCATTATTGATCTTGGTAAACCCCACAGTGGCTAAATAAAATCTTCAACTCAAAATCATGGTACCCAGGAAAGAAGAGGCGAGTAGTGTAAGAGATTAAGCCATGCGGGCAGTAGGAGGAGGCCATGGTGGAATGGTGCCTTGCTAATAACATGCTTGAACATGTACCCTATTGATTTCTCAATTTAATTTTGATAAACAGGTGAAAACCCAAAACAATCAACAACAAGAAAGAAGGAATATAATTTTCTCTTCTCAAGAGTTAAATCAAATCAAGAAGTAATTAAAGAATCAATGCAGAGCAAGAACACGTACCAAAAAGTCATTGCCGGAGCTGGGCCGGAATCTTTCGAACTGGGAAAACCAGCGTCGGCATCAGCAGCTACGATCATTTTCATTGCACAAAGACTAGTGATGATCAAGTAACAATACCCAAGAAAGGATCAAGAAACCAGAATTAACCTTGGAAGAAGAAGAAGGAAGAGGGAATGTGTATAATATAAACGTAAGAATCGCTCAAAAAGAAAGAAATATCAGAGATTTGTAGTGCTACTAAGCGAAGTAAAACAGGCAGACACACAGAAGTTTCCTTGTCAACCAGAGTTAACAAGGAACTGATGTCATTGTACATGGAGAGGCGGTTTGATTTTATTTCCTTATTGGACATGGAAGATTTTTTTTTTTTGAATTAGTAGATTAAATTAAAAAAAAAAAAACAATAACACATGTACAAGCCATCCAATTGTATATAAGGTTGTAATAGGAAAATTGCTTAAAACTGCAAAAAGTGTTTTAAGAAATAAAAAGATTAAAATTACTCAAACATTAAAATATTAATAAATAAAAATGTTAATTTATTTTTTAAAAAATAAAATTATATAATTAAACAGCTAAATTCTAATCAAGTGAAAGAGTCCGGTCAGGCAGTCACCTCGCTCAGATTCCTCTGGTTTTTCTTTTGAATCTTGAACACTATACAAGTTCTATGCTCGCGTTCATGGCATTGATGAAGGGATTGGAGACTTTTCAGAATATGATTACTCGACAAGTACGTTCAAAGAGGAAATAAAAGATGGTGTCAAGGAAGGAAAGAAGACTGGTCATGATGAAATCTTGCACGCCTAGACCAAAAGACACAGCATTTACTGGGTTTTCTTTCCCTTCCATTACTGTTCTTTCTCCCGTGGGGGGATTGTTCTTTTTTCTCGTGGCTATTGGCTTTCGCTTCGAAAAATGATATTAAAAACCGGTAATAATAAATGTAAAATTATATTAATTAAGGCTAAAATAATATTATTTATTTTTAAACAATATATCATCATCATCATCAAAACTATATCAAAACAATCTTTTATTATATCTAATGTTTATATTATCATCAAAACATATGATTAAATCATTATCGTAACTATAAAATTAACACTTATTTGTCTGCTAAATATATTTTTTATATTTATACTAAGCATGTTGTGTGGTTGATTATTATATTATACGTGACAAAGTTGTTACTAATGCCATTCAAATACCACGCCCCTTTTCCTTTCTTTTACTAATTTTAGGTTCAAGTTTGGGTTAAATCTTCACCATCATCTTGACCACTTGACTTTGACAAAGAGTTGGGAAAAGAAATCATAAAAAAAAAAAGTTTTATTTTGAAAGATTTCGGGCACTTGACTATGGGCTTTGATTTCTTATTTTGATTTTTAGATAAAGCAAGACCTTAAACCATGCTTTTAAAATCAACTTGAAAATTGATTAAAAAAACAAAGTCGGTTCACAAATTAGAAATACCAAACAAGAAATTTAGTAGTACTTTTTTCCTTCTAAAGTTTCGAATTCCAAACTTCGAATAATTTCATACAAATTCCATGGAGGTGCATTTGATAGTAAAAGAAGCACTTCGGTGTGATAATATCATACAAATTATTTGATCAGTCAGTCAGCCAGCCAGCAGTCAGTCAGTCCACGCACGAGTTACTCTAAATTGGACATGGAAAGGAAAGGAAAGAAAGAAAGAAAGAACTAAATGCAGAGGATGAAATTGCTTGAGAGCCTTTTTCCTTTTCTTTTCCACATAAAGGGAATACAAACTTACCCCACACACCAATAAGCCCCCCTTATCTTTTTAAAACCTTTCTAATTCGTCCCTATTTTCAAATGCCATAGAGACTTTCAAAGAACAAAAAAAAAAAAAAAAAAAAGAACCACCCGAAACAAAAGAAATGAAAAACCACCCTTCCCGTTTGGTAATGCGGCCAGTAACATACTTAACAGCGTTACCAAACGGGCACTAATATGTGCTGCTCATCCCCTTACTATAATATATAATATATATTAATATAAATATATCTACGCAGTCCTACAGCCTTCAAAGAGCACAGGTGGGCATCAAGCAGCTTGAAAAGAAGCACAGCGCTCCCCTCTGCACGAGAAAAAAAGAGAGGAGAAAAACATTAAAACTTAATGAAAGTCAAAAAAGAAGAAACTAATAGCTTTGTGAGGTATGTAAATAAAAAGAAAAAATATTTTATAAGCAAAGTAATAATGGAATCTCAATTTGAAAGAAGGATAAGAAAAGTAATGTGAGCCCTACCTTTTTGGTTTTTGCATAAAGGAGCTCCGGTGAGATTTTATACAAGTCCTCGTCAACTGGCTTAGGTGTTGGCCTGGTCGACATCGGAGGAGGACTTGGCGATTCCTTTACATCACTTGGCACCGCCCAACTTTGCTCCCTTTTCTCTTCTTTGGCACGAGGGCGACGCATTTTTTCCTGAAAGATTCATCAATTGTAACCACCATTTCCCAAATGAAGCTATCAAGAGAACTATAATTAATTTTATATGTGTTGCCTAGGCCCTAGACTAGCCCTCGTTGTCGTAAGACTTTGGAGGATTTTTTTTTATTTTTCTTTTTCTTGGAAACATGACCCGCACGCCATAATTTTTTTTAAAAAAATTATGAATGAAAAGCAATCGATCAAAGCTTAATGCATCCTCTACACATCATATGGTTATGTCCCCTAGTTCATGCCCCCTTTACTTAAACTTCTTTTAATGAATCTTCTTTTTCTTCCCCGTTCTTCTTTGAACTTTTACTTGTCACTCTAGCCCCACCACCACCTTTCATGATCCCTTCGTTCATGAGCATGAAGAAAGATCATGAAGAAAGCATAAAAAAAAAATACCCGGAAACTAGGCATGGAAAAATTATATGCTCCCTTTTTACGATTGTTTGATGATGTTAAATAATCATCTGATAATAAAATTTTAAGAATAATTGTCTTTTTTTTCTGAAACAAGGCTAGAAAAATTGTCGAGGGCCAAAAGATGGAAGAAATACAATGATATGCTCCATATATATACATACCCTACGGCGAGGAACGACAATCATGGTAGGAGTGACAACATCATTCTCATAGAGATCACCAGCAACATAGAGATCACGATCTTCTGAGTAACTGTAACGAAGCAGACCTGCTTGCCTGGCTGATTCAAAGCACTGAGTGAAAGGCATATCATTGTTCCAGTCCCAGCTTCCAAATGCTGGTACATGGCTCCTTGAATAATAATAATCCTAGCCCACCAAAAAAAACAAGAAGAAGTCAGTGCATCTTGCAATAAGCAAGAGGAGAACTTTATAAGAAGAGCAAAGAGACAGAAAGAATGGAGAGTATATATATTTTGTAACAAATGTGTGAAACAAAGAGCAAAGTAGAACAAACAGCGCTTACTTCCATTAATGGTGTTGGAGCAGAGAAGCGTTGGAATCTTGGAGATGTTTGGATCGTACTCTTTCTAGTTTGTTTTGTTCTGGGGTGTGACTGTAAGTCTTGTGAGTGCAAGCGTGGGTGCAAAACATCAATTTAAAAGGGGAAAAGAGGCTGCGGCTTGTTTGGCATCGTCCTAGTTTTTGCTGTGCAGTTTGAAAGATTAAGTTTAATAACTATGTTTTTTTATTAGCTAAAGGAGAGTTTCTAATGGAATCGTGTAGGAATATAATATATATTAATTAACTAAATATATTTAAGTTTATCATTGAAACAAAACACGGACCCCATAAACTCATAAACAAACGAAGCCGAGAGCTTGTGGAAAAAGTAAAGGCATATAGAAAACTTGAACTGAGAGGTAAAAAGGGAGGATAAAACAACTCAGATAACGAAGTTTCACAGTAGAAGACAGGAAAACAAAGAGGTAAGGTCAGACTTGAGAGAGAGAGAGAATGATGGGGCAACAAGGTGAGGTTGCTTTTTCTTCAGGGTTCTGTCTTTTTATATTATATATATCTTTAACTTCTTTCAGGGTTTTTGCTTTGCCTGGCTACTTTGTCGCAGATCATCAGAGAGTGTATATTCCAATGCAAGATTTATCGATAAAGCTGAGTTGGTCTCTTCCTTTCTTGGGGTTCACCACTCTGCAAGCAATTAAGCAAGCAAAGCCTCTCTCTCTCCTCAGCTCCTCTCCTCTCCTCTAGTCTATCACGTACGACTTCAGCTACAGGCACATTAGGTACTCTAATCGGGTAGCTTTTTTAACTCTTTTAACCCCACACGCGTAGCCATTTTTGTGTATGGACGCTGCGCTTTGTTTCTGTGCGATAACCGATGACGTTAAGCCTCTGTAGACAAAGTTGTAGGGTTTGGAAAAGTAAAGATGAATCAATTAATGGGTTAATCACTGATGAAATGGTCAACGTCCAACAGTGAGCATTTCTTGAAATTGCAGTAGACATGAATCACATGACCAGGGAAGAGAATTCTTACCAGTTACCGCTTCAATAGCACTGGTGATTTTAACTCACGTTATGGTTTTTCTCAACTCAAATTCCTCGTTATTAAAGCTCTAATGTTTGATCTTTCTCTCGTGGGGGGTAATTAGCAAGCACCATCCGAGAATTAACAAACAGTTTTTTTTAATATTGTTTTTTTTTAATATTATTTTAACACTAAAAAAAATATTTTTAAAAACAACCATTACCACTCTCAAACACTTTCTTGTAAGTGCACTAGAATGCAGTAATTTTTTTATATTTTTTACTTGAAATAATATTAAATTAATAATTTTTTTAATTTTATTAATATTTAAAAGTGTTGATTTTAAAAATAAAAAATCTAAAAAAATTATTTTAAATAAAAATTACTTTTAAAATATATCATACATCTCAATATTAAACACATTTAACCAGAGAATCATAGCTATAAACGTTAACATGGATGATTGATGATTGAGTATTTGAGTAGGTCTTTTTATTAAAATAATTTTTTTTTTCAATTTTGAAGTTCAATCATGTTTGGTTTTATCATTAAAAACTTATTGAATTAATGAAATTTTACAAAGTCAATATTTTTTATATTATTATTTAAAACTCTACACCTGTGAGACTATGAAATAGGAGTTTTCTGTATCATGTCACTTGGACAAAATGGATTTAATAACGACATAGGAAAGGTACTCCTGCGGTCACAGACTCACAACCTTTTCCACAGGATATTTTGGAGTAAATGGTTGTTATTATTTTTTAAAATAATTTTTATTTAAAAATAAATAAAAATAATATTTTTTAAATTTATTTTTAATATCAGCATATAAAAATTATATTAAAAAATAATTTTAATAAAAAAATCTAATAGAATCGAGGTTGCTTAGATCATTTAAAAGTAAGAAAAAACAGTGAGAGGATAAATTGACTGTTTATATGAATTTTGATTTTTATATGATTTGACATTAATGTTTAGAAAAATAAGTGCAGATATGATATTATGGTAATGTAGTGTATTGTACCTTTTAAAATAATTTATATATATATTTTCATTTTTAATATCAACTTATTGAAATAAAAAAATAAAAAAAATATCAGATTAATATTTTTTTCAAGTAAAAATTAATTAAAAAAAGCTTTAAAAACCAAAAATTACCATTAAAAAATATCTAATGGAATCGAGGTTGCTTTAATCATTTAAAAGTAAGAAAAAAGACTGAGAGGATACTGTGGCAATAGAGAAAATGGGATTTATTTCCTCTATTTATTCATGGAGAATCTAGCCATTCTCTACAAGTCAAGTCAAGTCAAGTCAAGGGATCTAAGCTCACTACCCTGTGAACCATGGAG
The DNA here is from genome assembly GCA_019202695.1 of Populus x sibirica. Taxonomy (NCBI): domain Eukaryota; kingdom Viridiplantae; phylum Streptophyta; class Magnoliopsida; order Malpighiales; family Salicaceae; genus Populus; species Populus x sibirica. The sequence goes on from JAGMVL010001477.1 coordinate 359,487, forward strand.
GCTCTAGCCGTTCTGTTAGATAGCTACTTAGCCTTTAAACCTGAGCCAGAATTGAAAAAGCAACTAAGAATAAAAAATCTCAGAGGGCCCTCTCGATCTCCTCGCCTATGCCAACATGGATATAGAGGAAGTTCTTCTTTATTCTGCTTAGTTTGTCGTTTACAATTAACACAAATAGAAGAATGGCCATCGTCCCTGCTAGGTTGCAATCCCATTCCCATGACTCTTTCTCTTTTGCTCGTATTTTGATTTAGTTTTGGAAAAAAGATAAGAGTCACAAAAAGTTTTTATTCCGCCTCTTGATAGAGTTATTAAAATATTCTATTATATTATTTAACTGGTTAGGTTTTAAATTTATTTTCTAAAAATTACTAGTATGAGTCTCATAAATCTCAGAACCACTAGAAGCTTACATGGTCGTTAACTTCAGAACCTGTAGAATTAATTGAGGTGCACGCAAATTAACTCGAACATTCATTTTAATATAAAAAATTCAATTTTTTTTTAAATTTTCTTGTGGCTAATGAAGCTGCATCTTAAATGTTGGGATTTATTATTTAAGAAAAAAATATCAAGGCATCGTTATTGTATAATTACATCATCATTAAGTTTTATAAAAGTAAGAAATTATACGAAGGGCTCAGATGAATTTACACACTTATATGATTCATTTTATAATCCAATGAAAGAAAGTGTGATTTGATTTTTGTGCTTTTCTTAATTATAAGGACTCCGTTTGCTGACGTGCGATGTAGTGCGTGGTGTAGTGTGATGCCATATATATTTTACTCAAATTATAAATTTAAAAGTTAATTAATTAACACATTATAATTTATATACGATACTCTTTTAAAATTTGATTAAAAAACTATAATTTATAAAATAAAATTAAACTTGTTATTTTTAAATCACAACCATTAAAAATACTACTATTGTTAAACTTTAACAAAAAATAAAATAAAAAGACTTGGTGAATTACTAAGCTTGTGAGAAGATTCATTGTAGATTTAAGTACTATAATGATAATTTTGCCCTTCATTACTCTTAACAATTGTCTTTGCCCTAGGAGCAAAGTTGATTTTTTATGGGATTCAAATGTCATTTGAGAATTGATCAGGATAAAGTTATCATTCTATATATTTTATGTACAACAAAAATACTATATTGGCCTTAGGAGCTCAAATAATTGGCCTCCGGTCTAGGGGTTTTTGTGTCTTTACAGGTTTACTTGCACAGTTAAATAACGTTTGTACCCTTCAATCCTAAAACATATTGGCATTTAAAGGAGGAGTTATTATTTCTTTGCATGTCTTATGCACAGTAAAATTTTATGTTTGATCAATGACTTTGAAAAATTAAAGGTCATCTTAGGAGGTTATTTTTATATTTGCATCGTAATTTTTTCGTGATACTTGTATGCTTTTAGGGATTTTTTAGTAATTTGTATTATTATAATATTAATAAATCGATATAGTAGGCCTACATGTGTTGCACACGTGTAGACGCATCATCCCCCGCGCCATTCTGGGGGACCTTACCTATTACTATATTATACAAATTTTACAAGTTGTTTTTTTATTTGTTTTTTTTTTAACAGGCTGTTTCGGTCTTATATCATAAGTTTTATTTTAGTTAATCTAATCTGATTTATCTTAGATTACCATCATTTAAATATTATTTTAATATATTAAAAAAATTTAAATTTGTTTGCGACATAACGAAGCACATATCTAGTATACACTACAAAGAGAAGAAATTATTGCAGAGATCTATCAAAGAAAGTTTTGCTCACACTTTTTTATCGATACAATGCAGACCATATTGAAGGCTAGACCTTAGCTATTACTATATTATACAAATTCTGATTTAGCACAATGAAAGGCTTAATATAGTATGCATGATTCAAGGTTCTGTTGCTGCTTGTTTCTCTTTCTGAACACCTTCCTTATTACACTAATTCCTTTACGCAGCAAGTCGCTAGGCATCAATTCCATGACTTGGAATCTAATTCCGATTCAAAGCTGCATGCATTGGAAAAATAATTAAGGAAAAAGAGAGTTGCTCCTAAGCTAATAACTTATTATATAGTCGGTGAAATGAACATGATTCGGGGAAAAAAATAAAGAAGGGCCGGGAAATAGCTGGTACAATCACTTTTGACAATAAATTAAATGCTAATCCAATGGTTAAAACACAAGCTAGGAAGCCACAAGTGGTTCGGGTTTTAGTTAGATTCTAATCTATTTAATTTTATCTAAAATATTTAAATTTATTATTTAGTTTCGGCTCTGACCCAACTCTAACCGATCGAATCGGGTTTATTATTAAAAAAAAATATAATTTAGATGGAAATATATATAAGAGATCTTTAAAATGAAAGTAGATTTTTACTTAAGAATATTTGAAGATTTAAGAGTAAAATTGATATTTTAGTTATAAATTGAGATTATTTTGGAGGTATTTTTTAGATTAATCCTATATTAAAGGGTAGAACTTCAACCTAAGACCTTATTTTATATCTTTAGCTTAGGCTTTACCACTTGTCCTAACCATTATGGATTGATTACAACCTAGCTAGGTAATAAATACATTAGAGAGAGATCTCAACAATGAAGTAGTTAATTAGTTAATAATTAGCAAATAATAAATTAACTAATAATCTTAGGCACACTTTATAATATAGTTTTGATCAAGATACTACACGCAACAGAACAACGCAAAATAAAACATGGGAGGTGTCAAGAAAAAAATAATAAAAACACATAAATGATAAAAACCAGACACACATATAAGATTGTGATCACCACAACCTCTCCTCATGTAAGATTTCTTTCCTTGTCTTAAATCAAGTCACCATCTTCAGCTTCTAGTTCGTCATCAAAAGTAGTGTTTGGCTCATCTTCACCAATAATAGGTGAATATTCTTCCAATTTCTCCTGATCTGCTTGCTCTTCATCCGATTCATTTTTCACTTCATCTTCTTCGTCATCAGCATCATCCACAACCACTTCGGGCTCTTCAGTTGTGGCAGCTTTTTCTTCAATAACTACTGGACATGCCTGTGATGAAGTTTCAGCTTTGTTGGTCACCTCTTTGACTGGCTCAGCTTCAACCTGAAATATGAAATACCATGTCCATTAATTATACTCCCTTCATATATAATGGGACACACATGAAAATAAATTATATATGGACCAACTTGGTCTAGCCTGATAAGAGCTTGTTGACCCACCGATTCAGGATCTTAATAAATGAGAAATCCTATTTTTTTCTAAAAAAATAAACTTGGATTAACCCCCGGTTGATCCACTACTCTCAGATGTTGCCTCGAGTTGGCTCTTGTATATAATCACTTCCTCTAAATTCTTAAAAGTAAACTCGTCAACTTTCCTTGGTTTTGGACCGTGGTTGGGCGGGCATGATGCGCAAGCTCACATATAAAAAAGGGGTTAAAACTTCCTTGTGTAAAAGTGTTTGAAATAGTTTATAAAATAAACGTTATTTTATTTTTTGAAGGTGAGGAAACTAGATAGAATATAACGAAAGAGAAAAACTATCTCAAAAAACTGTTAGAAGATCATTCTCTGTGAAAACTCTTTGTACAATGGTACGTAGGATACCATATTTTGAAGCTTCTTCAAGCTCTATGGCTAGGAGTAGAGGTACACTCCATATATAGTTCCTGCAACTCAATTTCATACTGAAAAATATTCGCAACTGAATTCTAAGAGAATTGATAGCAGGGAGGGAGCACCTGGGTAGAGGCCATATTGAGAATTGAGGAAACTGGAGATCAAGGAAGCACAGCTAGCGAAGGGCAGGAAAAGGTTTGAAAGAGCAGCACAAGCAGCTTCTGGGACGAGATGAAATGAAATTTGCAAGGTGTTGGGGGCTATTTATAATGCAGAGCATGCATGCCAAGCATCCATATGCTCTCCATATGATACTCTATGCTCCCTCAACTACATACATCGAGCTTACTAGATTCGAAAGCAAGCCTCCAAAAAAATTTGGAATCGAATTCTGTTCATTTTTAGAATGCTAGTGGTCAAGGGAAAGGAGTCCAACTACTACTACTAATCATTCATGTTATTAACGTTTCTTGTTAAGATTTATTAATATACTCTATTTCAAGGGGATTAATCCCATGCGTTAAAAATTAAGAATTCCATTAGAAAATTCGAGTTTCAATCTTTAATAGAGATGGAGTAACCGGATTTAATTAGAATGGAAAGAGAATTGTTATCTATTTATTAATGTAATCCAAAATCCACGTAAACTTCTGCTTCAACCCATGAAATCAACAACAATAATAAATACTTTTAATTGTTAATCATGGGATCAGCGTCTTGAATTTTATATATATATATATATATATATATATATATATATATATTAAATATATTAAGTTGGAATGTATATTTTTAAAATTATTTGGAAAAAGAACTTACCGTGTGTTTGATATTCTAGTACTTTTTAAAAGTGTTTTTCGTTTAAAAATATATTAAATATTATTTTTTTCTATCAAAATCATTAAAAAAACACTAAAATATATTATTTTAATACCTTTTAAAAATAAAATGACGCATCTAAACCTAGATGACATGACAATATTTTTTATTACGGAGTAAAAAACAGTCTATAACAGGTCCGATCATGGCCAACTTAGCTAGGGCAAGGAATACATGAAGATGCAGGAGGATAATAAAAGATAGGAAAAGCAATGTTAATCAATTGATCATATGCCAATATACTCCATAATCAAGAACTTTACTAAACAAGAACCAGTTCCAATCCACGTTTCAACAATGTAGTGGGCAGATCTGCTCAACTTGCGAGTCATGAGGAATTATATGTGGGTCCGAGAGCACGAAAATATGCAAAGCAAAGGGGTAGTGCCCGTGCTTTAACGCAGACCACTCCCTTGTGAAGGTTCTCTGTAGGGTTCGTTTTGTTTGTTAAGATGTCATTTCGAGGCGCAAATTCTTGCTGTTTTTGATGGATTGATTTGCCATGGGTGCCATGCCAGGCTGAGCCATATATATATATAGTATATGTTGGTTGAGAAATCTTCATCGTTATAATGGAACGATGAAGCACCACAGCTTCATTTCATTCTACTCTCGATTTTAGCATGGGGATTGGAATATTGTTTTTGTATTCTAGTTTATTTTGTCTTTATTGTGTTTCGTTATGCTCCTTTAAGATTCTAGTCTTGCGTTATAATACCACATTCATCATTAAGATTAAAAAAAAAAACTAAGGATTGACATCAAAATTGAAGATAGGACAAATATTCAACAATTAAGGATTGAATTGGGGCAGTGAAAAAAGCTCGTCCCCCTTTTTTTTATGATCACCTAACTTTTTGTTTTCGAATTGGTCCATTCAAGTAGAATATATTTGGAATGGAAATGGCAATTTATTTTGGTTGCTTATGTACAAGGGTTTCGCGATGCCAAGGAAAAATTTTATTGCTCGCTTGATGCTCAATCTCACAAAACAATTAAGCTTGAGGGATCAAATTTGAAACTTAAAAAATAACAGAGACGAAAAAGAACGAGCAAGGGAGGAATGGCTAGCTCATGCAACGCACGCGCCAGTGTGTGAGGAGCTTCGTCGTGCTCTAAAGGCACGTACGGTCTCCTCCAACCTCCAAAGGAGGTCTTTTACGGTCTCACTTGGATCGTCTCAGCAGGATCTCTATCGTAGCATGGCAGGTATGGGTGGTGGTGTGTCACTAACAACATTTTTCTCTCATCCTCTCTCTTTCACTCGATTTTTGTGCCTTTCTTTATCAATTTTCTACTATATCATTTTTTATCCTCATTCTTTTAATTCTTTTTTTACTCTTTTTAAAATTTGATAGCTTTTTCAATTTCATCTTTCAAAAATACTATTTGTTTTCTATAAGGTGATCCCGGTCTTAAGAACCTAGTCGCAAGTTTGGAAGGTTAACACAAGTTGACTTGAGTCATTTCTTTTTAATTCTATTTTTAGAATTATTTTTTTAAAAAAATATATTCTTCAACAATTGGTTGATTGGAAACTTAATTTCACTCTAGTCTTTTTTTGTCATTTTTGTTGTCATTTTTCCATGTTAAAGAGCTTATATTGAAAATTAAATCTTAACAAAGTTTTAACCTGAAAAATGTGTAGACTCCATTTGGTTTTTGTGTTTGAAACTATGTTTAAATGGCTTTTAAAAATATGTTTGGCTTAAAAATGTATCAAGTTCATATTTTTTTAATTTTTCCTGATTTTGATATATATACTAATATTAAAAATAAATAAAAAAATCATTTTTAAATGACAAATACTTTTAAAAAGTATCGCGTACCACAAACACTAAATGTTACGATTGGTTGATATTTTTATGTGAATGAGAATCGGAGTAATGTATACAACGAGATTGTTGCATATTTTTTGTGTGAGTTTTTTATTTTCTCTATTTAACTTTTATGTTTACTATTTGATTGTAGAGATTTTTATTTTTTTTCTTATCAAATAAATATCTCTATCAATACGTGAATGCGAGCATACCCACCACATATTTGATAACATTTGATAAAAAAAAATATCTACATATAAAATACTAGATAGGTGGCCCGCACTATATCACGGGCCTGTCATTTTTTTCTTAGAAGGAAACATATCAAGACGATGAAAATTTATTTTTTTAAAAAATCTAAGATTTTGACCATTTATTCAAGATCAAAAAATATTAAAAAGCAATAAAAAATTGCCCGAGTCAAACTCGATAAACTTACTGAATCCATGACCCAAAACATGATATCAGGATAACTCTATAGAAAGAGAAGGTAAAAAAAAACAAATAATATCAATTTCCAAAAAAACTTAATTAAAAACAAATCCTTCAAGTATTGCCTCAAATTAAATGCCAAGGGATAAAATCAGTAAATTTAATTTAATTAAAAAAAAATTCCTTTTAAAGAAGCACAATTTAACAAAGACCCGAAAAAAAACCCGAGACAACCCTTGTTATTTTAAAAAGAAAGATAAATCATATAGAAAGAAAGTAAAAAAGGAATGTCAAAGGAAGAAATATGAAAAAGAAAAAACAGCTTTAAAAAAAAACCTAGCAAGCCTGAGTGAACCTTGTCAACCTGGGTTTTTTTTTTTAATTTGTAATCCGTTAAATTTTTTATTTGAGCTCAACCCAAGAGCCGAACACTTAAAAAAATAAATGTAAAGGATGAAATCAATCAATTTAATTCAATTTAAAAACAAAATTTCTTTAAAAAAGCTAAATTTAACAAAGACAAAAAAAAAAAAAAACAAGGCAACCCATGTTATTTTTAAAATGACTAAAAAATACCATAGAAAGTGAATTAAAAAATAACAAAATGTTGGAGAATGAAAAAAATAATCTAATAAAAAAGGAAAAAAAAAAGCCAAAGAAGTCTCTGTCAACTTTGTAAACGGGGGTTAATCTCTTAAACTCACAAACCATTAAATTTAGACCCAGACTCAATTAAAAAGCTAAACATCTAGCGAATTAAATATTGGAGAATAAAATAATAATATAAAAAATGAATATAAAAAAATCTTGCAATGTCAAAAAAATACAATAAAAAAAAAGTAATTGATATTGACAGGAAAAAAACTAAAGAATGATGAAACTGCAAAACAAATTGCAAAAACAATCTACAATAATAAAAATTGTAATTAAAAGAATAGAAACTAAATTTGATAAATGAAAATATTGATTGGGGATGAAATTGAAAACAATTCTTAATTTAATAAACTATTCTGAATAAAAAAATTTGTAACAAAGAAAATAGGGACGAAATAGAAAAAACCCCTTAATTTCATAAAGTATTCTAAATTTTTAAAATTATAATAAAGAGAATAGGGATGAAATCTTAAGTATAACAAACTTTAGGGACTAATTTGATTTTTTAATTCCAGCACAAAAATCGAGTAGGAGAGAGGAAAAAAATAAAAGGCATAAAAATCAATCTAAAAAAAATCTTGCAAGGTCAAGAAATTACAATAATGAAAAAAAAAGAATTAGATTTGACAAGAAAAAAATTAAAAAAATGATGAAACTAATTTTTTTTTGCAAAAACCATCTAAAATAAAAAAAAATAGTAATTAAAAGAATAGAAATCAAATCTGATAGATGAAAATATTGATTGAGAATGAAATTGAAAACAATTCTTAATTTAATAAACTATTCTAAATAAATAAAAAATTGCAACAAAGAGAACATTGATAAAATTGAAAAACCCTTTAATTTCGTAAAGTATTCTAAATTTTAAAAATTATAATAAAAAGAATAACGATGAAATCTGAAGTACAACAAACTTTAGAGACTGATTTGATTTTTTTAAATTCCACCATGAATTTTGAGGAGAGAGGGAAAAAAACAAAAGGTCAAACGCGCCACACCGGTCGCTATAGTGCTACACGCATCGTTGATCCTTGGAGGGGACACCGAGGCATTTTGGAAGCTGCCCTGTAATCATGATTTTGGCCACCGAGCGGCGCCGCATCCGCTATCTGGAGGTAGCTGACACTGTTCATCCAAAATTTTCTCTTTTTTTTTTTAATTTATATTTACCATACTATCCCAAAAACATCTAATAAGTACAAAATAACCACATGTAAATAACGAAAGGGTCTTTAAGTTAAAGATTAAAAGGCCCCTTGACCCAAGTGAATTTTTTTTAATCTTTCAAGGAAAATTAATTAGTCACATTATGCTAAGAAAGAGCAAAAAAACTGCCTAGCCCTTTTCTTTCAGGAAATGATTAATGTGTCTCATGAAAAATATCATCATTCCTCTAAACCCGACCCGAGGCTACCAAATAACCACATGTAAAAATAGCATGCTATTTTGTTTTGCAGAATGAAAGGGCAATACATTTTAGTATAGAGTGTAATTTTTTAATTTCATACAGTGAAGTACAACGTTGGAGTCGAGGATTTTGTTTCATGGTTCTACTTCGCTTTGAAGATGTCTTGATGTTTTAATGGAGGACCGTGATCTGTGGGGATGGGAAGTAGTCCTTCAAGACAAATTGTGGAATTAACAATAATTTTTTTCCTCTTGCCTTCCGTTTTGAATTATTTTACGAATCTTGTAAATTGAGTTACATGTGACTAGTGATAATTTTGTGATGTACAATTCACCATCTTTCATGGATTGAGATTGATGGAAATGAAGGTTGCGTTCGTTTTTCATCTGTTTTTTTTTTTTCAGTGTAATAAATACAGTAAGATTTTTTTATAATAAATTAAATTGCGTTTTATAATATGTAATCCACTAAAAAATTAAGTTAGAAATGTAGTTTTTGTAAAGCAATTTTTATATGTTTTTATAACTGAGTTTCGTAAAATCCTGATTATTTTTACGTTTCAAAAGCACTTTTGAAAAAATTTGATAATTTTTTATTTTTTTTCTTTGCTTTAAATTAATATTTTTTGGTGTTTTCAGGTAATTTTGATACGCTAATATTAAAAATAATAAAAAAATTATTTTAATATATTTCTATGTAAAAAGTATTTTGAAAAACAACCGCAACCACACTTCTACCAAACATTTTAGTATGTTTTTTGCTATACATAAACTTCAACCATAATTTGTACCAAATACGTATCCAAATCCAACTAATCACAGCTAACCATATTTTTAAAAAAACTTACTTTTTTTAAAATCATAATCACATAAATTACTTCAAAAACAAACACATTCGAAATATAATAAGGGATTAAATTTAAGGAGTGTTAAATGAATTTAATTATAAAAATCTAGGTAGCATGTTGTAATCTCTAAGAAATTAGTGTCACGGGTTCGCATCACTGAATTATAGGATGGTTAGAATTTTTTATTATTATTATCATTTAAAAATGATTTAATTTCAATAATTTGGAGGTTGGGTGTTGTGATTTTTAAAAGATAGAATGAGGGGTTCCATGGCACTAAACAAGAAATCCTTTCTTCTAATAATTGGGTTTCACATTACAAGACAAATTGAAGGATTCCTTCCAATCCATTTGACGATATTTTAGCTGTGGGTGGCCTGATCTTCTTATCCAATGGGCAAAGCAGTATAAATAAGAAACAGCATTCATCCAATTATATATGTATATATATATATATATATATAATTATTTGATGATTTGTATAAAACTTTCACGGAACTGTTTTTTTTTTAAAAAAATTATATCCGTTTATAATTCAGTTGGTATATATTAATAGTATTATTCCATCAATATATACTGATGAAATTACAGACAGAATAGTATTCGTCAGTAATTATTACCGTAATTTATTGACAGAATTATTCCGTCAATAATTCTATTAATTTTAGACGAATTTCTAGTAGTGGTATATAATTATGTGTATTTGAATAGAAATATTAATAAATTCGGTGTCTATAAAAAATTTTAACCTTGATTTTGAATAATTCGGTGTCTGCATGTTGTTATATGCATGCATGGAAAAATGGGTCCATGTTTAATTTTTTTTAGCGGATATCAAAGTTTTATTGCTAAAACTTAAATACATACACCATATCACTTTAAATTGTATTTATTTTACGAATATTATATCGAGCAAATAAAGAGGATAACAAATTACATATTTGGTATAAAAAAAATGGATGGGATGTTCACTTTTGGAGCATTAAAAAATAAATAATGCTATATATATGTCTAAAAAAAAAACATAAATGAGCAGAGCTGCCCCCGTGATCCCGAATCCTGCCAATTCTTGTTCACGGGATCTAAACCTGCGGTTCTTGCCTCAAAGACTCTCTATATAACAGAGGTAACCCACAAATCTACCAACAAGTGTAGTGCTCTGAGATAGTATATATACAACGTGCAGACACAAGTGGACAGATCGACTGCTGCTGCTGCTGATTTTTTTGTGATGGAGATGGCGAAGAGGCAGCTGGTGGTGTTGCTATTGGTGGTGGTTGCTTTGTTTGAGGGCTCACGGGCAGTGAGCGTGTGTGACATTAGTGAGGATGGTCTCGCAGCCTGCAAGCCATCTGTGACCAAACCAGACCCAGTTGAGCCGCCATCAGTTGATTGTTGCAAGGCTGTTTCTGGGGCTAACTTCACATGCCTTTGCTCTTACAAGAATTCATACCTGTTGCCTTATCTCGGCATCGATCCTGATCTTGCCATGGCTTTGCCTTCCAAGTGCAACCTCAGCACTGCTGTGCCTAGCTGCTAATTAAGGTATGCCCATATTCTCATCACATGCATCTCTTGCAACCATAATTTAGCTAGCATGCATGCATTAAAGCAGCAGGCTCCGGGTGTCGAATTTGAACAAGGTTAAATCAATTTGGGCTAATCCAAATCTTTTTTTTAAAAAAAAAAACCAAAACTATTTTGTTTTGAAAAAAGTTAGTATAAATTTAAGTGGGTTTTGACTGGATATTGACCTAGGTTCTTAGATTTTTAACTAGATTGACCTAGGTTTTTATTCGAGTCCTATGGGTCAATTATTCCCTATTTTTTATGTTATATATCATCTCGTTTAATTGATTAATCAGACAATCACCTAACTGACCTGGGACTTCTTATCTAAAGGGGGCCAAGGGTGGCCTTGGCCTCTTCCAGAGTTTTTTTTTTAAATCCTGAACCCTCTTCTTGTTTGAAACTTTTCAATTAAGCCCTTATAAAGGCCACTCCAAAATAGAAATTTTGCATTTTATCAGAGGGAGTGTTTTGGTATGAGAGATGCAATAGTCATTAAACTCGTCAAATTAGGCCTCCATGGAACGTTTATATGTAATTAGGGTTGCTATATGCTACTAATTATTTGTATAAATTGCTAATTTGTTTGTTGCTTGGCAACCATTTTGTTGAACTTTCAGGTATGAAAAACCATTTCGAACAGAAGAGGGGATGGTGAAGCTCTGTGGATAAAGCTTTGGAAACAATGTTCGTTTGTTTATTTTCATGGAGGAAATATGTTCTCTTTCCATTGTAACTGTGTGGTGGGTGTCATTTGTAGTGTGATAAGCCTCGTATGAAAAAGACATTTTCATTTTGGTTCCTGCCTATTATTAAACCGGCTTGTGATGAGAGGTCAATTCGAGACTTAGTTAATTTATTTTCTGGTCGGGTCAGGTTTTAAAAAATAAATAAATTTAGAGTTAATCTATCTAGCAGGCCAATTTTACAATCTAGTAAATCCATTTGAATTAATATTATCTACATTTCATAAATACTTTACTTGATTTATAACAGAAAATTTAGAGAGAAACAAAATAAACTAAAACCATTCCTAAACAAAAAATATATATATATATATATATTATTTTAATATATTTTCAATTGAAAAATATCATGAAATGCATTAATATTAATGAATATCTTATCCAGTTCATGGATATTCGCTGGGTCTATGAAATTATTAGCCTTAGCCATTATGATAAAAACAAAAACAAAAGGCAAAAACTATAATTTTACACCCCTTTGTTTGTGTAAGCTATTTATTCAATGAATAAGAATTTTCAAATTATTAATATTTTTGGACTATAATAATTTTTTAAAATATTAAATGAAACATTCCAAAAATACTCAAATATAAAAAAAGGAAAAACAGTTTTTTTTTAACAATTTTGAGAATTGATAAGAATTAAAAAAAAAACCAAATTTCAAAAACAAAAGGAGATTTTGAAAAGGCTCAGCGGTAGAAATTTTGGAATATTTTTACTTCAAAAAAAATAAATTCGGCAGCCATCCTATAATTTAATTTAATTTAATTTAAAGACTAAATCTTACAAACCCTTGACAATTAGGCCTATTCTTCGAAAAGATACAAACATAGAAGAGAGTTTGGATTCGAAGAGACTGGGCCCGGGCCTGGGCCTCGGGACAACGCATAAGAACGGTCACCTGATGGGAGGGGGGGAAAAAGCTGTGGTTTACCTCACAGTGATCATTATAATTTTAACTTTTATTTCTGGTAATTAGATAGGTTGGCTACTCCGAGGTAACCCGTATATATAAAAATTAAAAATTCAAAGTTAAACAAGTTGTCAAATTAATGTGTTAATTAATTAAAACTAGGAATCAAGCTTCGAAATTTTAATTTACCAGTAACAATGCATGACTGCTGCCCTCCCTCATCACGACCACTGCTCCATCCACCAACCAAGTGTAATGGGCCCTGGGGACCACGCTCCCCCACACCCATGCAATCGCAACTTCTCAGCACATGTATCGTACGCGTGTCAGCTTACCAGTTATAACTGTACAGCTTGTGAAAAGGCCAAAGTCCACCGTTATCTTAACTTTATCTGCCGCACCTTAAATGAATGAATTGTGTATTTTATTGTATTTTTCATTAATTAAATCTCAATATTTCATCAAAAGAAAAACACTCCTAAAAAAATGAATAAACAATCACACCAATCAGAATATTCTATTGTAGAATGAGGTGCTCCAAGAAAAAACCATCCATCCTCAAGTCTACACCAGCCATGGAAATTTCTTTTAGATTTAATTAAAAAAAAAATTGTCCATAAACCCGACTTGACTTGATCCAGTGAGTTGACTAGGTTAACTACCGACTCAAAGCTAGCTCAACCCAAGTTAACTTTACGATTTTAGCCATGTCAGATCCAGAGGTTCTTGCAGCAACTATGACAGAAATGATAGAAGGGAAATATACACCAAAATACTGTAACAGGAAATAGCAGTACTTCAAAGGATAAAAAAGACATTTCATCCATATCTCCACCAAGGTGTTCTCGAAATTACCAAAAAAACCATAGTCATGTCACTACTAGGCGAGACTAACCCTACGAATCACCTAATCCAAATAGGCAGAGAACTTCTCGGATATAAGGGTCCCACTACTACAAAGTAAAATATGAAAGACAGACAACACTAAGAACCAAAGCGAACCAATATCATAAGATCATACGGCATTTAAGCTTCCACGTTAGCACCGCACTTATCGGCAGGAGAGCAGAATTGCCAGACGAAACCGTAAGGATCCTTGACCGTGGTCACGCGCTCAGCACAACAGCACGCGCCTTCACCCTCCACAATCCCGCCCTCAGCCACAGCCCCAGCGGCCACCGCCTTGGTCACCGCAGCCTCCACGTCTTCAGTCTCTAGGCACATCGCAAACACAGTCCCCCCCGCCTTGGTCCTGGTCATATCATGTGGGTCATAAACCAAATCACAAACAGGTGGGTAGTAAACTAGAAATACAAAATCAAAAGGCACAAGGCATAATAGTCTACACGTGGAGATTCAGCACTACAAGATATATACGACAAAAAATTGAAAAAAACGTTTAGAATTAAAAAAAATCATTATTTTATTGAGATGGTAAAGAAAATAGGACGCCAAGACACAGAATCATCCGGTATAAAAAAAAATAGAACAAACCAAGCCAAGGGATTTTTAGCAGAAAAATAAATAAAAATATGAAAAAATCCGGAAAAATTAAAAATAAAAAGTTAACGACTAAAACATCGGGACGCAGAAGTAAAAAAAACCTTGCATGCCTCCTATACAGACATCAGAGAATCATAAAACGGTCGACAAACCACAGCAGAACGCGAAAACAAAGAGAAAACGCAAAGAAGACACGGATACAGCAGTATAAACGTATAAACGTATTAAACAGACTCAAGCATCTACCAAACAGTAAGATCTGACAATACAGAAGCCATTTTCAGAAGCATAAAGGTCAAGAGGGAGAGGGAGAGGGAAACATACGAGGCAGAGTCATCAGAGAGGTCAGAGACAAGAAAGGTGGAGCCAGCAAGCTGAAGCTGAGCGGAGACGATGTGAGGGAGCTCCTGGTCTGCCTTGCGCTTAGGCTGAGTGGTACGGCAAGTTTCAACGGCACCAAAGGCGGTCTTGTAGAATTGAACGGCGTCGTTAGCCTTTGGTGCCTCCACAAACAGCTGTGGCTTGAAGGACTTGAAAGAGACCTCCACGGCAACCTTCTCAGCACCTCCGTTCTGACCCTCTTCTAGCGCCATCGATGCTTTTCAAGAAATCTCTGAAAGAGTAAAAAGGTTGGAAACCCTAAGAGAGAGAGGGAGAGTGAGAGAGAGATCAGAGAGTAGCTAAACGGATAAAGTAAATGAAGACTATGTGAGTGCTGTGGGGTTTTTATAGAAGCGGGGAAGCGGAACCGTTTGTTACTTGCGAGTATTAAAATAATTTTGGTCATGATTTTTTATTGCCATGAGAATTTGCCATGATTTACGAATTAATGCCATTCTCGGGGTCCAATGGCTTGTCGTTTTTGTCCTTAGTGTACTAAGACCAAAATGCCCTCGGAGCGTGTCTCACCACGCTACCTTACAAGAAACAAGGGTAGTCAGCAGCAGTTAGCCTGTGATAGTTTGAGAGTGATTAATTTTAGTGCTCTTACTCTAAAGGAACATTACCAATTTACCCTCTTCTCTCGCGAATCAGCGAGTGATTTGGAACAGTTAGGGATGGGTCACGCAAAAAGTAGCGTCACTTGACATGGCTTTTATTTATTATTTTTTATGGATAAAATATGAGAATCGATCCGGAACAGATCAGAAAAGAAAAGGGCTATAGTTTTTATATTATTAAATTATTTAATATCAAATAGTTTTATTAAAATAGTTTTTAAAAAAAATTGGTGTTAATCTAACCACGAGGCACTCAAATTTCATATAAATAAATAATCATGTTTTATTAGACTAATATCTTATTTGTTTTAATAAAAAAACTTAACTCTAGTTAGATTGAATTCAATAATTATAGCTATAAATATAATATCTCGTTTGTTTTTGTGATTGAAAAAAACTTTGTTTTAAATTAAATATTTTTAGTATTTTTAGATTATTATAATATATGAATGTTAAAAAAATTAAAAAATTAAAAAATAATCAATACAGTAATATCAAACAGATTATGTAAAATGTCAAACGGTGTGATTAGGTTAAAGTGGAGCCCGTTTCTCATCATATACTCTCACACGGACAAGTCTAGATGCAAAATTTAAAACAGAGTCACGATAAAGTCAGTACAATTTATTTCTCAGCTACCTGGTTTTAGCTTGTGGTGTACATGTTTTTGTAGCTTGTGGTGCGCATTTTTCAGGTGAGGTGAATGTTTGGAATTGAGATTCAATTTATTTTTTATTGTAATTTATTTTAAAAAAAAATTAACTTTTTAGTATTTTTAAATTATTTTAGTGTAATAATATCTAAAATAAATTTAAAAAATAAAAAATATATTATTTTAATACACTTTCAAACAAAAATTACTTTGAAAAACAATATTCATCTTGCTTTAAAACACCCAAAAACTCCATGAAATGTACGCTAGTATCTGTCATATATGTTTGAAAAACATTTTAATAAAATAGATCTAGATCACGACAAAAAAAAAATATTGTGGTGTTTATCCAAAGGGGCAGGATGTTTCTATGTTCATAGTAAAAGTTGAGGTCTTTTAGTTTTAAAAAAATAAAATAAAATAAAATTGATCGATGTATTAACATATTGAAATGTGAATAGAAGATTGAAATAAAACGCATTTCTCATTGTATTTTCATATATATATATATATATATATATATATATATATATATAAAACACACAAGAGTCAAAATAAAGACAAAAAAAATAAAAATATTTCTGGACTCCTAGGTTTCAGATTGTGGTGTGAATGTTAGGTGAAATCCATGTGATATTCTAGTAATCGTGGCCTTAAAAGACCGAATCTTCACTATTCAAAACGGTTGTAGCTCTCCCTCTCCCTCTCCCTCTCCCGCTAGCATGGTGAAGATGACCATGCTTGTAAATGACAACATGTGTTCGGTTCCCGGAGTGCATGGAAAATTAATAGATATATATTAACAAAAAAAAAAAAAACAAGTTTATAAATGGATAAAAAATCATAAAAAAATATAAGCTCACAAATGGTAAATTTTAAATTTTTTGACTTAAAATTATTATTTTTATATATTTTAATATTATAATATCAAAAATAATTTTTAAAAATAAAAAATATTATTTTAATATATTTCTAAATAAAATTTACTATAGAAAAAAACCACTTGACTAAATATATTACCTTGTAATAATTTTTATTGGATCCGGTAACAGTGTAATAATTTTTTAAGAAACAAAATCACCTTGCAATTTACAACGGGCCATAACAGAAAGTGGATATGGGTAAAATTTTATGCCAACGTGGGGGTTATTTTCTTAAATGACGGCCAGGGGCATTTGGAGCGAGGCCACCACTGTGGGTTTTAAAACATGCCGTCCATGTTTTGGCTGTCTGACACGAGGATGAGGAAAAAATAAAAGGACAGAAAAATAAAAAATAATTCATGGTCTCAAGTACAGATTTTTTTTTAAAAAATAAAATTACAAAAACACGCTTCGGTCACACCAATGACGGAAGCGTGTTAGCCCATAACTTTAATTCTCTTCTTTTACGTTCTCGAAACTAAACACATTTCCCCATTCGAGGACGAAAACAAACAAGAGCTCAAGATTATTTAAGATATATATTTTTAATTTATTTTCATAATTTTAAAATACAATTTTTTTATTTT
Organism: Populus x sibirica; assembly: GCA_019202695.1. Taxonomy (NCBI): domain Eukaryota; kingdom Viridiplantae; phylum Streptophyta; class Magnoliopsida; order Malpighiales; family Salicaceae; genus Populus; species Populus x sibirica. Next base: position 377,053 of record JAGMVL010001477.1, read on the forward strand.
CGAGATATCAACTTAAAACTCAAGTAACTTGAAACCAAAACGCATTTAATTTATTTTTAGAAATAGATTTTAACTTGATTAAAAAACTCATTATTTATTTTAGAGTTGTTTAGAAATGTGATTACGGTTAATTTTTAAAATATTTTTCACTTGAAAATACATCAAAATAATATTTTTTATTTTTTAAAATCAGCGCATCAAAATGATCTGATAACATTAAAAAAATATTAATTTAAAATAAAGAAAAATATAAAAAAATTAAATATTTTTATAAATATTTTTTAAATACAAAAATAAACAGGATGTTTTTAATAGTCAAATCTTTTTTCTTGATAACTTTGAGTTGCTATTTATAATTATGATTTTACATGAAAATTGGAAGAAGAAAAAAAGAGAGAAGAAGATTGATCAATGACAAAGTTGTCAATTCCGTTACAGTTAATAATTTGGTTTTTTTATTTTTTTTTGGGTTATTGAAATGATATATTTCGGTTCTAAAATATCTCAACATGCCATTTCGAGATAGTGTACTGTGTGCATATAGTTTAAAATATTTGTACGTACGACTAATGCTAACAGCAAAATGACATGGTTTGTGACTTGGACGTGAAGTGCCAAACTTCGTTGGATACATTTTTTTATTCCAAGACATCCAGGAACGACTGTGTTGTTTTTCTTTTTGGAATTATACATTTCAATTTCAAGATCTAGCTCCATGAAAAACAATTCAAATAAGGATGAGAATTTACTATATCGTATTATGATGAAATTGCCCTTGGACCATTAAAAAAAATGAACCTGGGTTGAGGGCAAAAAAGTATTTTTTAACATCATAATGGACACATCAGTCATTTAAGTTTTTTTGAGTAGTTAAATTACTTATATACCCCTAAAAACAATACATACAAAGGCTTTTTAGTCTTTTATAAGTTTATCAGCAACATGGTATAAAAAATGATATGATTAATCATTTAGGAGGTGGTTTATTAGTAAAAGTTTGGGACTAAAAGGTTTGCTTTTTCTATGGTTTTAGGTTCGAACCCTGTAGTTGCTAATATGATGGCCACTAGAGACTTATATGGTTGTTAACTCCAGAACCCGTGGAATTAATCGAGATACACGCAAGTTGACCGAAACACCCACGTCAATCAAAAAATATATATATAATCACCTTTTTAAAACAAAATCTACTCGCTTCTTTGACTTTTCAGTCATGGTTTTGTGGTTAGTGGCAAGGTAGTTTAGGAGCATTTTTATATTTTTATATATCCTTTAGTATGGCTGGTTTGATATTTTTAGGGTTATTTTATATTATTTATGTTGCATGATGTTTTCTAGTTTATTTTTGTCGGATTATCTTATTTATATATCATCTAAGTTCCAGAGTTTAGCTGACTTGTATAACTTGTTGTTTTTTAAAATTAATTTTTTTTTTAATTTCTCTTGCTAAATCCTGGGATAATGCCACCACCTTAATTCTGCTAATTCACGATGCTATCTCCAAGAGAGAAACAAAGTCCAATTTATCACTACCAACATTATTATTATTCTATAATTATTAAGCATATCCAAATGGGTCGTCTTTGCTACTGTGGCCAGAGACACTGTTGACATCAGAAGTCAAAACATTTAGTCACATGGTCGTGTCGGCCTTTGATTTCTACACCAACTCCCCCCAACCGATTCAAATTTATTAGTATCTGTAAGGTAATTATATGACTCGAAACTATAGTATATTACCATTTTGTGACCATTACAGTAATGGCTATGCTAATACATTAGTCAATCATTAAAAAAGAGACTTTCTTTTTAATTCTTTTATTTTATTTTAATAGTAATTTTTCTCACTCTGATATTCGATTGAAAACCAGAGCAAACACATGATTATTAACTTTAAAATTTATAAAATTAATTAAGATATATATAAATTAACCGGAACACCTGTCTTAAAAAAAATCCTTAAATACAAAATAAAAATGGGACATATTCACCTCCTACCGGCTCTACCTTGAAATGCAATAATAAATGCAAAAGGCAATTGAACAAAAGTAAAAACTAGTAGATAGACAGAAGGACGGAGAAAAACCAAGGACGAAAATTACTGAGAAAAAATGAGACTGCAATCCTCAGCGAAAAAAAAGGCAGAAAGAGATTGTACCTACAAGCCATAATTGCTGAGCTTTTTAATGGCAACCACTACAGGATCGTCTTAGCCGGTAGTCTGGTTGTTTCCTTGTAAACACTCCAAAAGCCACCTTCTCCGATCTTAAGCAACCTGTTAAAACCATTTGTTGCCTCTCTGAGCTCTTGAAAACTGAAAACTCGCAAATTGTGCTCCTTCTCTTTGTACAATTCAGGCATGCTTCTTGGAGGTGGTGGGGATTTCGCTGTACGACTCATAGCTGAACTATTGGATTTGCTCTGTTCTCTCAATTCTGGGGCTGAATTTGCTTGCCCTTTCTGGTTCCTGGATTTATCCTTGAAAACATAGAAACACTTCGTGGTTTTTCCTTCAGCTTTCAGTCCTCAAAAAGGAACCATGGGATGGAAAGATGAAAACGGGAGGAAATGAAGGTTGTCATTGTAAAAGAACAGAGAACCCATGGAAAGATAACCAGGATTAGGGTTTCAGATTATACCTGGGTTTCAAGTTTGATCTATGGGTTTAAATCAAATTGGATCGGTTCATTTCGGTTTGAATGGTTTCAAAAGTTTTAAACCTGAAATGGAAAAGGTGGAATAAAACTGGAATATCCCGGTCAAGATCCGGCCAAGAAATCCAGAATGAAAGTGAAATATCTCGGTCAGGATCTGGAAAAAAAATCTATAATAACCCGAGATTATACAATTTGTTTCATTTTGTTCTATATTTTGAGCTATGATGAGATATACGTCGAAAGAAAATGAAATTTACAATATGAAACAATGATGATTCCAGTAGGGAAATGGTAGAGTGATTCAAAATCATAATTTGTAACGTAGATAACTGGTGAAGTATAAAGCTGGTCCATATGATTTGGTTTTTTATTCATATTTTTATGATTTTGATTTTGTCATTGTTGGATTTATATTTTCAATCTTAAATGTATTTCTCTATTTTTTTTTTTAATTTTGGTCATATTTGCTTTTATAGTTTGTTGTAATTTGATGGTTATATCTATAAGTACAATAACAATAATAACTAGAATAGCCATGTATCTCATCCCATAGATAATTAAACATTGTTTGTTGTAAGTTATAAAACCCGGTCTAGAAATTTAACTGAAATCTTTACTTTTTAAATGATCAAAATAATATTATTTTAATTGATTTTTTTTATAATAAAAAATCAACAAATTAAAAATTAAATTTTAATTAGGTTGGATTCGGGTCAATGGATCATCTGGTGGTTTTTAACAAAATCAACAAGTATTTTTCTCTTTTTTTTCTTCTTCAACTTGTATCAATTTATTCCCAATTGATCGGGTCTTGAATTGACCACTTGGCGAATTTAGCTCTCACAACTATAGCATGAAATGATATGAATTAAATAAAAGAAGTAAATAATTATCTAAGGTTCGTAGGGTTTTTTGACCAAATTAGATCAAGCAAAAACAGAACTAAATAAAAGACTGCACATTGGTTATATAATGTATACACACATGAAGATCGAACGTGCCGTCTTAGCTCAGCTGGTAGAGCGCATGGCTTTTAACCATGTGGTCGTGGGTTCGATTCCCACAGACGGCGGTGTTTTGACACTTCTCTGATATTTTTTTATTACCTAAATCTAATCCAATCTGCAAAACCCAGAACCCCAAAGAAAGCAGCAAAAATGTTGCAGAGCAGCTTCTCCAGCATTCTCCCTTCCTCTCTGCCACGCACTCCTCTCTCTTCTCATAAACTCCTCATCTTCCCTTCACTTTCACTCACACACTACCGGCAGCGGCGGCGGCAGCAGCAGTTGCTGGTGTTGTGTGCCAGCAGCTATGAGGTGGGTGGGGGTTATTCAGACATGGAATCAAGCGTACAAGAAGAAAACAAAAGTAGAAGAACCCAACAAGAATGGGACGAGAAACCAGACCCTTTTCAACATGAAGTTATTATTAAAGGTGGTGAACAGGTTATCTCTGTCCTCGAAGAGATGATCACCCTCGTAAGTTCCTCACTCCCTTTTCTTCATTTTTTCTGGTTCATTGTAAGGTCCGTTGAATCTTGAGCTACACAATGAGTTAACCCTCCTTTATTATAGAATAAAATCTTGGGTATTTGATTTGAACATATATGGAAACAACAAGACGTTCCTGTCTAATGTCTAATGCAGTGCTTTGAATTCTCAAGCTTTTGAATGATAAAGCTAGTGGCTATCAGGCTATGTGTTTAGGTTTTTTTTACTTGTTTTTTTTGAAAATGTCGAAATGTTTTGTCTTGTACTCTTAGTTTGATTGTTGATGAAATTTAGAGTCTACGTACTGATGGTTGAAATGTATGTATGGGGTTACAGTTGGAAGACCTGAACATGGATGACGCTTCTGAGAAGGTGGCTGTCGAGTTGGTTGCGCATGGAGTGATAGGGAAAAGAGTTGATGAGATGGAAGCGGGGTTTATGATGGCCCTAGATTATATGATTGAACTTGCAGAAAAGGACCAAGATGGAATGGTAATAGTGTAACATTAACTTTGGACTTTTTGGTTTTTATGGATCTTGTTTTGTTTATGGTTGCTTTTTGATTTATTTTTGAGCAATTTGTTTGAGTCATACGAGCAATGTAGTTTCTAAATGAGTTTTAAGGAACTGAATCTGCTGTAATTGGAATTGAGATAATGTTAAGAGTTTTACGCAATTTCTTTAGGAATTGCAATGGACATCCTATATATAGGCAGTACGAAACAGGAATAATTTTTTTTTCCCCTAATGAATTGCAATTCGTTTGGTTTCAATGATGCTTGTTAATTGGTAAAAGTGGTACTTCATCCAAAAATCTTAAACCTCCTTGTTACTGAGAACCTTGTGGAAGCACTGGTCCGCTGGTTTCTTGGTATATATGTTGGTCCAGTTGGTTCTCAGGTTTTATCCCTTCTTGAGTGAATCACATTTACACCATCACTCTGATTGAATGGAGACTCGTCATTTTATTAAACTTATTGTTTATAATGACAGGAGGTAGCTGGCCCTAGGACTAATTAGGACCCATATTCTGAGTGAAACTCAGACGCTATGCAGTCTAATATAGCAGCCTCGTGTGTCATTATTTTTGTCTGTAATAAGTAGTATGAATGATTTTAAATACTTTTACCATGTTGTTTTTGGTCTACCACTGAGGTTTCTAATAGTTGCTGCTCTTCGTGGCATAGTTTGTTTGTTGGCAGCTAACTAGGAGCTTTTCTTTCCCTCTAGCAAATCGAGGAATACTTTTTATCATGCTTTTTGTTGCCTGATTAAATTTTCTTTGACTGTAGTGATGACTATGAGATTCAGAAATGGAGTTTAACAGATTCTTAATGGATTTTTTTCAGCGCAAGTCACTGTTGGAAGTCATCAAGGAAACCGTATTGTCCCATCTTACAAAAAAATGCCCCCCACATGTAAAGATGCCACCTAAATGCATATATAATTCTTGTTCTAGTTAAAAGGGAGTTCCTTTGTTACCGAGCAATGAAATTCTGAATTCTCTCCTTCAGGTTCAAGTGATTGGCTTGCTTTGTAGAACTCCGCAGAAAGAAAGCAGACATGAATTATTACGTAGAGTTGCTGCTGGAGGTGGTGTCTTTGAAGGTGGTAAAGGCACCAAAGTTCATATTCCAGGGGCGAACCTGAATGATATAGCTAATCAGGCTGATGATATACTTGAGGTAGTTACAGTAGTTACTAAAAATCCTGCTTGCAGTTGTCTTTTTTATTTCCCTTGACATATACTGAGTCTTTCAAATGCAGGTGTCGAAGTTTTCTTGTCCTGTAATTGTGGTCCTTTCATGTCTGGTCTTTTAAAAATACTTTTGAATAAATATTGTGATAAATGCCTTGGCATGTGTACCATTGGTGTAGAATTGTTGTCTCCAATCCTAAACCCTTGGAGCGGCTATGTGTTGACATGTAGCACAACATGAACATAGACCTTTACCAAGCTACTCTCGGGGAACTGCCATGTGGACTCTGTTCCTATCGTGGGTTCTCTCATTAAATTTGATGAGGTTGTTATTGTATTTGGCACTTACAAGAATCAGATGTTGGGATTTAAATTTCTATAATTCATCTGCAAGTGATAATGGTGAATGATTAACCATCTAGAGGAAATTAAAGTTGATGTCCATTTCTTTTTCTTGTCAGGTAGAAGGTTTGCAAACTGCATCTCTCAAACCTGATGAAGGATTTACTGTTTAGAGCTAAATGGTTACATAGTTTTAAGACCAAACTGTTCCAGAGCAGCATTAGAATAGTAATTATGAAGCTGGCAGCTTGGTCTATAATTTTGTCTCTAGTTTCCTTTGATCATTAAAATTACTCCTTCTCAGATCTTAAGATATCTGGGATGCCTCCTTCAAAATTAACTGAGAGTCTCAGCTCTCATCCCTGTACGCCTGTACTTTATTTTAGTAGTTTTGGCATATAGGATCTATTAAATAACACTCCCAAGGGAAAGTCAAATAGAATGACTTTCTGGTTTGTAGTCCATTATATCATGTATACTCTAAAGGTTTTTTTTTTTCTTTTTATCTTCTCAAATTATGTAGTTAGAGTAACTTTAAAGCTGTTGCTATTTAGTTCACTGATCCTTCTTTCTGGTTGTTATGCATAATGATGGTTACTGTATTTTGACAAGGTGTTAAGCTGGTCTAGCTGAATTATTCTGCTTAAAGCATCTAATCTTTTGTACACTTGTGTCTCAATTTTGAAACAAATGTTGGCTGAATCAATTGTTCAGAGTGGTCATTTTGGCTCTTGAATTTTTTGTTTGTTTGTTCATCTTTTTTTTTTTCCTTTTTTCTGAAAGGAATTTTTTTGGCTTAACTAATCATTGTACACTGGTCCATATTTTTTCAGACAATGGAAACCCGACCAGTTGTCCCAGATCGAAAACTACTTGCAAGGCTAGTTTTAATCAGAGAGGAAGCCAGGAACATGATGGGAGGTGGGATACTTGATGAGAGAAATGACCGTGGTTTTAAGACGCTTCCTGAATCCGAGGTCAGTCTTTTGCATTTTTTTATTTTCACACCAAATAACAATGTTTATGGCTGATTATGATTGGCCTGTGTTTGTTTGTCAAAATGATACAGAATCACAATGAGTTCTTTCTACAGTTTGAAGAAATATATGTCAAAACATTATTGTGTGCTTGTCATCTCCGTGATTGTGTACTTGTCAATGCAGGTGAATTTCATAGCCAAGCTGGTAGCTTTGAAACCAGGGAAAACTGTCCAGGAAATGATTAAAAATGTGATGTTAGGGAAAGATGAAGGTGCAGAAGATGCTGCCAGTGTGGAAGAGAACATTAACAGTGAAAGGATTTCGAGTGGAATTGCTGGAAGGGTCTGATTTACTTAATATGAACAATCTTTGAGTTATAAACATCTCTGTGTGTGTATGCTTGTGCTTGTATGAGCATTTGTGGATGTGTGCATGCATGTTGACATACAATTATTGGCATCATATGATATCAACCCACTTGTCTTTCCTTATTTTTTAGATGAGCTCTATTAATCTGCTTGCATGGTTTGCAGGGAAGCGTTACAGGACGAAAACCACTTCCTGTGCGACCTGGCATGTTTCTTGAGACTGTCACCAAGGTACCTGTCCTTATAGATACTATGAGTTTTAAAGATTTTGAAGGAATGTCTTGTTTGGTAAAGAACAGGACAAAAAGAGAAGAAAAAAGAATGAACAACTGGTTTTAAGCACGATATGAAAGTGGGCTCTGTAAGAATGGGATTGCCTTGACAGGAAAATGGAGGATTAGCCTGTTCAGTTTCTGAAAACCATTTTCCATCTCATTTCCAATAATCTTCTCCATTTTTAGTTTTCCTTTTCTAAAGGAAAATGTATTCATTTGTCAAAAAACAGAGAAGAGTTTCTCCACTAAAAAAGATAAGAAATACATAAGATTATAACTGTCTTTCATGAAAATTGAAACTATATTTTATAATAGTTATGCATCTTAATTTTTTGCATTTGTAATAATCTAACTATAAAATATTACTTTTATTTCATTCAAAATAAAAATTATCATAAAACAGTCATGTTATTTATCAACTCAAAAAAATATTTTATAATAAAAAATAGATTTTCATCTTTAACCAAATATAAAAATGCAACAGAAAATAAATTTAATGTTTTGTATTGATAAAAGTGCTTGTATATATAAAAATAATATTTTCATCATTTTTTTTTTGGAAAACAATGAAAAGCTTATCAAGGTAAACTATGGAAAATGTCAAACCTGTATTTTCCGAAGTATAAATCTGGAAAACTCTAGATGGAGAAATATTGCAGCTGAACAGGAAATTCCAGTGTTTTTTCTTGTTACTCTAATTTTCCAGAAAAGAAATTGGTGTGTGATTGTGTTTTAGAACACAACCATCTGCTGATATTTCTCATATTCTCTTAGTCAATAAGGGCTTTAGTCTGCTGGTTGTTGCTATGTCCTGTGCAATTTCTACAACAAAACGCAATTTGCGTGGATGATGCTGATGAATCTCTAACCTTGGACTTGTTAGGTCTTAGGCAGTGTATATTCAGGAAATACCTCTGGCATTACTGCACAACATCTAGAATGGGTAAATTCTCTTTTCCCTAGCACAACTTGAGCCTTTGTATTCCCGCAAGTCTTTGAGTGGGTTATATATATATATATATATATATATATATATATATATTTCCTTTCTAATTTACATACAGAAGTAACATGAAGGCAATTTTTTGGTCATTTCAAATTAAGGAAGACCTGCCTAATGGGATAGCAAATAGGTTTCATATTCGTTGATTAGTGTATTGGATGTTTAAAGTTGATCCACACTTAAAATTATTCTGCATTAGCTCTCCTACCGGCAAGGGTTTGTAGTTTGCTTTGCAAAAACACAACATTTTCAGTTTGCAGCCATACTATTCTCCCTACTGTTACTCACTTTGTCTGTTTGTGCTGCATCCAGGTTCATCAAAAGACACTTCAAGTTCTCCAGGAAATAGCATACTAGTTTTTCTTATGCAGGGATGCTGATATTTATATATACAAAAGACTATACGCAGCGATGGTGAATCAAACTGAGAGCTCAATTAAGCTCATAATGAGCTGTTGGATGGACATTTATATCGGTTGAACCTAGTGGATATTATTGCTCCCTCTGGTTAGAACTATCGTGAAGTTATGGATCACGAGGGAGGTTTAGTGATTGTTGAATAGAAAAAGAAATCAGTAACACCAGTACATCTCCTGATGAAGTAAAAATGCTAGGCAGCCAGTTGTGCATGGAAATGTTGTTGCTGGAAAATAGTGGCTGGCTGCTTTTGGAACTCATAGCTGAAGTGACAGATGAGATGTCTCAAATTCAGAGCATCAAACAAAGGTCAGTCAATTACAGCTACATAGATTTACCATCTGATGTATTTCCTGGAACACACATGTATTTCACATTTGTCTAGCCGGCGGGCGGCCTGGGGTAAGATTTCGTTACAGAAGGAACCGTAATCATGATTATAAACTAATCAGATCTTCAATGATTAAACAAATCAAAGCCATACGTAGCAATAATCATGCTTTTATAACATACCGAATCAGCTAAACAATGATGACGGTTCTAACTCCAGTTTGACAGATAATAGTGGGAATGGCATGTGGGGAATGGACCTACACAATATGCCAATGTGGTATACAGGGATCAATGTAGACCTTTGTAATGATTTGAATGTTGTGAGGAGTAGAAGCAAACACAGCAAGGATTGCTACATATTCCTCCAATTATTTCCTCAGCTTTTCCCCACAAGCTCCCCTCCCATCTCATCTCATCTCATGCCTTAGGCCTGGTTTTGCCTTTTTTGTAAAGCAAATTTGTGTGTGCAATGCGTAAAAGTTGAACCTCCCACCGGCAAGGATTTGGCACCACGCTTTGTCTGCTGTGTATCTGCGCCACCTCGGCCTCTCTAGCTCGGCCCACATTGCCCCACCTGAGTGTCCTCGCTGCTTCTATTTATCTTCCTTGTGTTCTCCATTACCCCTCCTTCCATAAACAATAGACGAAAAGTAGAAGGGTTGAATTAGCCACGTGAGCCGTCCTTCTCCCGACCTCCTTCTAACGATGCTTGTCGAATTCGCTTTGGGATGGTTATTAAATTATTGGATCAATTTGCGAATTATTACATTAATTTTTTTTAATTTTTTTTAAAACAACATTGTTTTGTTCTTTTAAACAAAATTCGTTGGAGTTAGACCTGATTAGATTTGAATTAACTCAATCTTGTCGGTTTAATTAGGTTTTATCGAATCAATTATTTTTTTATTTAATTTAAAACACACGGCTTGATTAGACTTCAAGTTTTCTGGATCAATCTACAGTTCGGAAAAGATTTAACAGCTATACTTTTTAATATGGGGCTAATTACGAGTTGACAACCATACGTGATGTGATTTGATGATGCTTCATTAATTAATTATCAAGTGTTTTGTTGTTTTTATTTGAGTGTACGGACGTTAGAAATTCAATTTTCAAGCCACCTTTTTCTGCAGGAGGTGGAACATTTTTGAACAGCACTAAAACATATTTGGTGCTTAATTTAATGCCCTGTTTGGTGCAGTGGTTGCATCACCATTTCTTTAATCTTTGATTTTTTTAAATTGATTTTTAAAATATTTTTAGATTGTTTTAATGTGATGACATTAAAAATAAAATTTTTAAAAAATATAGTAGCGGTTGCATCACCATTTCACTAATTTTTGAATTTTTTTAAAATTATTTTTTAAGTGTTAAAAATAAATTTTTAAAAAAAATTATTTTAATGTTTTTTCAAATAAAAATTATTTTGAAAAATAATTTCTATCATTATTCTAAATACTTCTTTAGTGCTGTTTAAAAATGGTTGTCAAATTGAAAATGCATAAAAACGCATTAATTTAATGTTTTTTAAAATAAAAAATAATTTTAAAAACACAAGTTGTAACGCAAAAACAACAACTTAGATTTTAGCTTATGGTTAAAAAAAAATTATTTGATTAAAAAAGACATGGACTCCCTATACGGTTTTTAGTTACCAAAAAAAAAACAAGTATTTGGGTTGGCTTTATGGTGAAAAAAATAAAAAAAAATTCTGATGTCAGCCCTTAATGCTAAATAGGTTCATAGTAGAGTTGATTTCCGTTGGAGACATTGCATATGGATTTTTGCATCCTCGTCCCCTTGTTCTTGTTCCCACTGCACTCACCCGTCACCCATGCTTGTTGCTTCACATTCTTTCTATTGAAAACGAAAAATATCATCTTTTCTATTTTAGCCTTTGCCTGAACCTTTTGTATCCATCTTAGGATGTGAAATTATAACTTCCAATGCTATATGTTTTAGCATAGTTGAAGTAGAAAATTCAAGATTCAAAACCCGATCCAGATTGAGTTTCTAGTTGAATCAAATAAGATATTAACTTGGTTAAATATGAAAATCTACGTCAGGTTTTTAGTAATACGGTTGATCTGACTAAACCTATTCAAACTCTTGGAGAATGAAAAACCTAGACTCGGCATTATACATTCTGCTACGGTATTTAATTTGATACGCATTCTTATAACCTTTGATGTTTGGTTTGTCACAGCATATTTCTCCTCTTGGTTGTAACTTCATTGCTCTTGATCCATGTTCTTCTGCAAATGAGCTCCAAACCTTTCCTCTATATTTTGTTGAATATTTTATGACTACAAAGCTGATTCACAAGCATGGCAAGTCGAATTCCAGGGTCGTCGCTAGTCGGTCCTACTTACAATCCTTCTTCGTGTGGTCCATCGACAAGAAAGAGATTGTAATCAAAACTCCTTTCAAGGAAAGAAAATTAACTATATATTCTGATAAATACAGATTGAAATATAGTTATTAAATACAGTGTAAATTCATTTGAAAAACTCATGATCTATAGCTTAACTTGAGTCAAGTTTTAACTGAATTAAATAAGTTATTAATCTAATTAAATCTAGTTAAATTAATTAGGTTTTTAATAATTTGATACATTTGATCAAATCCAGTCCAGAATATCTTACAAAAAACCAATAAAACAGTATCGTTTAATAAAAATTATGGACCAATAACTCAAAGACACATATTTCAGTCAATTTGCAATTATGAAATATAGCTTTTCTTTTTTTAGCATCTTCTCGATAAACTCGTGAATGGTAATTAATGCAAAAGTGCTGGGGATGGGCATAATTAATCCTACCAATAAATAACCCCATCTGACTTCTGAATCCAGATTTATGCTGCCATAATTGATGGCATCTAACTCATCTACTGTGGAGGGGGTAATTAAGTATGTGAAAGGTGGTCATAAGAGGAGCACCACCACCACCACCACCACCTTCTTCTATAATCTTATCATAAACACCACCCTTTTAGCTCCCATGTCTCCTCCTTTATCCCTCTCCGGTCCCTCCATCACATGGCTCCTTCTCTCCTTGATAGTGTTGTTTAGGTGGAGAGACTGAATCGTGGATAAAAATATTTCTCCTGTAAAGCCTCTTTTATCATCCCTCAATCTCAATCTAGCATTTTTAACTTCATTTTGTTTTGACTAAACCTTAAATATAACTTTAATTGCTAGTATATTATCAAAATAATTTTTCTGTCAATTTTATTTTCAAAATAAATTCATTCTACACTATTTTAATATTATTTTAATATATTTTCAATCAAAAAAATATTTTTATAAAAAATACATTACATCACATTACCAAATATATATTGAAGATTTAGCATAAAGAACCAAGATAATAAATTTTGATTTCCATAAAAATCTCTTTTCCAACAAATTTTTCAAAATCACCAAACCTATCATTCATGTGAATCAATTTTGTATATTGATAATTGTACTAGCCCAACTAAAAAAGGAAAGATTATTCGATTTTATTTGGTATTGTGGTGTGATCATGTTAAAAAAAATATATATTTTTTTTAAATTAATATTTTTGAATTATTTTGATGTGTTGATATTAAAAATAAATTTAAAAAAATAAAAAAAATGTTATTTTGATGTATTTCCAAGTACAAAATACTTTGAAAAACAAACGCTATCATAATATCAAACACAATCTTAGAACATGTTTGGCACAACAACAACTTTTATTTTTCAAAGTAATTTTTAAATTGTTTTTGTCTAAAAAAAATTATATGTTAATGTTTGTTTAGGTTTTTGTTGATGGTTTTGAAATATTAATGTCAAAAATTAAAAAAATATATTACTTTAACATATTTTTAATTAAAAAATATTCTATTGTTAAAATCTGATAAAGAGGGGGGGGTTAAAGAGAAATGTTCGATACAAAGAGACACAAAGAGACGTGTGTGTTTGGAAGTATGGTTATGGTTGCTTTTCAAAATACTTTTCACTCAGAAAAGTATATCAATAATATTTTTTTATTTTTTAAAAATTATTTTTGAGATCAGCACATTAAAATAATTTAAAAGCATAAAAAATATATTAATTTTAAAAAAATTCAATTTATTTTTTAAAAATGCTTTTCAAAAGCATTGCCAAACAATTGGATAATTTCAACAGTTTTGAACTTCAACGTTCAAAACTTCAAATTAATAAATTGCATAGGAAAACCTCAAATACGACCGTTCTGTTATGTTCTGTTCTGTGTTTTGTTGTGTTATCAAACTCAAATACTTTTTAAAAAGCAAGCAATCTTTTCCCATGGTGGGGCTTGCAATTGGGAAAATGACCATATCATCCCCTCATGTACCAAATGACTTTATTATCCATCACCACCTACCTATATTTATTTATTTATTTTCAGATTAATTAAAAAGTCATCTCCATTTTAAAATACATGATAGAAAGCACGTAGGAAAATGAGAGGGAACCTTTTTTCACGCAAATTTATCCACACCAAATTATTCATGAACATACTAAATTAAAATAAATAATGATTTTAATAATTATAGTTAATAACTATATGGGTAAATTCGTGACTTAAAAAAATAAATTAAAAGAAATAATGACTCGACAAAACTCAATTTTTAAACTTAACCTACTTGATTTTTTTTTTCAAATAAAAAGGCAATGTTGTAATTAAAATGATTAACTTGATGATTCATTGGTTAATTTAATCATTCAATGATTCATATATTTTTTTGAATTAATTCCCTCTTTGCCACCAAGTATGGTAATAACATGTAATTATTTTGGCTGGAACAATTCTAATAAATTTTTTGATAAATAAAAATATTATTTTAATTAAAATAATTGATACAATGATGTTGGATTTAGTTTAATAAACTAATAATTCAATATTTTTTTATTTAGCGTGTTTAATATTGTGATAATTTTTATAGTTGTAATTTGAAAAAATAAATTTTTAAAAAATTATAAATTATAACCAAATTTATATAATAATATGTAATTGGTTAGAAAGTAAAAGGTAGATTATCTATCTAATTGCTTGGAAAGCAGGAAGGAGAACACAAGGAAAGGAGACTCTTTTCAAAATTCAAATGGAAAAGAGTTCAGGTAAACGACACCGAAGGAGGTCCCATGGGCAAGTGGAAGAGAGAGTAACGAGCAAACAAGGACATATTAGTCATAATTTGAATTCTTTGAATTACTCTGACAGCTACTTCTTCACTCTCTCTTCCTCCTCCTCCTCCTCCACAAGAAAGAGAAGAAAACGTTCTTTCTTTCTCTTTTACGTAGCAATCTTGAGGTTTGCTTGAATTCTAGAGAGAAAAAATGTCAGGTTACGTCGGCATTCTTGTGTCAGATCCATGGCTGCAAAACCAGTTCACCCAAGTCGAGCTTCGCAGCTTAAAAACACATGTATTATTTGTTTATGTGTATATGTTTGGATCAAATCTTGTAATCCCTGTTTTCTTTGATCTGATCAATGTTTTTTGTTTGAAGTTTATGAGCATGAGGAGGGAAAGTGGGAAGCTGACACTAAGGGACTTGGCTTCGAGGATGTCGAGGTTGAAAGTAGTTGGAGAGAATCTGACAGAGGAAGACAGAGCTGCTTGTATTCAAGATTTGTATCAGAATCTCGACGAAGAGGTTGACTTTGAGTTCTTTCTCAAGGTTTGTCTTTTCATTTCCATTTCTACTTCCTTTATGCGTATCCGGGCTGAGATGAGAGAGTGAGACAGAGATAAGATGATCTTTTTTGTTGCAGGTATATTTGAAACTGCATGCGCATGCAAGTGCAAGAACAGGAAGTGTTGCAAAGAACTCTTCAGCATTCCTTAAAGCAGCCACCACTACGTTGCTTCACACCATCAGTGAATCGGAGAAGGCATCCTATGTTGCACATATCAATAATTATCTTGGAGAAGATGATTTCTTGAAGAAATACCTCCCTATCGATCCTTCAACTAATGATCTCTTCGAGATTGCGAAAGATGGAGTGCTTCTTTGGTAACTTTCTCTTCATTTTCTTTTTTTTTTCAAAAAATTGTGGTTCAAAATTAATATAAAATCACTATCGGGACCTCATCGGATTTTGGATTGAGATGGAGAGCCTCGTTGATCAAATGATCAAGAATTTGAATCTCACCAGCTCTATTCTATCTGGTTAAATTAATAAAATTAAGCATGGGGTGTATATGATATTTACGTTTATGGATTGAGGTGGTTCCTTGACTGGTGATGATGATGAGTAAAAAGATTTTGAAGCATTCTTGTTTTTATTGCAGTAAGCTTATCAATGTAGCAGTTGCTGGTACAATTGATGAAAGAGCTATCAATACTAAGAGGATACTCAATCCATGGGAAAGGAATGAAAACCATACACTCTGCCTCAATTCTGCAAAGGCAATTGGGTGTACTGTGGTGAATATAGGCACCCAAGACTTTATTGAAGGAAGGGTATGTGCCATTTCCACGTTTTGATTCAGCAATTTCTCTTATTTAACTGGATTTTCTTGATAATCTTATGACTTTTTAATAGATGATAATAGTCTCTTCTTTGGTTTCAATTTCATCAGCGCCATCTCGTGCTTGGGATGATTTCTCAAATCATTAAAGTAAGATTCTTAAGCTTTTTCCCTGAATTTAATTTAATTTTTTTTTACTGATGATGCATTTATGATCAACAATTTGAACTATAGGTGCATCCAGTGATGCAAGTATCCATCCTCAGCTTTGCTATCATAAATAAAGTGATGCATGCTTTTACACCTCTTTATACATTGTTTAACCTTTCCCAATGGCGTTGCTATTTTTTTAGATACAACTCTTGGCAGACCTAAACTTGAAGAAAACACCTCAGTTGCTGGAATTAGTTGATGACAGTAAGGTATATATAGTCTTTTTTAGAAATTGTATTTTCATCAACTATCGGTTTAAATTGTATGACATATACTCCTTTTTGAAAAACAGGATGTAGAAGAGTTGATGAGTCTACCACCAGAGAAGATCTTACTCAGGTGGATGAACTTCCTGCTGAAAAAAGCAGGGTACAAGAAAATAGTCACAAATTTCTCTTCTGATGTGAAGGTAAAGAGATTAGTTTTATATTGTGATAGTGGCAAACTTCTATGAGCGCTAAGATTAGTCACAGATTAGTAAAAAACTACTGTATTTTAGTCCTAATCTGCCTTCACTTCTGTGGTATCTTCAAGGCACTACATTCTGATCATGTTCATGAAAAGAGAAGTTGGCCAGATGATCCATATGTTGGTCAGTGCCATGTATTTTCTTAGAAAGATTGCATATTAGAAAACTTCATGTCCATACAAGTATGATCTGACTAGAAAAAACAACATTTTATTAGTATATTATTTGAGTTGAAGTTGAAATGGTTTTCAATTTATTCATGGTTGAATTTAAAGAAGGTGAAGTTGCTGTGTAACAGGTGAAGTTCTTCATCAGAAAAATTCTGATGAATTGCCAAGTATCCTAGTTTTTCCTGAACTTGTAGAAACAGTGATTCTAGGATTCACGTGTGATTTTATTCTGACACATCTCTCTTTGCTGATGCTAATATAGATGTCAGTAGTTCTCTTCCTTAATTTGGCACACGATTGCAGAATGACATCAATAAAAATTATACAATTGTAGAATGACATAAATAATCAACTCAGAGGCTTATGCAATTGCAATTATCCTGATACTTGACCGTTGATATGGTTTCTGCAGGATGCAGAGGCTTATGCTCACCTTCTTAACGTTCTTGCACCTGAATACAGTAATCCATCTACATTGACAGTAAAGGATCCATTGACAAGGGCAAAGTTAGTTCTTGAACATGCAGACAGGATGGGTTGCAAGAGATACTTAACTGCAAAGGACATTGTTGAAGGTTCCCCAAATCTTAACCTTGCCTTTGTTGCTCATATTTTCCAACACAGGTGAGAATATAGGCCCTTCTTCAAGAAATGAATTTCATTTCAAATGGCTGTAATTCACCAGCAGAAATTTGGATTGTTTTTCTTACTATTCACCACCTTTAAAGAGCCAAAAAAGCATACTCTAATTACTGTTTCTTTCCTGCAGGAATGGGCTGTCAACACAGACAAAACAGATATCTTTTCTCGAAACTTTACCAGACGACACTCAAATCTCTAGAGAAGAAAGAGCATTTCGCTTCTGGATGAATAGTCTTGGGAATTCAACCTACATTGACAATGTGTTTGAAGATCTCAGAAATGGGTTAGTATTTGCTTAATATATAGAGTACGTTTAATCACAAGTATCATGGCAAGGCTCCTCATCCAAATCTCTTGACACAAATAGGTTATAGTTTATTCAACTGTCCTGGATTCTGGCTTAATAATATCCATGGTTTCTTATCAGAACTTCTTGGTCAAATAGTAAGTTCGAAATATTTGTGTAACACCTCAATCAGAAGCTGAAGTGAAACTATTTGTTGCTCTGCAGGTGGCTACTTCTAGAGACCCTTGACAAGGTTTCACCAGGGATTGTTAATTGGAAAGTTGCAAATAAACCTCCTATCAAATTGCCTTTCAGAAAAGTAGAAAATTGTAATCAAGTTGTAAAAATAGGAAAACAGTTAAAATTTTCCCTGGTTAACATTGCTGGAAATGACATTGTGCAAGGAAATAAGAAGTTAATATTGGGTATGTACTCTATTCTACACTTACCCTCCTTTTTTGTTCTGAATCCCAGTGTGCTCAGTCAGTTTTTTATTCATACTAATGCTTGGAATTCTTTAGCTTATCTGTGGCAGCTGATGAGATACAACATTCTCCAACTTCTAAAGAACTTGAGATTCCATTCCCATGGAAAGGAAATTACAGATGCGGATATTTTACAATGGGCCAACACGAAAGTCAGCAACTCAGGAACCCAAAGTCGCATGAAAAGTTTTAAGGTGTGATTCTATATCTGATTTCATTGCATATAAGATACATTTAGAATTAGCTACTTTTTCAAGGCTCAACTAGGCCTGCTAGGTTGTTTTGATTACAGTAGTACATCATTAGTTATTTTGGCTGTGAAGCCTCGTGCACATATGAAACATTGGATGTTGTTATGTTACAACCAATGTACTTGAAAGTCGGCCTGCTTCGAAAAAGCAATCACAAAGAATGGTAAGTGCTACGAACTTTCACCTTACCAATCTCTTTCGAGATAGAGGCAAAGGCGAAGGCACCCGTCTGACCTGAAACTAAGGAACTTGCTTTAGATCGGTTCATTTGGAGGCAATTTTGCTACATCTTTTTTGTTCTCTCCCCCTAGTTAAGAAAGTCCTGAATAGAGTACGGATCCGTTTTTCTTATTGCTGCGTGCACTCTGCATGTTACTTTTGTTCATGCAACTGTTTCTATTTTTAAGTGTGCGAAACTGGCATCTTGCTTTAACAAGATTGTGCCATAGACATCCTAGGGAATTATAGTTGCAGCACAAAACTGATAATTTACTTGCAAGATCTAGTACTGGATTATACAAAGATGCAAGAAAAACATGTTTGCCTTGGATGTTACAAGCTTTCCCTTTCAAAACTCTTCAGGATAAAAGTCTGTCAGATGGCATCTTCTTCCTTGAGTTGCTGAGCGCTGTTCAGCCTAGAGCAGTAAATTGGAGTCTGGTAACGAAAGGAGTAACTGGTAAGCTTTCTTCTAATTGTATGTTGCTGAAGTTTTTCAAATGTTCTTTACTCCTCTTTTCTCTCACTTCACTGGTTTAATTTCATTGAAATACATTTTAGGGTGTGATTATACTCAAATAATACTCATTGTATTTTGTTTCCACAAAAATTTGGGAGCGATGCAGATGACGAGAAAAAGATGAATGCCACCTACATCATCAGTATTGCAAGGAAGCTAGGATGTTCTATATTTTTGCTTCCCGAAGACCTAACTGAGGTAATTTCCTTCTTATCCTTCAGTACTTGTTTGCATTAGGCATATGCTTCATGTCTAACAAGTTTGCCCTGTTTTCGTTTTCAGGTAAATCAGAAGATGATTCTTACGTTGACAGCAAGCATTATGTATTGGTATTTGAAACAACCTGTTGATCAGGATAAATCATCTGGAACTTCTGATAGTGAGACCATCTCAAACTCAACGTTGGATGATTCTGCCTCTGAATCATCAATAGAAGAGAATGGGAACCTATGAACAGACAACAAACACATGCTAAACTTATATATATATATATATATACATTCCTGCTGATCTTTTCCCATCCTTTTGTGTATTTGGTTGCAAAGATCTCTTTGTATGACATTTTAGGAACCGGAACCATTTAAAAGGGCAAATTTTGCTGAGCTGAGAAAGCAAGTGCAGTTATGAGATTGTAAAATGCACTTGTGAGATTGTAAAACCTCTCAGTTGTTTTCATGCTTTCTCGCCTCTACTCAGGCGTCCTGGAAAATGGGCTGCCTTTTTTAACCACATAAACGTGCTTGAACTGCGCCAGCACCAAGTTAACAAAGTTCTCTAATCGGGTTTCTGGGCATCGAAGAGAAGCTGTGAGCTCAGGATTCCAAGCCGACCACCTTTCTATTCGTGGCGAACATAATTTTCTTCAATAATTTTCTTATGACACTGTTTTTCTCAAGGCTAAATGGCAAAAATCATTCATGAATTCTCGATCGAACTCAGTTCCTAACCCCCCCCCCCCCCTTTTTATTCTTCTTATATTCTGATTTAGTTACATTAAGTTTTCAAGTAAGATTTATTTGAAATTTCGAAGTTTCAAATCCTTAATGACGAGAATTCATAACTTTCAAATCGTTGTCGTTTTCTAGTTTTTTCCTCGGCAAAATCGTCTTGGCATCCCCTGAGCTGAAACTATCCTCCGTGTATTTAACAAGTGTTCTAAATCAAAATATACCTTGAGAAATAAAAAAACTAATAGAAAACATCTTGGATTTTTTTTAAAAAAAAACCCATTAATGAACCCACCATTTTCATAAAACACAAGATAGTAACTAATTAGGATAGGATGGTTCATAAAACACAAGACATAGTAACTAATTAGGATAGGATGGTTTTAGGTCAGATTATTTTTAGTTAGTTTAGAATCCATTTGTTATTTCATTTTGAAAAAATTTAAAGTTTTTTTTTTATTTTTTTTACTTCAAATTATTTTTTAATATTTTCACATTATTTTGATGTGCTAATATTAAAAATAATTTTTTTTAAATAAAATAAAATATTATTTTAATATATTTTTTTAAAAAAAACAACAAAAATATCGAATCCCAAACAAACAATAATCTCACCATTTTCATAAAACACAAGACATAATAATTAATTAGAATAGGATGGTTTTAGGTCAGATTATTTAAGTTAGTATAAAGTTTGTTTGTTTTTTCATTTTGAAAATACTTTAAAAGAAACTAAAACTTTTTATTTTAAATTATATTTTTATTATTTTTAGCTTATTTTAATATGTTAATGTTAAAAAAATATATAAAAAATATTATTTTAATATATTAAAAAAAATACTTAAAAAAACAACACTATAAATTTATATTCAATTCAGATCACTGAGCACTTAACTATCACTATGCACTTAACCTAGATCCAAGCCCATCGGATATTCAAAATACCCGTATATATTTGATTTTTTGTCTTTATATTTCTTTTCTTTTTATTACTTTATTTCCTTCCTTTTCTTCTTTGTTATTTGGACCTTTTGTCGTCGAAAATTAAATACAATAGGCAAATTCCTTTGCTATTTTTTTTCTTTTGAAATCAGAATGATTTAAGGTTTTGAATTTGGGTGTCAGAATTACATGTCTACAGTAGCTCTTGCCCACCTTTTATTATGTGCATTAAATCTCTCTCTCTCAAGTAAAATAGATCCTTGGAAATAAATCGCTGCTCCCAAGATTTTGTTTTTTTTTTTTTATATATAATTGAGGCTGCATACACAACATGATTAAGTTTTTGTGAAAAAATATGTTCATTTTTTTTTTAGAAAAATTATAACTCGATTCAAATAAATACAAGTATCGAGATAATAAATTAATTTAAATTAACTTGAATTAATTAAAAATTCATCATTTTATTTAATTTTTTAAAATTAAAACCAAGAGTATAAATTAACTAACTCTCGGTTGATTTAACTTGAGATTGATTTTTTTAATTCTCAGCCTAGGTCACATCTGACTTCAGCCATTAGATTAAATTTAGAAGTATTGACGAGATTATTTTTTAAAATATTTTTTATTTGAAAAAAAATATTAAGATAATTTTTTTTTATTTTTTTAATATTAATACATCAAAATAATATATAAAAACAATAAAAAAAATTTTAATTTTTTAAAAAAACACTTTTAAAACGTTAAAAATAAACATAAAAACTTTCAGAAAAGCTCATCAAACTAAAAAAAAATTGTTGTTTCAATAAATTCTTTTTGTAATCTTAATGATCTAAATATAAAAATATCTAAAAAAAAATAAGCCACAGCAAGAACAAATTGCTCCAATTAAAAAAAAAATGCATGCTAAATATTAAGAAAATATACCAAGAAAAAATTCAAGCATTAATCTTTAATAAATAACTTGGTTTCTCAACAGTAATGATAAACATCAAGAAAATATGATAAATCTTTTCATAAAAATACACGAAACCTGATAAATTAATAACCTCGACTTAAATTCGAAGTTTACATAATATCTATTTATAGAGGTTTAACTGTATTTATTAAAAAGTAACGCCACAAAGCACAAATTCTTTATAGACAAAAATGGCCTGTTCTCAAGGACTGATGATAAACACAATTTCAGCATATTTAATTATCATAATATTTAAGGACAAATTCTCAAGAATTAGTGGCTAAATAATGACTTAAAATACACATTAATATAACAGAAAAGTACTGTAATCAATCCACTACACTGCCTCAGCTAATGAGAAACAGCTAAAAAAGGAGCTAAAACATGGTGTAAGAGGAGAGCTTAGAAGGGAGTACCAATTTCACTCCTTGTTTCATTAGGGCTGTACAAAGCAGACCTGTTTCTTGGTCTATTCTCTTCCAACTGCTTCACAACTTCATCCATGGTTGGTCGAACCGACGCCACCGGGGCGCAGCACCCCATTGCAAGTTTCAGTGCCTGAACTAACCCTTCTTCCATTGGACTCCTTACCCCCTTTAAAACCTCCAAATCAAAAACCTCCATTGTTGTTTCCTCTAAGACTGCGACTTTCACCATCGAAGGCAGGTCTGCGAAATCGTTGCTTCTTCCATTTTTTCCAGGTTTCTTGCCTATCAAAATCTCCAGCAAAAGGATTCCAAATGCATAAACGTCTGTCCTAGAATTGCATTTCTTCATCCTTTGAAGCTCCGGTGCCTTGTAGCCATCAGTTTTCGCAAGTGCCACGATTTCATCAGCTACTGTTGGGATCATTAGCTTGTCAAGTCCAAACTCGGTAAGCCTAGCAACAAAAAATTCATCCACAAGCACATTTTTTGACCTGACATTCCCATGGGTAATTGGTGTCTCAAGACCTGTATGAAGGTATGCTAGTCCTCTAGCTATAGCCAATGCAATCTTGTGCCTTCTAGCCCAGTTCAGCACTGGTTTTCCTGCTTTGGCCTCTGCAATTAACCAGATGCTTAAAACAAGAGTAATGGATCTGTATTTCCTAATGTTCAAACAGCACTAAACGTATCCAATAATGCAAAAAATTATGCATTTTCCTGCTCTAGTTTCTACAATTATCTATTTAGAAAGGCCCCTTGGGAGATTTCAAAAATTTGATGACATGAGGATCGCAGAAGATCCACCATTCCAATATTGAGGGTGCCTCAAAGGGGTGTGTTACAAGTACGGAGGCTATTCTTACTGAAACAAATTTTGTTTTTAATCGGTGTCGGCGAGAGCATCAAACCATGTAATAACTCATTTTTTCTTGATTTAGTATAATATAAATGGTAATATGGAGAAATGTCTGGGAACAAACAGAATTTTGTGCTTGAACAAGATTGTCTTACAATTCAAGGCCTTAATGACAAAAGGCCTTAGTCCTAATGAACTGTGTTTCTACCAGCCAAAAGAAGCTGTGCTTTCAACAAGTGTATGACAAAGGAACATGAATATATAAACGCAGAGGAAAGGCCGAAGATGTGCTTACCATGTAAGAGGTCGTGTAGGGTTCTATTTGGAAGATAGTCATAGATGAGTAGCTTCTCCCCTCTCTTCCCCTGATAGAAAGCTCTCAGAGGAAGTAAACTGTCATGCCGAATCTTCCCCAATTGCTTTATCACTGGAAGACACGAACTTCTATCCTTGCAACTGCCTTCCCTCATCAACCTCAAAGCAATTGTCCCCCCATCAGCAAGCTTGGCCTTATAAACAGTCCCATAACTTGTTTTCTCCATAACTTGTCCTGTCGCATTCAACACATCCTCCAAAGTCAAATGCTCACCGCCTTGAAACAAAATTAGTTTCCCTTCCCCACCTACGCCACCAACACCACCAACACCACCAACTCCATCATCTCCGCTTTCCTCCTCCATGTCATCGTCGCTATCTCCCATCCCCTTCCTCCTTTTGTTTTGCATATAACCAATTAACAGTGAGGCCAAAACTACAACTCCAGTCATTAATCCAATCACAATGCCAGCAATTGCACCCGGGCTCAATCTAGAACTTCCACTACAACTTCTTAAAGGTAGCCCACAAAGACTGGGATCATTCCCTTCAAAAACCTCCACACCAAACTTCGTTTCACCAAAAAAAGGCAATACTCCACTGAAATTATTGTGTGAAAGATTCAACTTTTCAAGTTTTAAACCAGTTAAAGTCTCAGGAATTGGACCCGAAAACATGTTACCGGAAAGATCAAGCTCGTTTATACCTTGAAAGCGAGTAACAAATTCAGGGAAACTCCCTGAAAACTTGTTGCTACCCAAATCAAGAAACTGCAAATTATTGCAAGTTGTGTTGGGCAATGCTGGTTCAGGAAGAGACCCGGTAAGTGAATTACCATGAAGCCTGAGTGAAACTAATCTATCACACAAGTTCCACACCGATGGAGCTAAAGCCCCACTAAACACATTGTCACTCAAATCAATATCTGAGAGTGAAGAGCTGTAACCAAGCTCAAGAGGGATGGTTCCACCCAGTGAATTAATGTTAAGATACAAACTTTGAAGCATAGAGAAGCCACCGAGCTCTCTAGGAAGTGAACCAGTGAGATTAGCAGATGGTAGCTGTAGAGATAAAAGGTGCAAAGAGGGGTCTTTATAGAGTGAAAGATTAGTCCATTGTGGTGCTGAAAGGTCAATACAAGAGAGAGGAGAGCCATTAGAGAAGACCCATTTGAGGCCTCTCCATTGGCATAAAGGCACAGAGGAGTTCCATGAAGAGAGCAAGAGGTTTTCAGTGTTACCTTGCAGTGAAGCTTTGATCTTTCCAAGCAGAAGCTCAACATCTGTTGAAGCAGAAAGTAACAAAGACTGAGTGGGGGAAGCAGAGAAGCTTATGCTGATTAAGGTGTAGAAAATGTAGATAGAGTAAAGTTTCAAAACCGCCATGAATGAAGCAGAGGGCAGACAAAGAAGATGAAGAAGAAAGGTAAGAGTGATGGTGTGGTTTTTGAGGAGTTCTATGAGAGAAGTGTCCTCTTTTTGGGAAAGCTGACACAGTGTTGACTATGAGTAAGCTTTTTGTCTACTAATTCTACGGTCAAGATTTATTTCCTTGTAAATATGAGATTGAAGTTGATTTTCGAAATTCGTATGACATAATATTTTTTTATTTTTATATAAATATGAGTATTCAGTTTAGTTTATAATTTTATAAACCTGAAATTAATAATTATATAAATTTTTTACTTAAATTTATAATTATTTAAAAATAAATAAAAAATTTAACCAGTCGATATTTTTTTATTATGTAATCTCTTTTTATTATTATTACTGACCGTTGATATCACAAGAACAATATGATGAACAAACGGTGGAGGCAATAGGAAAAAGGTGGAGCTGAAAACAGCATGCTGTATGGATAAATTATTGTGTTTGCTCTTTCTATATTGTCTATCAATTCACTGCACGCTCTGCTTTGGAATTGCCAGATTTTTATTTTATTATTATTATTATTATTTTCTTCTTGGCTCGCATTCAATTGGAAAAGCTAGGCTGGAACCACCGAGTATTGTCTCGTCAAGGTGATGAAGTTGAAGGGGAGGACTACCTTAGTTTTTGTCGCACCTTTGATCATCACCCTACATCTATGTTACATGATCTTTTACCATCAATCATCGGTGGTGGGAGATGATGAGGCAGCTTGATTTTTTTTTAAGAAAAAAAACATGTTCTTGCATCAAGTAGATGAATTAAGATTTTCTTTATAAATTATCCTTAATGCTAATTGCAAGGTTTGAAACCGAAAGAATTAAAATAAAATACACTTCTTTTACTATAATAATAGATATTATTAAACTCCACCGGTTTAAATCTTGAGTTATGAGTTAGGTGGATTAATACATGTTAATCTAAAATAAAATTATTTTAACTTTTTTAAATAAATTTAAATTGATATTATTTTGAATTTTCTTAAAAAAATCAAATTAAGTTTCAACTAGATTGCAAGTTGCTTGCCAAATTGACAGTGTTAACCCCCACTCAATTTAATTTGCAATCTAGCTCAAACTAAGTTTTGAATTAACAAATCATCAAGTTGATTCACAAGGTGAAGCTGTGTTTAGTATCATTGTTTTAGAATCATGGTGTTTGTTTGTTTTTGTAGTTAATTATTTTTGCCTGATTTTTTTTATATGCTTTTAGATGGTGTAGATATATTAATGTAAAAATATATAAAAATATTATTTTAAAAATAAAATATAAAAAATAATATTTCAATTGAAAATTACATTTAAAATCACACGAGCAAGCTCGAGCCTTGATACTGATGAGGTGCATAGTGGAGATTTTCATGTGGAGGCCCAGATGCCTGTGGGCAGTCTAGAAAAGCAAACTGAGGAAGGAAAAGAAAGAAAAAGGTGAATCTATGCCCGGTCCAAAGCTGAGACGTGAAGGGGGGCCCTTGAAGCAACATCATCTTGAAAACCTTTATTTATTTATTTTGTAATATGTAAATAAAACAGTGAAATGATGAAAAGCTCTGTTCATGCGAGAGCCACCGGTTAATCATATATATTCCTCTTGTGGGTCTCCCTAAGAAAGTGATTATATCACTGAAATTCGGTAATTATTCTCTTTAATGGCAGTCTTAATGCTTTGCAGGTGTCTGAGGTTAAAAAGCAAGACCAGCTTTGGTAACAGCATGCTTGTTTTAAAGTTCAAAATTCTCTTGAGAAAATCTCCCTTCGACCTAATTTTTTAATGGCGTGCAGGACTTCCCATGTTAATGCTACGCAGCTATGCATACCCACTGTTCCATGAGAGGGAGAGGATTTTTAATAAATGGTTCTTGGCTTTTTGCCATTTTTTCTCTGGGCATGGCTGCTTTTCTTGACATTTGTGTACATATGTTCATGTTGGGTGTCAAATTCATTGATAGTTTGTTCGTAACTGTAAGAGATTTTAGTCAAATTTCATGTTCCAAAACTATTTTAAGTGTTAAAAAATGAATTTTAAATAGAATTCAGTATCTAAAAATAGTACAAAAATAAATTATATATAAATTTTTCTGGGTTACTGCCATTAAAGATGAGAAATTAATGTTAAAACCACCTTATATATATATCTCGAAACTCCCTCTCTTGTTCATCCCCTTTTCTAGTCTATTCTGACAAGCAAAGTCAAGATAAAAAGGGCCAATGCATAGCCTTTTTCCAAGAGCTTCAATGAAGCGAAGGGGAAAATAGGGAAGGAGTGGTTGAGTTATCATGAAATGATGCCTGTGTTTAGGTAGGATATGGAAGAAGCATGTTTGTTGACATTTTACTATTTCAACTCACGCCGGTCCACTGAAATCATTGGTCGCCCTAACCATCCCCTATTATTTGTTTTTAAAAAAAAATTGCGAGAAAAGTTAGTGCAAGCTAACAAAAAAAATAATTGATTTGGAAGTTCTTGATGTCGTACAATGCCAATCTTATCATGTTTTTAATATCCTTTATTTTATTTTTATTTTTGATGTTTTCATATTATTAATATTTTAGTATAAAAAATTAATTTAAAAAATATATTATATTAATGTATTTTTAATAAAAAATAACATTGAAAAACATCTACCACACTCTCAAATAAAAAAAATAAGTGATGCAGTCGATTTGTAAAAACTGAAAGTTCCGAGCATTTAGGTAAGGATCTAACACAACTAGATGAGGATCTGACCCAAACACTTAACATATGTTTTTATAGGTCAGCAAGATAAGTTTAGGTCCAAGAGGAGATCAGATTATATTAATAATTTAAAATGAAGATAACATGAGATCCGACTATTGATTCAAACTTAAATTTTCAAGGTGATTTTATAACAATTTTCATATTAGAAGCGAGTATATTATTTATCCGACTGTTACATCTCTTGTAATTAAAAATGAGGCTTGAATGTTACTGTTTGGGCTAATTTTATTATTTTTTTCCGAGGTTTTTTAGATTTTTTTGTTTTAATTTTCTTTATGCTTACAAAATTCTAATTGTTTTTTAGTAGAAGTAAGATTTTCTGTTATATTTATAAGTCTTGTTATCCTTTAGAAAGACAAATTTTATTAATTTTATTTTTAAAGAAACAAATTGCAAATTTAGGATTTTCATCTTAATTTTTTTTACACATTAAAATTACTGTGTTTTTTTGTGTTATTACTATCCTAATAGATTATGCATGTATCAGTTTTTGACTAAAAACTGGAAAATTCATTTTTTTTCCTTTTTTGGTTGTATTTTTCAAGGAATGTAATCCAATCATTTATACAGATCGCTGCACAAATCATATTAATGTATTTATTAATTAGTACTAGTAATTAGTAAACTACTGCTGATGGAAGATGGCAACAATTCACCAACAGTCCATACAAGAACATGAACGTTCTCGAAATGATGTCTCTGACAAGATTATAAATCCTTGACAATATCCATGTATCACCCCCATCAAGCTCAATCCAGCAAAATCCAAGGTCTTTCCTTTCACCCATTTCCTTCATTTTAAGCCGCACCTCGGCAATCCCCTCCCAATTCATGTCTTCACAAACATACTGGAGAGAGCCATATAAGATCACATCTCAATGTTGCCATGTATTTTACAAGCACTAAGCAAGGCCTTCATGATCACATCATCCGGTTTAAGAGGTATGTCAAGCATAAGCTTTTCAGCCTCGCCTAAAATTCAAGAGCCCCTAACAGCAAAATCGCATGAAGAACACTAACCAAAGACATAATTTGGAGACAATCTCCCAATTGCATACAACGAAACATCTCCATTGCCTCCATAAAATGTCAATTCTGTGCATATCGGAGATCATCGCATTCCATGAAACCAGACTTTTGTTAGGCATACTATCAAAGGAATCCCTAGAAGCTATAAGATCCTCCATCCTCGTATACCCATCAATGATCACATTCCATAAAACACCATTACCCTGTACCTTCCTCTTGTCTCTCACCAACTTGCTATAATAACCAAATTCAAAGAAATGCTTGGAACACAAAACATGAGCATCTTTCAAGGCCCCCACATATAATTACATTCTAAAGAGATTACTAAGAACAAACTCATCACTGACCAATCCTGCTTTCACAATAAACCCATGAAGCTGTTTTCCTTCTTCCACCTGGCCAATTTTGCACAGGCTTTTAACACACAAGGGAGCGTGAATTTATTGGCTTCCACAAGACCATCGGTAAGCATGTGGAAAAAAAAAATACAGTAATGCCTGTTGACATGACGAAGATGATCATCATCAGTCTCAGCTAAAGCTCTAATGATAGTATTCCAAGAGAAGCAATTGGGCTCACGAATTTGGCTAAAACATTTGCGTGCATATTTGATGTTGTGATGAGAAGAGAGGGATAGAAATTTTGATTAGCAAACCAAATCAATCTGATTCATAACAACAGTTTAATATGTAGTTCCCAATCAAATAAACTTGAATTTTTCAGTTTAAGTCACGCCTGACTCTTTTTTGGACCTTAATCTGAGTCCAGCATAATTTATAGTGTCCTGTTTCACTCGGATGCAGCATTTATCAACTCTTCAAGCAACATGGATTTAACTATGCAGGGATGAGGAGTGGCAGTGCTTGTTGGTGTGCCAAGGAAAGGTGCAGTCTTCATGACTAAGACCATCAATGCTCAACGAAAGAACAGTTGAGGAGGGCAGCTTTCTTTGGGAATTATATACCAAGTACTGACCTCCCATCCGTGCACACACAAGGTAACCAACTCCCTTGCTGTCACAGGTTTTGGGCTTTCATTTATAGTAACATCATTAACCACAGAGGAAAAGGTCCCGCAGAAGTTGGAATTGGAAAAAAAATAGAGTTTTCATGTGCCATCATGAGTCAAAGAATAAAAGGAACAGCCATGAGGCTCAAAAGAAGATAATTTGGTGGCCAGTAGGAAATGCACAGTGGATTAAGACTCGATGAGGACACGCATATGCCTATTTCCAGGTGAATCAAATACAGTCCATGCCTTTCCAAGTAGGCAGAAAATGACATTAACAGTGTCGCTTTCTGCATAAATATAAGCAAACAGAAGGCTATTATGAATGCAGAAATGTGCATATCTATAGAATTTCTTTTAATTTCAAAAAGCACTTCTTGGGGTACTGGTTTAAGCCAAACCAGAACTTCACTGCTCAGGAATTTTGAAGCCTATCTAGAAAACAAAAGGATTGAATCTACTTTAAACAAAAGAACAATTTCGGTTGCATTTATATATAATATCTCTTCCTATTTTAAACGCATGCCCAATTCTAGAGCGCCATGCTTCATGCATAGAAACTTGATGATTGGATCACTTACTCCTAAAACCTTCACTTGTACTTTTCCATTATTCTTCTTGCTTCTTCTTCAGGGTCCTCTAAAGTGGTACCACCACCTCCTTTTGGCCCTTGGTCCTTGTTCAAGGCAATGAATGTGAAGTATACGAGTCCCATCGTAGCCTGTTATTCAAGAAGAAAGCAATACTTAACAACGTTAAAAACATACTGCGCAAACACGCTTCAGTAAAACCAACCAACCTCCCCCCCTGGCAGAAACAAACATTTGTCCAGATGGTTGTAAGAGTATAAGTGTATAGCAGTGAAAATTGAAAAGCACATAAAATTTCATTACTCAACAAGGCTTTTGATCAACGGATATTTTTTAAGACATGCACATTCTCTGGGACTGGATAATTTTCTGGCACCTGGATCAAAACTCGGCAACAAAAGCCAACATCTCTCTACAACCCAATCAAATGTACCCACACAGTCACACACATACACATTCATGACTGTCCCTTGACCCATAGATCAGTGGTATCTCACTGATGGCTCGGAGCCAATCACAAGGAACAATGAAGCTTCATAGGGTCTTTATGTCCAGGCCCGCTTCTTCACAGACATGTCTGTTTCACCTAGTCTCTCTCCGAGATAGTGCCCAAATCGTTAGGCCTTTTGTGCAGGTCAGAACTTAATCGACAACGAATTTCGCTACCTTAGGACCATCAAAGTAGATTATTGACATGTCTTCATTCATTATATTTAAACCCCAACATAAGAAATTGGATATGATTTTATATCAATCATCAACACCCAACTTCACAAGAAGCAAAAACAGAGAACATACCAGCGCAAAGAAAACTGTTGACAGGAATGATTTTAGCAAAAACAGCGAAACTGCCAATACAACAAATGTCACCGCAACCCTTGCTATCGGTCTCGGTACAGAGTTCTATAAAAAAACAGAACATAAAAATACATTAAATTAGACAAAAAAAACCATCCCAAAATCGAAAAACCAGAGAACACAAAACTTACAGGCACAAGATTGGTCCCTGTCTCGATACCATCCTTCCCAACCTTCCATACTGTCTGAACAACTAATAATTCACAAACCCTCAAATCACAATCAGACCACAATTATCAAGTTACATCTAAATATAAAAGGGGGGGAAATGCTGACCTTTTAAGAAATTAGACTGTGCAGCGAAGACTACAACAGGAGCTGAGCGAGGATTCTTGGTTCTGGGATTCTTGACTCGCAAGTTTGGAAGTAGAGATTGCTTCTTGAGGTTTAAAAAGGAGTTTTCATTTAGGGTTTGGTTTTTATAACGTTTTGGAGAGGAAAGTGGAAAGGGGGAACTTAGATTATTAGTATGAAAAAGAATAAGTGAAGGGGCAGCCATGAATTGCTTATGGTGTTTAGCTACGACTTGTACAGCACTGTACAAAGTTATAGCTGACTGGCTGGCATTGGAAACTCTCTCGCAGCCTCACAAGCTTGGAGGTAAGGGTCCACAGGAACTAGATATCAGTTCGGCTCATCCATGAAATTGCAGCATCTGCTAGCTATTTGACCAGCGTATTGCCGCGGGTCAATTGTTTTTTTTTTCTTTCAAAAACAATGAATATGAGTTTATCCACATCTTGATGAACATAAAAAAATTTCCATAATATTTATATGTATATCTAATTAATTAATTAATTTGATATTTAATTAAAAGATAATTAAAATTAAGATATTTAACTTTATTATATGATCATATACTCAGTCAAATATAATAATTTTATTTTTTTAAATAAATATTTTATTTAATTAAATGATTATTCATGTCAATAAAAGATAACAAAAAATCATTAACATAAACAATTTAATAAAACCATGAAGCTCTACTATAAAACAATCCTTGAATAGTAAGATTTTTAAAAAATAAATTAAAATCAATTTTACGTTGAATGATAAAATAAAAAAATATCAATTTAAAAAAACTAAGAGAACCCAGACAAATCTCCTAAACCTTAATATCTGAAACTAGCAACTCGTGAATTCTTATACCCGAGCTTAATCAAGAAGGTCAATTCCAAACTAATTTAAGGTTAATGATGAAACAAAAAAAATTAATCTAAAAAATTTGTCAAAGGGAGAAAAATAAAAATAAAAATAAAAATAAAAATAAATAAGAATCATGTTTGATAGGAAAAAAAACTTAAAGATGATGAAATTAGACATAATAAAAATTAATTTTAAAACTTATCTAAAAAAACAAATAAAAAAATAGGGACCAAACGTGAAAGATGAAAAAAAATAAAGGGGGATGAAATAAAAAAAAAATTCTAATTTTATAAATTATTCAAAATAAAATAAATAGTAATAAAAAGAATAGGAACCAAATCCGAAGAGATTAAAAACTGAAAGGTTTCTTTGAGATTTTGAATGTGCAAGCATGAAAATCAAGGAAAGACAAGAAGGGAGGAAAAAAAAGACCACGACACTAAATCGGACGGTCATTGGCCACATACACACTGCCTCCTCGTTGAGGCGACGTTAAGACGATTAGAATGCTGCCGTTGGAGGTGGCATTTGACCACCAAACGACCTCACATGCGTCTCCTAAAAGGCATGATGATTGTCAATGTACATATGCTAGCTCATTGCAAGCGTCAACATTTGTTTTCCATAATATTTGTATATATCAAATCACACAATTTCTCAGCCAACCTAATAATTACAAAAAAGCTTGAATGCAAATAAAAAAATAACCTTGAACATAAAATATAGAAAATTCAATTTCAAGGGCATGTAAGTCATTTTACTTTTTATCAAAAATTAAAAAAAAAAAGAGACAAAAACACTCTTAAACGTAAGTTTTAAAAACTTTTGAATATGAGAGTATAAGAGGCATTTTACCATGCATTATAAAAATAAAAAGATGTAATTCTCCCATTTAAATTTTGAAATGATGGACCATTATAAAATTACAAAATTACCCCTAATAGCATGTTTTCTTGATTTTGTTTTTAAAAGGCAAAATAAATATTTCACCTCAAACTTCAAAATAGCCATCCATGTCCTCTGTCTTTTCATTTTTGTCTTGTCTATTTCAACCTTACCCTCCTCTAACAAATTAATCTAAATTAACCTATAATTTGGTCTTATAAAGGCTAAATAAATAAATAAAAAGGATAGAGAAAAAAAAAACTATAAATAGTGTGTCCACAATGTTTTATAAAAGGATTTAAAATGTATTTTGCACAATGAATCCCCCACCATTTTTAGTATTTTTTACTAGATTGGTGGTTCGTGTAGTGCTGCAGGCAAAACCAATTTTGTTTTAACAAGAAAATAGAGTTCAGGAGACAGTAATATTTTTAAAGAAGTAAGAGAAATTTGATAATCCAGTTAAATCCAGATTAATTTAATAATACAATAAAAAATGAGATAACAATAAAAAATAAATAAATAAGAAATATTTTCTTGGGTAAAGCTAGGCTAACATGTGACCCGTGACCTGAACATGAGATATGTTCAGATTACACGTCTATCATGTGTCCTAGGTCATGATATCAGGATAATTCGATAGGAAAATAAATTGATGATAAATAGAAACAAAACTGGAAAATCAAGAGATAAATGTAGATTAAAATATTTAATATTACAACACGATTCATTTACCTGATTGTATTTAATAAATTTATTTGTAATAGATTCAACACACACATAAAATTTATTGAATATAATAAAAGAATAAAAATACTATGCAAAACTTCAGATATTAAAAATATTATATAAAAATTAATATTTTTAATTTTTAAAAATAAACCTAATCTATATAAAATATATATAAAAAAACCATAGATAAATCATACTAACCTCTTTAAAAATTAAATACAATCAATATAATTAAAAAATAATCGCTATTTAAAAAATGTTAAATAAGCCAAAAAAAACCACATAGAAGATATATTAATTAAAATATAAACTTAAAAGTTATTTTTAAAAATGCATATAAAAAAATATGAATTCAAAAATTCAAAATTAAAAAAGAAAAAAGAAAAAAAAATGAGGCCTCACGTTGCTGGCCTGGTAAGCCCAAAATGGCCCGCTTTTATCATCTCCTGAACCTCTTGTTCAGCATCTAGTTTTGAGGATGGTGACGGGCAGCACTGTGAAGAAGGCACATATTTGATTGCTGTATGCAGGCCTCTGAAGATCCCTCTTCTCTGTCTTCAGCCGTTTCCTGTACTGTACCATTTGCCGAAAGAATTTTAATCTTCCTTTTACTCTTACGTAGGGCCATTTTGTGTGTCCTGGTTTGAGCTTTCGATACTTGCAGCTTGGTTATGATGTCTGTTCAGATAGAATCCTGGGGAGAACACAGTGAGGAGCTTGAATCTTGAGTCTCAAAAACCATGATCGGGTTGGGAGAAGTAGGCTGGTTTGCAATAGCCTTCTCTGTCTCAAAACTCTGTCTGTTGGTAGAACTGTCATCTTCTCCCATTAGAAGACCATTGCTGGTAGTAAGTCTTCCTTTTCTTCTATTCAAAAGCTTTTTATATGGATGAAACGTCATGATTTCTGGAAAGAGAGTCTCAATTGGAAAAGATGTAGTATATGTCTCTCAGCCCCTGTGCTGATAAAAAGAAGCATAAAAAGTATCCACTTCACTCCTGCATTCGGTCACGAAAGCAGCTTGGGCCTGACTAGTCTCAGAATCATCATCTTCTTCATCTTCCAATTGTGGGCTAAAAGAGTTCATACTTTACTCTATTGTTCCATATGCTGGGTAGTTTAGATGATCTATCTCCTGAATATTGATGATGTAGTCCCTCCCTTCCATTCTTAAGACTGTATCTTCTTTGATTGGCTTGTACATTAACTGTGTTGCAACCAGGAATTTCAGTGTATCAAGAGTGTTGAAAAGTAGGCTTATTCTATCAAAACCAAATACTCTTCCCAGAATATGCAGAATCTTCTTGATGCAAGTAACATTCAAAGCCATAATAGGAAGATTAGAAAATGTTACCCATGCTAAATGATCATTAGGGCCATCGGTCTGTGTCCATGGTCTAAGCTCATCAAAATTGTTCTTCCAAGCTCGGGTGTCCACTTGTAGCGCCGCCATCATATCCTCAGCAGAATCAAAAGAGATCAAGGCTTGAGTGCCTCCCATAAAACAGAAACCAATGAGTTGCATGCCACTGTCTATGAGTCCTCTCTTTATGCTTTTGTAGTTAACCCCATCTGATATCCTCCCAAATAAGCTAGTCTTCAACCATGCTATGTCTTCCTCAACAGCAACGTGTTGCACAATGGGTAGTGGAGAGGTCTTGCACTCTGAACTCATCGATGTTGTAGTTTCAACGGTAGGGGAGTTAGGCGCTGTGTAGGTTGTATTGCTCTCACTACTTCTGCGTAGCTTCTATTGTCCCGCTGTCTGACTGGAATGGATGCCCTTGGGGTGGCTTGTGGTCGCCTGGGGAGAGCTATGGGTGAAGGAGGTTGACGGTGGAAACGCACTGGGTTTGCTCGTAGTTTGAATGAATCGAACAATAGATCATTGAAGAAGTGAAGAAGTTCTGTTTGGGAGAACCATGATTTCATAATGACAAAACCGAATCTCCATTAATCTTTCTGGTTCTTAATTTCTCCTTGAAATGAATAAATTTATAACATCAGTACCATACTTGTAGAAAGCTCTTCTAAATAGAGTAAAGGCCACCCATCAAGGATGTCTTATAGCCAAAAGGCCTTAACACAATGCCGCA
Organism: Populus x sibirica; assembly: GCA_019202695.1. NCBI lineage: Eukaryota > Viridiplantae > Streptophyta > Magnoliopsida > Malpighiales > Salicaceae > Populus > Populus x sibirica. The sequence goes on from JAGMVL010001477.1 coordinate 413,293, forward strand.
ATTGCAGTTGATAAAGCATGATGGAAGAATGAATCATGAAATCCATTGTAATTCCCTGTAACAAGTTTGGCCTCGTGATTTCATCCTCCCAAAATGTTTTCACTACCACCATCTACATTCTAATTATGCAGTGTACAACAGAGGGGGAGAAAAACGAGAGCATGCATAGACAACAACGAGGGAGATTTCATCAGAATCTTCAAAGCACTTATTCACACAAAAACAAAGTAATAGTCAGCAGATGTGATTCCATTATTGCTCAATGCACTCAACACTTTGTTTTTATATACTAAAAAAACTTCAAAATTCAAAGCAAAACTCAATTAATTCACTACTTAATTCGGTCAAGCAGTAGGTTACATAGATAGATGGCCGCGTTATGCGCCGCAAGCCAGGCTATATCTTTTTTAAATATAAAAGAAAATTCCATGCAAAACTTGAGATTTAAAAAAATTTAGACAATTGGGTCATTGAGGTAATGGATTTAATAACCTTAACTAATCTAATAATACTTTAAAAAAAATAACAACAAATAAATTGAAAAAATTAACATCTAGCATATATATAAAAAAGTAACAATAGAAAAAAAACTCGAGTCAACTCATCAAATCTTTGACTCAGGATATGAGATCCAGAAAATTTTTAAGAAAGAAAGTGAAACAAATAATCAAATCTTTGACTCAGGATATGAGATCGAGAAAATTTTTAAGAAAGAAAGTGAAAAAAATATCAAAAGTTAATTCGTAACCAACCAAATGTTGGAAAACAAAATTTAAAAAAATATACTAAAAAAATAGAAGTCAACTAAAGCTAACTTTCTAAACTTATGATCTCGGTTATGAGACTGACCCCATATTATTGAAGATAAGCTTGAAAAAATCATGAAACAAAATTCTCAATAGACTAAATGCCAATGGATGAAATAAAAATAAAAATTAAAAACCATAATCAAAGGAATGAGGACTAAGATTTTTTGTTATATTTTTTCAAAACTCATGGATTTTATTTGCTAAATCTTTTTTAAAAAATATATAATTTTGACATTCTTGCAGAATAAAAAAATCAATCGATTCGGGTAACCCTGGTCAACTTATTCGACTTGTGACCCAGGAGCTGCTTGGGGTGAACCCCTAAGCTGGGTTTGAAAACCATGATCAAAAGAATGAGGATCCAATTTCTTCGTTAAATTATTTTTTTTTTATAAAAAACCCTATCTTAAAACCCATTGATTTTTTTTTTGTAAAATTTTGACCAAATAATCTTATTTTTTACATATTTGTAAAATAAAAAAAATTAGTTGCCCAGGTAACCCTGGCCAACCCGCCTAACCTATGACCCGGGACTTGCCCGGGGTCGACCTTCGAGTTGGGTTTAAAAATCATAATTAAAAAAATAAAAACGTAACTTCTTTATAATTTTTTTTTAAAACCCGTATAATATTTTTTTGAGGCCAAGTTGATCTAGGTAACCTTAACCAACATATTAGATTTGTGATTCACAACTTGTCCAGAGTCGGCTTTTAGATCGGGTTTAAAAACTAGAATTGAAAAAATAAGAATCAAATTTCATATTAAAATCAAATAAAATCAAACAATAAAAAATAAATATATATAAAAAAAATCACATAAGAAAATAAATGAGGGATGAATATATATATATATATAATTGTCTGTATTGGCGCGCGCACGTATATGGACAGTCAGTCATCCTCTTCGTCTTTAATTATGCTATCAAAACAAGTTACAAATACACAAGTACTAGCTAGCTAGGGTATAATTACTTGTACATTTTAAACTCTATTTAAATATAATGACAGCATCGATCCACAGCAATGCGCAAAGACTTAATTAGCTTCGACATATATACTAATTAAGTTGAGCTAGATAAAATTAAGTACAAGAACATCAACAGCAGCAAGACATTGTCCGTCGTACAGAAGGAAATATTGAACAGGAGGAGAGGCAGCCAATAACATAATATACGGGATCGACACCCCCACCAAGTGGTTATTAACAATACAATCATACATTAGTACAGGTCCACACATTTAATATATGTGCTAGCTTGAAATTAATATCCTTAAACATGGAGATCATCATATATGGCTAGTAAATAGCACCACAAGCCAACCCTCCTTTATAGTCTCGGCATTTGTGATCTGCAATCTCTACTTTGACTGAGAAACCAAAGATTACATGGTGATTGTAGCTAGAGAATCTAGGGTTTCAAACAAATTAACTAACTGCCCCAGCTGGAAATCTCACCCTCCATTTGTCCACTCATTTTCATGCATGAAGGAGAGAGAGTGTGCCATCTTCCTTGTCTCTATGATCACTTTACTGTTTGTTTTTGAGAGCCAGAGCCATTATGAGCAGCAGCTGGACAATTTGCATGCGAGTTTCTTTGCGATTTTCCTGCCCTCTTGTTCTCTGGTTTGGGCCCTGCAGGTTGCCGTACCTTCACTCCTCGGATCAACTGTGATGCGATTTGAGTTAGTGTTTATCTATCTATATCATCAGCCTAGCTAGTTAATTAAATCTTTGAAGAACAAATAAAAATACGGGATAATTATTAATATTAAAGCAATTAAGGTGCTCACTCACATATTTTCCACATTTCACATCCGAGTAGATGACTATGAAATCCCCTTCTTGGAGTCCATTTGTTCTCACAAAATCTCCTGAAATCAAGAAATATATATATTATGTATATATATGCATGCATAGAAGCAGAAAAAAGAAAGAAAGAAAGAAAAATTATCCATGAAAAAATAAGTATAATTAATTAAATCAAATAAATTTTGCTAGCTGGCTATCATATTAATACTCACCAGTGTTTTCGAGGAGATACATCCTGCTTTTGTTGTTGGGCCAAAATCTGAAACTCCACACGGAGGAAAAAGAGACACAGAGAGCAGAGATTTAACTCACAAGTATATTTGATCAGAAATCTAAAGATGAAAGAAATCCATGAATAATTAGAAAGGTTAATTAAATTAAATTTTAGGATACCTATAACGCATGTTCCAAACACGAGAAGTCCCTATATCTTCCATGGCGATGGAAATTCCATCCCTTGCCTCTAGCTCCGGGAGATGTGTTTCTGCTTCTTTCTGCTTAATTAAAAACAAAAATAAAAACCTGTAATTAGCAAGAAATTAATTAATTTATGTGTGTGTGTGTGTTGATGCCATGATTTATACCTTTGGCAACACTATCCTCCCAAGACTCCCCACATCACTCTGCTTCAACACTTTCTGAAGGAGAAACCTCAGGTTCTTCTCAGGTTTCCATCCCTAGACAAACAAACGCAGACATGCACATAAGATTTCAAAAAAAAGGTGATAAAACTCAACGTGGACAATCAAACCAACTGCCAACCTGTCGCCTCTCGGCCGCGGCCTGCCGGTGATTATTAGTCTGTGCTTGCATGGCTGGTCGATCCACCGGTGCATCCACAGTGGTGGGAGCAGAACCTCCACCAGCAGCTGTGGGCCAGTAAACCCAACTACCAGGATTAGATTGACCTGTTGGGGCACCATTGGGATCATCTGCGAGCCTTTCATGCGGATCGCCAGCGCCTTGATTTTGGTGCTGGATATTGTGATGATTCTGATTCCTGTGGTAAGACAGAAACCTTCTCTGCCTAGCCATTCTCTTCTTCCTTGCCTCTTTTGTAGCTGAGGAACCTAACCTCGTCAACCTGTTATCACCATTAGCCGGAACATACTGATATGGGTACTGGTTACCATACCCGGTAAAAGCAGGATTCTGGGGTTGAGCTGACTGGAGATTATTGTCTGCAAATGAGTTGAAGTGTGAAGCCGAATGAAATTGTGAGGGAGGCCATGTTTGATAGGACTGAAGCATGTGATTGCAATCCTGTGGAGTCCCGTAAGGATGGCCATTTATATTAGAAGATCCATTTGAAAACGGGTCACCCATATATCCAACCATGGGAGAAAAACCTGGCATGACCGTTGCCGGATCTGCGGCAAGATATGGCGGGGGTGCAACGTTCCAAGGTGACTGGGTGAAGCAACGGTTTGAATGATCAGCTGGTATAGGATTGCAGTTGAGATTTGAATTAGGGTTAGGGTTTTGGTCCTGAAGAGGGTCTTGATTGTATGGATAGAGAAGATTAACGTTGGAGGATGATTCTCTCATGCGCCTTCTTTGTAGATGATTCGTTTGGACCCATTGGAGAATGAGCTTCAAGAGTTGTTTCATGCCTTCTTTACCACCACCTAAACGCCTAGCAGCACACTCTATAGTGGTCTTCTTGAGTTTGACTCTCCTCAAATCATCAGCTGAAACAGTTTCTTTGTTGCTCTTGAGCCAGTCTAAAAACACCATGGCCAGATCATCTGATCTTCCTCCTTGGTGGTCGGCCTCCTGATCATTTTTGCCTTTTGTAATCTCTTCATTTCCAGCTTGTTCATCATATTGAAGCTGTAGCTGATCTTGTGGTTCGTTTTGCTCCATTTGAAACTCCTCAAAGAGGCCTTCATCAGGATGAAATATAGATGAAGGATCAAAGAAATCATTACTCTCAAGCAGATCTATGTATCCGAAATCCTCCATCACGTCCATGCATTCAATTCCTAATTCCATCGCTTGATCAGGAGGCTGAGGGACCTCCATTGAGCAAGTGGAAGACAAGGCCGCTGTAGAAACATCCACCGGATCATCCATCGCTTGACTGTTAAAATCATCATTATTGTTATGATGATAGCAGTGATTACGATGTTGATGATTCTTTTCAACATCTTCTTCTGCCTCTGACTTCAAAACAGCCCAAGCAGCCGCTGAAGAAGAGGAGGATGCTGACGAAGAACAAGAGGAAGATGACGAAGTTATGGCATTGACAGGAGCCGGAGTGGATGAAGAAGAGGAAGAAGAAGACATGCAAGGAAAATCTGGGAGTGGAGGGAAGTCTTCATAGAAGATCGAAACATCACTCGCATGTAACAGATCTTCTTGCCCTCTCTCAAGCCAGATCTCCTTATCTTCAACAAGGATATCTTGCTCTTCCTCCATAGCATCAAACCCGATTGTAGGGTTTCCTTCATTTTCAACCCCTTCATGCCGATCTTCACCATGCACTTCCAAACCCTTCATCTCTCTCTCTCCCTCTCCCCCCCTCTAATTAAAGCAAATAAAATACAAATAAAAAAGTTACAACTTGAGAGACCCTTTTGAGTTCTGTTGAGGTAGATTTAGAGAGAGAAGAAAAGGATATCGGAGAATACTGAAGGATAGGGTTTTCCTTGTACGGATAAGTGCAATGAAGAAGATTGTTTCTGATTAAGGAAGCAAAAGAGGGTAAGGGCCCGCTCCAAGCATCAAATCCTTAAGAAACAACATAAACTATTTGAATCTATCAACAACAAAGATAACATAAATAATACCTACAAACCATGCATCAAAGAAAGTGACCCCTCCGATCTCTTCTCTAATTCTTTAATTAATTCTTAATTACCTACTAATATTTTAATATATAGGATCATTAACTACTCCAAATTAAATTGAATAAGATCGTTATTAATACCTTAACCCCATCACCAATCCAAGATCAAAACAGAGAGATCGATCGAACGAACAAAAATCTAGCCAGGCAATCCAAATATCTAGAGAGAGACAACTAGGCCAGGCTTGGAGAATCCCCACATGGTGAAACGCTTTTGAAACACAACCCCATATGTGTTCTGGTCTGTTCCAGGAAGTTTCATACAGTTGTCTAGCCTTTAAAACCTTCTTCTGAGATAAGTCCAAACCAGTTTTTTGTGGGTTTGCAACTATTCAATTAATGTTCATTAGAGATGAGAGAGATAGAGAGTGAGAGGGTGGTTTTAGAGAGATATAGAAACAACCAAACAAAAACAAAACCTCGTGCGCCGCTACTTTCTCAGCCTGACTCCGGATTTTGTGCCACCCGCCATACGTTTTCTCCTCAGTGGTGCAAATTAGCGGTGCCTCAGCCTTCAAGTTTACGAGTGCCAGGGAGTGGACTAAAGTACGGTTCGAATCTTAGCAGTAACTTCCAATAACCCCCATGCTCAAAATACATTATGTATTATTATACGCAAATCACACATTCGGTTGTAATTCCTCGGTTATTCGTGTTTTTATTTGGGCTGTTTCAAAAATATTTGTATATTTTTTAAATAATTCACAAAAAAAAATAATTTTTTAATTTTATTTTTTAAATACGAATAAAACCAAGTACTAATCTAGTATTAGGAAAGAAAGTCGAAATAAATTATGAAATACAATTCATATTAAATGATAAAATTAAAAAAATAAAAAAAATACTGATTAATTAATTTTTTTCCTAAATAGATAGACTTCTATGTTTTCTAAAGAAAAAAAATAGTTTTGAAAGCTTACACATCATATAAAGTAAAAAATGATATTTTTATAAATATGTAAAAATTGATTAATGGATAAATAAATTGAAATCGTGGGAATATTTCATATTATCTTAATTTGGCTTCCAACTAATAGCAATAACTGTATGTCTTTCGAATATTAATTTGAATTTTAAGTTTAAAATTGAATGATAAACAGGTAATAATTTAAAGAACTAATAAGCTTATTTATTATCTTTTAAATTATTTTAATGCATGATAATCTATGGAATTTGCTAAAATTTGAATTTACAGTCGTTAAATTAATCCCCTTTAGAATACATATAATTACATGGATTTGATCTCCCAGGATTTAAGTTTTGAGTGACTATACAATGCCATTTTTTCTCTCAAATATTAAATAATTAGAAAATTGATGTTAATTTTTCCCCTGCAATATTCTATATTAATTCATTTAAATCTATTTTATTTATACAACGTAGAGCAGCACTAGTACTATGAACTATAGAGATCAATCCCAAGCACCAAAAACCCTTTCTCCATCTCCATATTCACACTTACATAATAATTTCTGAACTCTAACGACCTCTTTCTCTCTTCAGTTGAGTAATTTGAAATCTTGCAGAGCAGGGAAAAATGGATTCCCTCCCTCATGACATATAATTTTCTATTGGTTTAACAACCAACATCCAATAAGGAGGTTGTCTTGATTCGTGGGCAAAGCGGTGCAAGGCAGGCGGTGCCCACTTTGACATTACAAATTCAGCTGCTCCTCTAGGAAACGTGTCCATGCAATGCCTGACGTAACCCTAGATCTGTCTCTCTATCCCGTATCTCTCCCTGATCTGTAGCCAATAACAGTGCTCTTCCGTTTCGATTTCCCCTCTTTATCTGATGCCCACCCATGAGTGTGATTATGTTCACCTCACAAAAGAGCAAGGCGTCTGACAGACTTCTTGAATCCTGCCACGAGTGCTGTTCGTCGTCCTGGAAGACTGCGATTGGTGCCTGTTTAGGTTTATATCAAATTGGAGTTGGGTTTTCGATTTCTTAATTTATGATCTTAACTGTGACAGAACATGTGCGCGTGGGGTTCGTGTATAGCTTGTTGACCTATGGTATCTTGCCACTGTTTTGGATGCCAATTTCACCCGTTTCAAAATTAGAACGTATCGTATTTTTTGTAATTAACTCCGTCGCTAATCCCATCTGTATTTGAGAAGGGAGCGTTGGAGAAGACGAGAGCCCCGTCATGGCTAGATCATGCTGTACCACAACGCGTTGTCTGTGAGTCAAGGATGTTTAAAAATTCTATCCATATATGGTTAAACACTGATGAGAAACCAACAGCAAACAAGCACAGCAAGATGTAATATATCCAGTTGTTGAGATAGATACAGAAATGACGCCAAAGAATAAATAAAGGAATAAATAATTAAAGTTTTCGAAGTTTTACTCTTTATATATTTTATAATTTCAATATTGTATTTGAAGTTTGTACTATTAATCTTGTATGATTTATTTTGCTCCCTTAGAATTAGATATTGAAAAAAATCTGAACTTGTTAGAGTTATGTATATACAACGTAGTGGGGACACCAGACCCACACCACAAACTACACGAGTATATGGACGGAGACGACGTAGAATGACCCAGCCTGTCACGCTTTGGTTGGGAGACTAAGCTCATTTGAGCATATTTCATTATTATTTTATTTATTTAGCCCGTTTGGGCCTGCTCATTGTTATTTTATTATTTATGTTAAACACTTTGATTTGATTGGCCGAGCCCAATAACGGGATATTTTAGGGTTTACTATTTATATGTTCTTCTGTCATATTGAGAAACAGTTTTGGATGATTAATAAAAATATTGCTGATTTTGCATATCTCCAATCCTCTTTCTTTTCTTCTTCACTTTTTTTTTTCTCTAAAAGCTTATTTTTTTTATTTTAATTTTATTATTTATTGTCCCGCATCATATATATTTTATACGTATTCTATAAATTAAAAAAAACATGGCACTTTATTTATGGAATATAATTAACAAGCAACAAATGGGGGGGGGGGGGGCAACAAGCACTGTCTATAAAGAAGGCAACAATTGTTTTTAATAACCATTGAAATGCAAAAAAAAAAAAAAAAGAGAGGTGGAAATTAAAACACAGACTCAATGGTTAATATGAACAGAGGAGTCCTATGGTTGTTTTTTCGGTACTATCATGGTTTTAAAGAAATTTGAATTCTTTTTTTTTAAATTAATTATTTTTAATATTTTTGAATTTTTTAATATATTGATATTAAAAATAATTTTTTATAAATAAAATAATTATTATTTTAATATAATTTCAAATAAAATTTATTTTAAAAAACAACGGTAAAATTTAAATAGAAAAGGAGGCAGAGTGAATCAACAACAGTTTTCACCATAGTTTTGAAACTCTGCCCAACCTGGCGGGTCGACCCGGGGCAGGAATCAGGTCGGGTTGAAGAAAAAACAGAGGAAGAAAAAACCCGATATGACCCGGCTGACCTGGCGACCCAGTTGACCCAGCAAAACCCGGTCAAGACCCGGTTATAAACTTGTTGACTTTGATTTTTTTTTATTTTTTTACTAAAATGATGTCCTTTTAATTTTTAAAAAAAACTGACCCAGTGACCCGATCAAAACCCGGAACCCGGGTCTCGGACCGGGCGGGTCTTAAAACTATGGTTTTCACAGTTAAGTGAAATAGACAGAGGAGCTACAGTGTGGCACCAAAAATGTTATTAGTTTATTGAGTAATAGTTATGGTCTTACAAATGTCAAATGCCGATGCCTGTAAGCCCGGTATTTATTACAACAGACGTCACTCTAAACAGAAATGCAGTGATGTAAATCTATATAGCTAGGAAACAAATAAAAGTAGGAGGAAAACTACAAATAAGAAATCAAGAATCAAGGGATTTGAACTTGATCAAAGGAGGCACAACATACGAGAATGTTGTGCAGCTCAGTTTTTGGTGTTCATGCTGCTCTTGACTGTCTCTGCATTTTCTTTGATGAATTCCTTTGATTCCTCAGCTTTGCCAACTACTGTGTCCTTGATCTTTGCTGTGGTATCTTTTACGGCTCCCCAAGCATCCTGAGCAGTTTGTTTTGCCTTGTCTGCTAGATCGTTTGAGGCCTCCGATGCCTTTCCAGCCACCTCTTTTGTTTTCTGGGTCGCCTGCTCCTCATCAAGTAGCCAAAAGATTAGTCTAAATTGTCAAACATTTAAGAAAACAAATTATAAACACAGTCATACAAATTAATTATCCATTTAGTGTTGTGATTTTCTTATTACATCTTCGACCACAGATTCACCAGCAGCCTTTGCTTCATTGGCTCCTTCTTTTGTGGCCTTACGAGCCATCTCAAAGCCACCTGATGAAGCCTCCTTACGAGAACTTGCCTGCAATTTCACAGCAAGATTAGTGTTTAACACTCATTGTCAATCACAACCCAACATTACATTACTAGTCATGAGGTGACTTGATCTACCTGAAAACGTCTTGTTAAAGGGATGAAAACTCCAGAGCTCCTTTGGCTCCTAACTATCATAGCACCGAGTTGACCATACCTGGGAAGGGATGTGGTTAGGGCTAGGCTTGCCATTTTCAATATTTTTGTTTCTCAAAGGGAAGAAAAATGCTTTAGTTTTTTATTTTATTTTATTTTATTTTTGAAACCATCCACACTGCTTTATATATATAGGAAGGAAGTGAGTGAGATTTGCAAGTAAAATTCCATGCGGATTCATTGCTAGTGTTGGTGATGGGAACCCTTAGCGCTTTGATCTCGTAATCCCTTTTGAATAGCTACGACCCAGTATTCTAGGCTAGTCATTGGAACTCTAATTTTAGTTCATTCCAAGGCTAATTAATTAAGTGCATGGAATATTATTATCTAAAAAAAACTGAGTATTTACTAAATTAGCAAAAATAATTACAATACATTAATATAAAGAATTAAGTTTATATATATACAAGATGACAAGCCCGCGCGCTGCCGCGGGCTTATAAAACAAATGTACTTGATAATGTTATAATTGTGAACCAACGCTAAGTAAGTAATAGAAATTAAAGGTATGATGGAGCAAATATTTCATGACGAAAAAAAAGTTGTGTTGGCGATTCAAAATTTAGAGACTGAACAAAATGATTTATAGCAATTTACAGTGTTTTGTGATGAAAGATACAGTGCTTTCGCCACATGATTTAGCTTTTCAGTTAATAAAAAAAAAAAAAAATTACAAAGCTAAATTCTCTACCAACTTAATATTAAAAAAAAAACCAACAAAGATAATTTTGGAAGGAAAAAACCCATGAGAAAAAACGTTATAGCAATTGACAATGTTTTGTGAGGAAAACTATAACACTTTTCCCAATAAAATAAAATAAAAATCATTTAGAGAAATATTGTAACAATCCACAATGTTTTGTGAGAAAACCTGCAACGCTTTCCTCATATGATTTAGTTTTATTGTAATTATAATTCTTAACCAACTCAATATTAAAAAAAAAATCGACAAAGATAATTTTAGAAAAAATTATAAAAAAAATCACATGGAAAAACACTGCAACAATTCACAGTGTTTTAAAGAAGAAAAATTACAAAGTTAAATTCTTAATTAGCTCAATATTAAAAAAAATCGATAGAGATAATTTTATAAAAAAAATAACAAACCAAACACCAAAAAAAGAAAAAAAAAATCATGTTGAAAACACTGTAGCAATTCACAGTGTTTTGTGATGAAAGCTACAGTGCTTCCCTACATGATTTGGCCTTATTTGTAATGACTTGTAATTGTAATTCACAAACAACTCAATATTAAAAAAATAAATTTAAAAAGGATAATTTGAAAAAAATTATAAAAAAAACCATATGGAAAAAAACACTGTAGTAATGGACAATAATTTTCAAAAAAAGTTATAGTGTTTTCCTCACATATTGTAACTGTAATTTTTAAACAGCTCAATATTAAAAAATAAAATAAAATAAAGATAATTTTGGAGGAAAAAAAACCATGCGGAGAAACACTGTAGCAATCAACAATGTTTTAAAGAAAAAAATTACAAAACCAAATTCTCAATCAGCTCAATATTAAAAAAAAAAATCGACAAATATAATTTTAAAAAATAAAAAAATAAAATAGAAAAACTAAGTGGAAAAACATCGCAGCAATCCACAGTATTTTTTTAAACAAAAAAATTACAAAGCAAAAATTTTAACCAGGTAAATATTTAAAAGGTAAAATCAATAAAAATAATTTAAAAAAAAAATAAATGAAAAAATAAGAAAAAATAAGAAAGTTGAAAAAAAATAATTTTGAAAAAAAAAAAAAAAAAAAAAAAAAAAAAAAAAAAAAAGGGAAAAGTTAGCCAAAAAAGAAGAAGAAAGAAGAATCACTGTGGATTACTGTTGTAATCCATAGTGTTTTGTGTGTGGGGGAACAGTGAATCCCCCACACGGTTTAGAGTATTATATATATATATATATATATATATATATATGTTTTGTGGATGATTAAGGCTAGGGGTGATCATTTTCGGTTCGGTTCGGTTTTTATAAAATAAAACTAACCAAGCCAAAAATTTTTTTTTTAAAAAAACCGAAACCGGTTCAAACCGACCGGTTTCGGTTCTGTTTTTTAGGATAAAAACCGGTCCAAACTGGTTTTGGCTTGGTTTTTTCTGGTTTGGCTGGCTCGGTTTTTTCGGTTTGGGTTCGGTTTGATTTTTTTGTTTTAGGCTTATAAAACTGAAACCGAACCGGCCGGTTTTTTTAAAATTTTAATCGGTTTAATCAGTTTTTTTTCACGGTTTAATTTTTAAATTTTTTTCTGGTTTTCTCAGTTTTTTTGATTTTTTTGCTCACCCTTAGCGCAATAGAATCCATCCATCTCTGGATTAGAGGTGTGTGCTTTTGACCTTTATTTTTGTTTATCTTAAAGAACATTAATTGTTTATTTTGGTGTTCGGTTCACAGAATTTAACTTTTCTCCTTAAAATCAATCTTCCAAAAGAAAGTGAATATTCTTGAAGTGAGATTTCTAGAAAAGTATAATATTTTTATATTTGGTTGAGAATATGAGATTCATAGTAAAGGATCATTCCTGCATTTATTTTACTCTTGAAATTCTATAAAAACCTGAAATCAAATTACCGTTTATTTTTAATATTAATTCTATTTTCCTGGTTTATTAAAAAAAAATTATATCAATACCATTTTATAATTAAATAACATGGAGGAAGTTCATTGGTGGTTAACCAAGGTGTAACAAAAGTTATAATATGTAGGCCGAGCAAGGAGTTCTTAGACAAGATAATTTAAATATTGCATGGTTATACCTTTTTTTTCATAGAATTTTTTTATTATTATGAATTATGATTATGATATGGGTTTTTATCTTTGTAAGTATATTTTCTAACTCTTTGAGATTTTGTATTCTTTTCTTTGTCAAGCCATGATATTATTAGTTATAACAGTTGATTTCTCTCGTATTTTATAAAAAATTAAAATATTAATTAAAAATAAATGAATTGAGGGCTAGTTTTTATCTACGATCAATCCAAGTTTTTAACTAGATTAAACCAAATAATTTTTTCTATTTTTTTCAACTCAAACCGGTTAAAATTCTAGATTAACTTGTCATGTTCTAGGCTTCTAGCAAGAGGATATACATTGCCTTTCCTATAAATACATTAACATGTAAACCAGGTTCTGGACACCTTCTTCATTGGGTGAGGGCTAGGGTAGAATAGTTGTTTTTGGGCTCAAATTCCTGTATCCTAGGCCCAATTATTATTCTATAATTCTATATATTTATTTTATGGAATGAGAATCTATCGCTTATATGAAAAAAAAATAATCTAAAGAAAGGCTGCAAGGATATAAATTTTGAATACATTGGAAGGAATTCAATTTCAGTGGATAGGTTGGCTCGCAGCCTAATCTTTTGCATAGACGATACAGGAAAAAAAACTGAAAAACCAAGAAAAGTTTTTAAAAAAATAATCGAAAAAACCGAACCGTGAAAAAAAACTGATTAAAATTTTAAAAAAACCGACCGATTTGGTTCGATTTCGGTTTTATAAGCCCGAAACAAAAAAAAAAAACCGAGCCAAAACGGAAAAAAACCGAGCCAAACCGGTTTGAACCGGTTTTTTTCCTAAAAAACCGAACCAAAACCGGTTGGTTTGACCGGTTTTGGTTCTGTTTTTTTTTTTTAAAAAATTTAATTTAATTTCTTTTTTTTTATAAAAACCGAACCAAAAATAATCATCCTTACTACTCCTCCTCTTTGCTTATTTGCTTAATTATTTGACCGCTCTCCTTCAAATATGAACCAGTCAGAGGCTCGTTCTCCATTACCAAAGCTTTCAAAACTAATCAAGATAACATATAACTAAGGTGGTGGACTAGTAGTAAGAGCTTGGAATCAAGAAGTTTGCTCTCTCTGTGGTCTCAGGTTTAAGCCCTGTGGTTGCTTATATGATGGCCACCGGAGGCTTACATGGTCGTTAATTTTAGAGCCCATGAGATTAGTCGAGGTGCACGCAAGCTGACCCGAACATCCACGTTAAACTAAAAAAAATAAAAAAAATTAATCAGGTATTGTTCTAGTACTACAAACCAAACCTTAGGTTGCTGGGATTTTACGCTTATATAATTATTAACTTTAAATCTAGTACATGTAAATTACCCCATTATTTACGGTTAAAAAAAAAAACTAATTAAGACCTCCAGAGAGATTTTCCAAGATCAAGACAGGGATTGATTATGAAATAAAGATCTTTTCTAGAACAAAATTCACTGTAACAACAAACCAAGTCCAAGATCGCTTCCAAATCTCTCTTGTAAATTTTTATAACTGATTCTATCCTTCCATGGAATTCAGGGTATCAGCACTTCGACGAGGAAGAAAAAAAGAAACTTCTAGAGTGTGTGTTAGCACCAGCATGCATGCAGCTAGATAACTAGCTCAGAGATACTTCAACAGCAGCTCCAATGTTGGAGTTTCCAGGAAGAATGTGGCTGCGCTGGGAGATGAGAGGAGGACATTGTAGCTGAGACATGAGCATTAATTCAGAGCGTTGGTTTTAGTTGAGAATGAAAGTGGAAGCAGGTAGAGAGAGTAACGATGTCCAACAAACAATCTGACACAGCATTAATTGAAAACTACGTCCGTACGTAGACAACCAGTCCATTTCCTTACCACCATCTGCCCATATCGTATCCGGGTGTCTTTTTTTGTTATTTTTTCTTTTCAAATTAGCACTTTAAACGTAAAAAATTGGTCCAGTAACATCGTTTTTTACATAAAAACCTTAATTCTACGAGTTTTTTTTTTTAAAATATATTTTTATAAATTAAAATATATATTTTTATTCAAGTTGTATGCTGACTCCGATTAAAATCTTAAAAAAATATTATTCACACAGTAATTATCTTTTATTTTTCAATATTAATGATATAGTCGGATTTATGATAATAAGTGATTCTGAGCAGTCATATATATGTCTGTCATAATTAAATAAGGATCTGCCCCTAAATAGATTATGTGAATAACCTAGCAAATGCATTTATTGACTAGTAGAACAAATATAAGCTCAAGAAGAGACTGGTCACGCCATACCAGAATAACAGAACAAAAGAATCATTATTTTTCATTCGGCAGTTGTATCACGCTTAAATTTTTACAGGAGTTTTAGAAGATTATTTTTCCTATAATAACTACTACGTCGCTATATAGATCATCAAATTTTTAAATATAAAAAATTCCGTTGGGCTCCTGGTTTTAACAGTTTTAAGATTTTTTTTTAAAAAATTGATTGATCAATTTCACTGAATATTATCATGCTTCATAATAACGATATGAAGAGTAACAAAGTGGAAATATGCTATATATTTCACCAATTTTTTCTTCAAATAATATTATTCCATTAATTGTTTACGTTTACTGTAGTAATTTCACAATTTATCCATCGTATCCTCGGAGTCCTCCCATTCCTGTCGGTAAGCAAGCTGTCATCATTATATGCTCCCCTACGCAGACCTCCCCTCCTTTCTCTCTGCTTCTCTGCATTTGTGGTCTCTATCTTTTCCATCTATTTTCCTTCTTTCCATTAATTTAACCAAAGAAAAAAAACTGGTTTAACTGGAAGTACAAGGTGGTATTCTCTTCAAGCAGAGATTGCGTTTAATAGATATATTTAGAAATAGAAGGGTGGATTGTTTTTGTGTTTTTAAAATATTTTTTAAAAAAATTAATTAATTAATTAATTTATTAAAATAAATGTTTTTTTAGTATTTTCAGATCATTTTAACGTGTTGATATCAAAAATAATTTTTAAAAATAAAAAAAATATTATTTTAATATATTTACAAATAAAAAATACTTGGAAAAGCAACCACTATCACACTCTTAAACAGTTGGTGGGTTGACTTAGCAATTTAACCTTTAAAATTTATGTTTTAATTTAAATTATTTTTTATATTAACATGGTTAAATCTAAATATCATTACAAGTTTATTCATGATTTTATTGAATTAATCAAACTCATTTTAAAATTAATTAAGTTAAAATTAATATTTTTTTAAAAGTAAAATAATATTATTTTGATAAAAAAAACCTAAATTAACCTATAATTAAAAATTAACTCGATAGCATGCAGGTTAACCAAGCAACCCGAGTTATGCTTTAATTAATAGAATCTACCACCTATGATTAACGATAAGAGGTAATTGCATAATTTCCCTTCATTTTGAAGCAACATACCAAGATTTTAATGCCAAGAAGGGCATACATAAAGTTGTCGTTTTGGAGTAAATAAGACCATAAAGCGGTCATGACAGGATCATGTGGTCCTGCCATTCATTTATTTATTTATTTATTTACATCATGATCCTGCCAGCTAGCTTCTATATCTTTTCAATTATTTTTAAAAATATATATATATATATACCTAACTGTTTTTCTGATTCTTTTATCATTGATATGATTTGATTTAGAATGTTTGAAAGTATGATAATTTTTATTTTTTTGTTTTTTAAAATTGCATTTAATTTTAAAAATATTAAATTAATTTTTTTAATAATTTTAATGTTGCAGTATCAAAAATAAAATTAAAAAATTAAAAAAATTATTTTAATATATTTTCAATAATTTTTTTAAAAAACACCACCCTACATTACAATATTAATATTTATATTCTCATGTTGAGAGAAGTACGCATTCCACATCTATAGCATCTATAGCTAGCTAGCCGGCTAATAACATGCATGGTTCTTCTCTTAGAGTCCCAATCCTAGTAAAATTTCTCATATATGTGCAACAACTAGCCATCATTTAAGTGTATGTTTACAATGATGGTAGTTTTTATAGTTGAGGTTTAAAAACAAAATTAAGAAATACTATAAATTGAAACTTTTTTTAAATTTATATTTTATCATAATTTTAAAAACAGGTTTACATAATAAAAACCAAATATTTTTTAAAATTATTGTCTATTAAAAAACATTTTCAATCACACTAGTTCACAAGTTTTATTAAAAAAAAAATTGAGAGGGGTGATGAATTCATTGCCCCCTTAGACATATTTTACTGTGGACAGGAATAATGAATTTACCATCTTATCCTTTAGAAAAAAAATTTAGTCTAATGGTTTAGAGTATAGTTGTCTTTGCAATGGGGGTATTTTGGCATTTTTAAATGGACCGAGGGCAAGATGTGTATTTGCCTTTTAAATTGCATAGTAAATTATCTTAAATACCCTTAAGATTATAATATTGTTGGATGTTATTGAGGGGTAGGTTTGTGTTTTTAATTATAAAGTGTATAATTAAATAACCAATTTGTCCAATATATACGAAAATACTTTGATTGTCAAAGAAGGTTGTTTTGGTCTAATCCTTTTAATTTGAATAATCATAATTCCTCCTTGTTCTTGGGGTTTGAATTTTTTTCCCGTTGGATTTGAGGGCATTTTTGTTACTGCACTAGTGGTTTTTTTGTTGTTGATATTAGGTAAATTGGGGGTTAGTTTTATCTTCTAATAAATTAAAAGTATTTAAAAAATCATTGTTGACGCGTGATGAGTACGCATTAGTATGTTTTGCACTCTACCGTATTTGGATGGCACATGCAACTAATTCTGACAACCAAAAATGTTATTCCAGGACGTCTTTAGATTCGTCTCAGTGTCTCCTCCATGTAACGGTGAAGTATGTAGAAAACAGAGCTCCAGTTTGGCTTCGACAACCATTTTATTTTTTTCTTCTTTCTTTCCTCTCTCTCCCTCGAGTTTTGCGTCTTGCCCTGTAATTTTTCAAACCAACCCCTTTTTTTATTTAGTCCCTGATCTTCTGGTTGATGTTTGTTTTATTTCAAATAACTTATGAAAATCACATTTTGTTTCAATTTCATTCTTATTGGATTTTTTTTACTTTCCTTTTTTTTTATTTAGTACTTGATCTTTTGGTTGCTATTTATTTTATTTGAAATAACTTATGAAAATTGAAAGTTGTTTCAATTTAATCCTTATTTGATTTTTTAATTTGTCAGATTTGATCTTTATTTTTTAATTTCTATTCATGTTATCTGACATAATTTTTATAATTTAATTTTTTTGGCGTTTTCACCCTCAATCATTTTTTTTCTATAAGATTTTATCCTTATTCTTTTGATTTTTTTTACTTTGCCAAATTTTTTAGTTTGGTATTTTTTTTACACTTAATTCCATCATTCAACATTAAGTTAATTTGGATTTGAGTTTCCACTTAAGCCCGTTTTGAAATTTCATGAGTTGTAGTTTGAAAAATTAACTCAATTAAAAATGTTCGTTAGGGTTTGCTTTGGTTTTTTTTTTGTCATTCTTTCAAGATAATTTTTTTTTAATTTTATCATTCAATATTTATTTTATTGGAGATTAGGTTCTATGTTTTCTTTATATGCTTTATACATTCTTTGTTTATATATATATATATATATATATATATATATATATTTGGTTGAGTTATTTGGGGTCTTTTTATTTTTTGTTCTTCGTTAAATATATTTTCTCTAAATAAGGTTTTTTTTCTTGAATAAAATATAATTGATTAATTGAATAGACGAATACTCACTTTATTGTGTTTTTTTCGATTTGCTTTTCCAGGGCATTACTCTAATAAAGGTGGAGTTTGAATTATTTCAGCAAATTTTTTTGGTTATGAGTGATGTCCATGGTGGAATGACAACAGGTCTTCAATGATCTTTTTTTTCTTTTCTTTACAAATATGATACTGATATCTTATTTTTTTAGTTAATTATTACCAAGTATTGTTTTACGATTCATTTGCTATTATTATCTTCAATTTAAATTAAATTATTAAATTAACCAATCTTATTAGATATAGACAAGTTAATGACCTGAGTGACAGTCTTTTTTTTTCTTTTTTTTTTAGAAAAACACTGCATGACCATCTCTTTTTTACATTAAAATAAAATAAAATTAGCATGAGGCATTACGCGAGCTCCTAGTCTAGCTGCTACTAAGTGGCATACTGTCCTGACAATATAAGCTAATGTGTTTTCTTGCCTGTAATGATTTCTTTTTCAATAATAATTAGGTATTGAGATCTGCTGTACAAATCTTTGGAAAACAGTTAAATTCATTTTTAACGAACCACTATGTGCTCTCATTCAATATACATTTAATTCAAGAAACCTTCTCCCACATGTAAACCTGCCTTTAAAAGGAGCTTCAATGCATGGCAGTACTGGCACACCATTACTACAGCAGCAAATACTTTCTTGATCAGATTTAGTACGATAGAAATATAGAGAGACAACATGGCAAGGTGTTATTGCATTCTAGTTTTAATTGCTCTTGTTATTGCTCAAGCAAGTGCTAGGGACGTGCCCAAAGACGCTGGCCTCAATGACCAAAAGAACTTCATCGCATATGGCGGTGTAGGTGGCTTTGCTGGAGTTGGTGGTCTGCCAAACCTTGGCGGTGTTGCTGGTGGCCTCGGTGGACTTGGTGGGGTTGGTGGCTTGGGTGGAGACTCAGGTAGTGGTGGAGCTCTTGGTGGAGGTATTGGTGGAGGTGTTGGTGTTGGTGTTGGTGTTGGTGGAGGCTTGGGCGGTGGCAGTGGAGATTGTGCTGATGGTGATGCTGGCTCTCTCTTCCACCCTTGATTTCGCTCCTCATTGGCTCTTCGTTATATATCTACTTTAATAAGTTGCTATACGTAGACATTGTGCTTTTTCATTCTTCTCCTGTCATCTTTCATTGCTTTCGGATTACATAGGTAATTTGTCAGCAGGCTCTTCATTTGATTTGCGAGGATCTTTATCTATCTATCTATCTATCTATCTATCTGTCCTTCCTGTACTACGTTTTTCTTGATCAAGCCACTTTGTATTCAAGTCTTACTATTTCATTGAAAAATAAGAAAATAAAATTAGCATAAAATTGGTCCATTTGTTAATGTGGAAGAGCATTACAAGTTTACAACAGCTCGGAGGAGCTATAACAATGGTGCCCTGGAGACAATTCTCCAGAAGCACTCACCAGTCAATGTCAAAGAATTAGCCATCACAGCACTCAGTCATCTATATATGAATACAATGGAGCAAATATTTTTCGAACAAGCTGCAACAGTAGTAGACAATTGTATTAGAAACCAAGAGGATCAAAATCAGTAAGCATCACTACTAGTAGGCTAGTAGCAGAAAATAGTATGCATACTAAGCTGTAGTAGCAGAAGAGGGGCAGCGCGCCCAAAGATAGCAACGATCAGTGCCTAAGTAAGCAGCACTTGAGACAATTAAGTATCCAATGGTGCGAGGATAAATGGGAGCATCAGGGAAAATTCTGACAAGAGAAAAAAATTCCAAGACACTCAGCAAAGAGGAAAATCCCATTCTGTCCCTGCTCCCAGAATCAATGACCGAGCTTAACATCGTTACTACTGACAGCTAAAAATTGGAAGGATTTCTTGACGTATGCTTCTTAACACAGACAAAACTAAGAGTTGCAGACGTGACCACAAAGAATTTCAGGACAGTACTGTAGCCAATCTTAATTCTGCAATTTCACCACCGAATCTTGTTCCTGATTTGACCAAAAGATGTTGTCATCAACTTGGATTAATTCATCTCGGAGTAAGTTAATTTCTTTAATCCTAGTTGTATTTGTGGCCTTAATGTAATTGCAAAGTAATCAGAAGTTTTTGTTATCCAAATTCATGAATTAAGCTTCAGCTGGAAAACTCAAATTAATGCATTACATATAGCCAACCAGTAATGATTAATATTATATAGCTGTCCATATTTTTAATATAAAAAAAATATCAAGGTGTTGCTAATATTTTTCTAGTAAAATAAAATTTAAATTGTTTGGGAGTTAACTTGAAGTAATTCGATCAACATGACAGTTTCCAAGACAACCCAGATGGCCTGTAAAAATATAATTTAACTAAAAAATTTTAAAAGGCATCCTTTTTTAAATAAATATTAAAATAATAACATATTAGAACAGAGTCAATCCAAGTTATTTTGTTAAATTTGTATCCTGAATCATGAGACCATGATAATCTTATATAAAAAAACAAAAACAAAATATGAAGTCAAACTCTCAATTAATAATATGTTGAATAATGAAATTGAAAAAAAAATCAATAAAGTCTAATATCCACATAGAAAAAAAGAGAAAAAATTATGAAGCCACATAGAAAAAAAGAGAAAAAAAAGACTCAAGTTGACTTGCGAAACGGATCATGAGGTGAGATAACCATATAGAAAGCAAACCACGATAAATCATGAAGTCTAATATCCAATAAACCACATGTTAAATGATGAATTACAGAAAAAACATAGATTAAAAAAGGCAAAAAACAAAATCTACTATAATGAATAATGTTTTGTGAGGTAGTGCTCATAAAAAACACCACCTCATTTAATTTTTTAGTAAACCACGATAAATCATGAGACTCAATCTCCAACAAATCAAATGTTGAATGATAAAATTAGATTAAAAAAAAACATTATTGCAATTAATAGTATTTTATGAGGTGGTGCACAATAAAAACACTACCTCTTTAAGTTTTTTAGCAATCCACAACAAATTATAAAGTTCAATCCCCAACAAATTAAATTTTGAATGATGAAAATTAGAGAAAAAAACATAGATTAAAAAAAAGACAAAAAAATATACTATTATAATAAATAATGTTTTGTGAGGTGATGCAAAATCAATCTCCAATAAATCATGAAACTCAATTTCCAACAAATCAAATATCGAATGATGAAATTAGAGAAAAAAAACATATTTTTTTTTTAAAAGAGAAAAACACTATTGCAATGAATAATATTTTTATGAGGTAATGCATAGTAAAATTACAAGCTTTTTTTTGTTAATTTATCATAGTTAATTGAGAAAATGTTAAGAATAACCTTTGTTAAATAATAATATAAATCATATCCTGGGATCTCACTTAACAATATAAACTTTTGGATTGAAATGATTCTTTAACAAGATATCAAAACCTTATCCACTAAGTAGTTATGAGCTTGAATCTTACCATTCACATTATATTTAATAAAAGTAAGCACAAGAAAGTAGTAGCTCTGTGCAAATTCCAAGTTCAAAAGGCTTTTACTTGAGAAAGGTGTTAAAGAATAATATAAATCATATAATATTGGAGCCCCACCTAACAACTTAAACTTTTGGATTGAAATAGTTATTTGACAATCTCCAATTATATATATATATATATATAGCCTCAAAATAAATCTTTTATTATCAATTTTACCTTTTAATTTAATAAAAAAGTTATTAAAGACTTTCATATATTTATAAAAACTTTTCATCCTATTGTTCTTTTTTTAATAAGTGAATTCATTTTGGAAAAACAAAATTTCATTAATTAGTCTACTAAAAATCTTAATTGAAAAATTAAAATAATTTATAAATAGCATTGACGATATTATAATCTTAAGTATATTGATTATTACAATGTTTTTTTTTTTTTCCTGACTTGACAAACTATTTATATTTTTTCTATTATATCATAGTTGAGAATAATAGAATGTGTTAGGTTGTGCCTTAGCCAACCTTCCTATTTATATATGTAGGGTAGAACACGATAAAGAATCGTAGGGATTGCAACATTGGAATAATCCTATATTATTTTCCTATTCGATATATACAAGCTATACATTCTATAATAGGCCCCCTCAAGCGAGGGTGGGGGATCAACTCGAAGCTTGAACCGAAAAGCAGTAAAGGATGCAACAGGAAGCGGTTTGGTGAAGACATCGGCAAGTTGATCCCGAGAGGGAACAAAACGAATCTGAATCTCTTTCTTGGCAACGCGGTCACGGACAAAGTGATAATCCACTTCAACATGCTTAGTACGAGCATGGAAGATAGGATTTGCTGAGAGATAGGTAGCACCAAGATTATCACACCAAATGGTAGGAGCAGAAGCGAAGGAACCCGCAGATCTGTTAACAAGTATTGAAGCCAAATGACTTCAGCGGTACCATCAGCAAGAGCTTTATACTCAACCTCAGTAGAGGAGCGAGCAACTGTGCGTTACTTACCAGATTTTCAAGAAATTGGCGTCTGACCAAAAAAGACAAGATAGCCACCCGTAGACTTGCGATCATCAATACTACCAGCCCAATCTGTATCTGTAAAGCCATGTAGAGCAAAAGAGAAGCCCCGAGTTATATGAAAGCCATAAGATGCCGTACCTTTAAGATAGCGTAGAATACGCTTAACAGCGGCCCAATGAGAATCTGTAGGAGCATGCATAAACTGACAGACTTTGTTAACAGTAAAGCATATATCCGAACGGGTGAAGGTAAGATATTGGAGAGCACTCACGATTTGACGAAATCGTATAGGATCAGAGAATGAGTGATCCGGTAATAGAGTGACTTTCGAAGGGGAGACTGGAGTATCAACGGGTTTGCAGGAAGTCATACCAGCGCGGGTGAGGATGTCAAGAATATATTTATGTTGACGCAAAGCATTAAACCCATACCGGTAGGCGAACTTCAATACCCGTAAAGTAGTGAACATCACCTAAGTCACGAAGTTTGAACTCGTAGCTAAGTGACCGTATTAGATGATGAAGCATAACAGAGTTGCTACCCGTAAGCGTAATATCATCAACATACACCAGGAGATAAAAGATATTAGTACCATTAGATAAAATAAACAGGAAGGTGTCAACCTTGGAAGCGCGGAAGCCGATGGAGAGCAAAAAATCACTTAGACGAGTGTACCATGCTCTCGGTGCCTGTTTCAAACCATACAATGATTTGTGCAATCTGCACACATGAGATGGAAGAGAAGAGTCAACAAAACCTGGAGGCTGTTTCATGTAGACCTCTTGAGTAAGAACACCATTGAGGAAGGCATTATGAATATCAAGTCGATGAATCTTCCAATTACGCGAAACCGCGATAGAGAAAACCAATCGGACAAAGGCTCTGTTTAATAACCGGATGAAGGTTTCAGAATAATCAATACCTTCTTCGGGTAAAACCTCTAGCAACAAGGCGCGCTTTATAGCGCTCAATACTACCATCAACACGATGTTTGATCCGATATACCCACCTATTGCCAACAACGTTCATAGAAGGATGAAATGGAACCAAAGACCAAGTGTGATTTGAGCGCAAGGCAGCGATCTCATCACACATAGCATCATGCCAAATCAGTATACCGGTCGCCAAGCATCGGGAGAATGCAAAAGGCTCGAAGAGGGAGAATGCAGTACCCGTGTGGAGGCAGCGGAAGCAGCCAGATTTGCTGTCTTCGGCTGCCGCGGTCTGAGAGTCATAGGATGACTGTTGCGTGCTGATGGAGATGCAGGGGAAGATGGTGGCAGTGAGGAGACCTGTGGCAGCTGATAATAAGATAAATCAACCATAAGTTGCAGACCTGCAGGAGAGGATGATGAAGAAGCGGCCTCTAGCGTAGGACTGTCGCAGAGAGGAGGGATGAAGGCAGAGATCGAATCTGCAGGAATGGCCGGGGTGGGCGAGCGAGAGGAGGGACTAGAGAGCGTCCCAAGATTATGAGGAGAGGAGACCAATTGCCGAACCGAACCTCGCATCATAAGGGTTAGGTAAACAATCATGTGATGATGGCCAAGGGATGGTTGGGGGTCGTGGTCGGGTGGTCGTTTGGAGTGGCGTAGCCGAGTGTCATGTGGGCGTTTGGGTGGTGGTGGAAGTGGGTGGTGGTGGGTGGTTTAACAAGTTTGGGAGGGTGACAAGAGCGGGTGGGATTGGGTTTGTGGTGGAAACCTTTGCAACCTGTTTAGAATTATCAAATGGAAACACATGTTCATGGAAACGGACATGACGGGAATCATCAACATGCAAATTATCATTACCAAGATACGGTTCTGAAGCAGTCAAGGTGGCAAGATCAGGTGTGACGTGTTGATTGGCACCGGTATCCGGAAACCAATCAACAGACCGGTTGAGGAGAGATTGCGCCGCACCGATTGGCAAGAACCGTTGGCCATAACCTCGCTGCTGGAATGGAGGACAATGGGGAGCTGTATGGCCGAAATTTTGACACAGTTGGCAGCATGGATTCTGCCCCCTATTGCGCTGCCAAGAGCCCTGCCATGAGCCTTGCCGACTGTCACCGAAGGAGGAGTTCGAAAGCTGCGGTGATCGTGTCCGGGGCTAGCAAACCGGTTGCCTCTGCGTCGGCTGGTTGGGACAGCCACCGTTGAAGCGGCCCCCGCGGCGCGTGATTGCCAAAGGTCCGAGTGTCTGTGCAACAAGAGCAGATGATGAAGTGCTGGGTGTGGGCAGCAGAGGAGCATGTATGGCAGCTGAAGATTTGTGAAGAAATTCATGCGTGCGGAGATGACTGTGAAGATCTGCATATGATAAAGGTTCGGCCTTGGTAATAAGACTTGTAACGAGGTCTTTAAACTCTCCCCGAAGACCACGAAACACATATAAATTGAAATCTTCAAGCGAAACTAGTCGACCAGCAGCGGCCAATTCATCAAATAAGGCCTTAGCTTTTTGCATGAATTGAGTTACCGATTCATCACCCTGTCGAAGATCTTGAAGAGAGCCGTGAAGTTGCATAATACGAGAGTTAGAGGTGGAAGCGAGAGCTCGCTCAAGAGTGTGCCAAGCTGAAAAAGAGCTTTGACAGCCAACAACAAGATGCAAAACTTCCATAGATAAGGAGGAAAGAAGAGCACTCAGAATAAGTTGGTCCTGTTGTTTCCAGCGAAGAAAGAGCGGATTTACCTGAAGAGAGATACCATCTCCGGTAAGAACATGTGAAGATGGACATGTGTTAGAGCCATCAACAAAACCAAAAACTCCTTGACCTAGGAGATACGGCAAAGATCTGCATACGCCAATATAAATAATTGGTGTTTGTTAACTTGAGGGAGATGACTTGATGAGTGTGAGAGAGGGAGACAATGCTTGCGGCAGCAGAGACAACAGCTGCATCAGATATGGGCTACAAGAGGAGACGTTCACCAGCCATGGCAGAGGAGAAACCAGGCTGTGAAGAGCAGAGGAGGCGCTGCAGGGGAAGAAGGTTGCACTGCCGGAGAAGAAGGCTGAACTGCTGGTGCTGCAGAGGAAGATGTATGTGGCGGCTGTTCCATTGAAGAAGGGAGGCCGTGTCTAGGGGAAGGTGCGGGGAAAGTGTATGTTGGCTGTGGTAGGAAGGTTGCCAGCTGTGAGAAAAGTAGGTTTAATTATTTTTAGGGTTTTGCGGCTCTGATACCAAGTTGAGAATAATAGAATGTGTTAAGTTGTGCCTTAGCCAACCTTCCTATTTATATATATAGGGTAGAACACGGCAGTAACTGTAGGGATTGCAACATTGGAATAATCCTATATTATTTTCCTATTCTGATATATACAAGCTATACATTCTATAATAATCATGTTCTTAATGGTTATAACATATGCTTTATAATCATGCATAATTCATAAAAAATAAAAATAAAAGTATGGGGATATATTTCGATGTTCTGCCCTGATGATCTGTAAATGAGTACCGGCCCTTGCATTCCAACCACATGTCATAATGGGGACAGTCGTGAAGTGCCCTGCTGCCTGCCAACAAACCATGTGTCACAATCAGCCATCCATCTTACTGGCAAACCCATGCCAGCAAAAGGACACCTCTGGCCTAAATTTAAATTAACTACACTGTTGATTTCCTTGTAATTGTGTTTATTAGCTTATAATCAAGGCAGTTAAGACTAATTAAAAGCATATTTAGAAGTGCAATTATTTTTTTAAATATATTAGAATAATATTTTTTTAAAAAAATCATTTTTAATATAGGATATTAAAATGATTTAAAAATATAAAAAAAAAATTAAATTTTACAAAACAGCATTTGAAACGCTACGGAGGCTAAGTCCCAAGACACGAACTTGAATGTCCATCCACATATACAACCAAAAAAGCCTTTAGACGAACACACAAACTCGGTGCATGGAAAATTTGAGAGCTCAAAACTCTGAACACGCATTCAACTCCATTTACTACCATCAACTGCCCCTACTGCTCATTTGGCCTTTAAAAAGAGGAACCCAACAAGCACTGAGGTACTAAGAAAAAAGATTCAGAGCTAGAGAGATGGCAAGGAGTTACGTTTGTGTTGTGTTAGTGCTTGCTCTTGCAGCAGTGCACACTAGTGCTAGAGACGTGCCTACTGAAAAAAACATGCATGTTGCTAGCACCAAAAATGCGCCAAGTGATGCTGGTCTCACTGACCAAAAGAACTTTGTTTCATATGGTGGTGTTGGTGGCTATTCTGGAATTGGTGCTGGTGGTCTCCCATTTGGTGGCGTAGGGGGGATTGGTGGAGTTGCTCCTTTAGATGGTGGGTTCGGAGGACTGGGTGGTGGAGGCGGCTTGGGCGGCTTGGGTGGCGGTATTGGTGGCTTGGGTGGCGGTGTTGGTGGCTTGGGTGGCGGTGTTGGTGGCTTGGGTGGTGTTGGCGGTGGTGTTGGCGGCTTGGGTGGTGTTGGCGGTGGTGTTGGTGGCTTGGGTGGTGTTGGCGGTGGTGTTGGTGGCTTGGGTGGTGTTGGCGGTGGTGTTGGTGGCTTGGGTGGTGTTGGTGGTGGTGTTGGTGCTGGAGGCGGTGTAGGTGGGGGTGTTGGTGGTGGAGTAGGCGGTGGTGTTGGTGGTGGAAGTGGTGTTCTTCCTTACCCTTGAAATTAATATTTGCTCTCAAGTTTAGTTCCTTTTTAGTTTGTCTCAGTTAAGTTAGCTGAACGTGCAAGTGAGGTTGTCGTCTATGCTTTCGTTACCATACTGTTCCTTTTGCTGCTGTATCTGGTTTTACTTGTATTTCCTTAATTTGGTGTCTTTTACTTTGAGATATCGTTATTGTCATGTTTGAATGGATATCAATTAATTATGTCTAAAAGGTTAATTAGTTCCTTGTCGTTCTTGCAAGTCTTCTACATTTGAGTTTGATGTATTTTCTACATTGCCAATAACTCAAGAACTGATAGCAACACTAATTAACTGACAAAAAGTTCTTTCCGTTAGCAGGTAAATTAAGTTAAAAATACTTTCCTTTAATGCTGATTCTGGGTAAGTAAATTTCCTATAACTTTGCAGATGTTTCTGTGTTTTTTTTCTCTTTAATGGTTATAACAGGTTTTTAATAGATCAATCGTAATTACCTGGGACGATTTGTCATGCCAATTAAAGAGTGGTACTAGCTAGCAATCCCATGAAGAAAAAACACAGGTATAATTTAAGAAGAAACATGTTTTCAAGCTGTGTCAAATGCAGAATGCTTTGATTAATGAGATACTGGCCCAACATTTTGTCTACCTTAATGACGAGGAAAATCTTGGTGATAATATAGTTTTGTACGTGCACCATTAGTATTTTTGCCTGGTGGCCTCTCTCCGGACACAACGCTGCATGCACTTAATTCCTTGAATGAAAATCTTCAAGTCGGTAGGTGCATGCATCAGGTATTTCGGGGTTTTACCTCAGGGCTTAAAGCATCAGATACCTCGTCCTCAATCAACCTGATCAACCCTTGATTTCTAGTTTTATTTTTCTCTTCAATCCAAATACTCCATGGCTAGCTGGACAACCATCCAAATTAAAGAATTGATGGCCAGCAATCACTTGGTACAGTACTGTTAAATACTTTCGATCATCCTCGCTCTTGTGAGCTTGGGTTCGAGTCCTGTCATGGCTGGTTATCAGCAACTCTCCATCCTATGACCTTTTCGGCCCTAACTAGAACTACAAAAATGTCCCCAGAAGCGTTTGAGCAATACTGAATTATAAGAAAGTAATGTTAAAACATTTTTGAGCCTGCTTTAAGTTTTTTGATTTAAGATCATATATAGTTGTTTAATATAATAATCAAATGGTTGAGAGTTCAAATTAAAGCTTATGAATTTTAGATTAAAAGAATTTGAATTACAATAATTATTAAGAAATAATATAAAATCTGAAACCTTAATTTGTTAATTTTAAATTTTTGAATGAAAATACTTATTTAAATAATAATAAAATAGATAGGAGTAAACGATAGAAAGACCTAGCCACGTAGTTCATTAGTAATTTTTTAGGGTCTAGGTTTGCTCGTGCTTCCTATGACAAGTTGTGCTCGTGATGAATGTTGGGAATGTGATTGATGTAGTGTTTTTAAAAATTTAAAAATATTTTTTATATTAATTTTTTATGTTTTAAAATAATTTTAATATTAATATATTTTTAAATAAAAAATACTTTAACCATAATCATTATCACACTTTCAAATACATTACATCAAATATCCACCGAAAAGTTAATTATTTATAGATATGCAAAAGCATACCCTTGAAATTAAATTCCCAAAGAGCCAGACAATTCAAGTACTCCAATGTTATGATTCTTCCAACAAGAATTCCCAGAGATATCAAATGATCGGACGGTCATCTTAGTGACCTGATCTCCAAGTTGGTGAATCCATAATGCTAGAAAACAGACAATCCGTGACAGAGATATTATTATGCTTGGTGAAACTTGCATTGATGAGGCCACCCGCTGCTAGCTAGCTCTTTGGATAGCAGCAAAGCTCTTGTGGCTATCAGGGGACATTGAATGACTTGAGTTGAATAATTCATTACCTATTGGTAAAGAAAAGCTTGCACGCACCTACCGTTATTACTGTACAGCAGGGCTGTTAGGTTCTCATTTAAGAACTTTGCTTCTTTGTAAGGTACCAGTCAAAGAACATGTTGGCCCTAGAAATTCTGGGGAGCACACATGGTGCTCACAGCATCACATATTGCTCTTTTTTTTTTATATCTTTTAATTGTTAATATTTGCACTAGTTTATATGCACCTCGATTAATCTTCTAGATCTTGAAATTAATAACTATAAAAACTTTCAATAATCCTAAAAAAACTCAAACTCATACTTATTAAAAAGTAAATCTAAAATCTAACCAGTTAAGCTACTTACTTAGAGTTTTTTTCTTTACCAGACCAGTGGCAGCACAAAATGTTGGGAGATAGGCACAAAAAGTTTTGATATTTTATAGGACATTAATTTTAGCATGAGATCACTCGTTGTTTCCATGAATAATTGTAACCATATATAACCAGAACAATTTATTATGGTATCTATTATTGTTTTTGTTTTTGTTGTTAATGTTGGAGTCCACTATTTTTCTTAAGTATTTTTTTTTAATAAGTAAAAATAAAAATCTTAAAATCACATTAAGTACCATATAGAAACTATTAATTTTAGTTTATTAATAATATATTTTTTTCTGACTACGCATTAATATAGTAGGGTTAAAAATCTAAGAATTCCCTCTATTTTTTTTTTATTCTCTTAATATGACCCCTCGTCATTTTTTTTTAATAGAGCCCTCCTACTTATCCTCTCATTACTTAAACAAGTTATTTCATCGAAATCCATAAATTGAACGCAAATCAATTGGCTTGATGCATTGGACCCAGTGCTTTCTATTAAGTTAGCCTTAATTATCTATCTACACCGCGACTCAATTATAAAATCATGATAAAATTGCATAAACTTATAAACTTAATCCTGGATTAAAAGAAAGAAAGTGAGCAACTGATCCCACTCATGATATCAACTCAACTTTTAATATCCAGAGATTTGGAAGTAAGAGCGTATTTGAGTAAAAAAATATATAGAAATAGGAGGACCATGTTACAAAAATTAAAAATTAAAAATTACAAATTAAAAATTAATTGATAGATGGCCACTTTAAGAAAATTACAAAAATAAAAGTGACAATACTGTATAATACAACAATACCAAATGAGTATGCTAGTAGCATACATGTATGGACCATATACTATCAGGAAATTAACAAATTAAAACAGAAATACTGACGTAAACTTTTTGTCGGTAGATTGTGGTGAATTTTACCGACATATTAGTCTCTCATTGTGTCCATCGTTGAATAAAGATGAAAATATTGACTCAGTATCTACTGAGGGAATTACAGTGAAAAAATAATGAATTAAAAAAAATCAAAAGATGCAATGACATATTATTTATACAAAGGAAATTACCAATGAAATGAACCTGTTTGTAAAATCCACCTGTAAATCCGTTAGTAATAAGTTATGACCTGGTGTGCGACCCCCTCTCTCGTTTCTTCTTCTTCCTCCATCAGCTTTGCAACACGACAGAAACCCCCTATTTTATCACAAAATCAACCTCCCACCACAAATTCAGCCACCCTAATACTTAATCTGTCAACATCCCTGTTCTGATTCAATTTTTTTTAGGATTCTTCACATCAAGTAAGCAAAACTACTATTTTTTTTATATTTTGAACTCAATTTTAAAATGTTAATTTTTATTGTATATTTTTGTAGTATATATGTATTTTGTTTGTGTGTTTATTTGTTTTATAGTTTTTTTTATAGAAATTTATTGTGTGAATGTATGATTTGTACATGTTAAGGTTTGTTTGAGATTTTAAAAAAATTTATTTTTTTATAATTTGATGAAATTACAAACAAATACAATTGTAGTTTGTTTGTGTGTTTACTTGTTTTATAGTTTTTTTTAAAAAAAACTTGTTGTATGAATGTATGATTTGTACGTTTTAGGGTTTGTTTGAGATTTTAAAAAATTATATTTGTTAGTAATTTGATGAAATTGATTTTGATTTTGTGACTTAGGTGTTTTGTAATGAAATAAATAATGACTTATTCAATGGGTTCACTTTATATTTTATCAATTTTATTGTTGAGCTGGAAATTTCAATAAATGTATAGAAATTTAAATTTATATGGATAATTGATAATGATTCAATAGTACTATTAAAATAGATAGAGTAAGTTAACCAATGTTAAATAATTTATTTATTTAGTTTACATAATTAATTAATACATGTTGACATCAATATTCTACATAGGTTTGATATAAGTAATGGATTATCGTTTATGGATGTATCAAGATTCACTCGAAGGGCTGTGTATGGTGGATTATTGTAATAGGGTTGAGGGCTTTATTAATTATATATTATCTAATTCGAGAAATACTAATGGAGACAGTATTAGACATCCATGTAAAAGGTGTAAGAATAAAAAATTTCTTGATCAAGATATTATAACGGTGCATCTTCTACAAAAAAGAGTTCATTTAGAAATACTTGTGCTTGTTTGCACACAAAAAACCATATGTTTCTTATGAGACCATGGTAGAAAAGATGGTTGAGTCAACTTTTAGTTCTAGTAATGTGTGTAGAGTTGTAGATGATAATAGTAATCTTTATAGGAATATTGTTATGGATGCGACGAAAATAAATCAGGCTTATACAAGGGAATGTTCAATCATAAATGAAGAATCAAATGAAAACGCGGCTAGATTTTTTAATCTTTTGAAAGACTTTAACGAACTATTATGGGATGGGTGCATAAATCACAGTAAATTATCAATCATTGCACATGTGTTCACCATCAAGACAGATCATGGATTGAATGAGGTCGATTACAAAAAAAATTATTGAATGGACGGGAAGCATTTTACTTGAAGAGAATAGGCTGAAAGAGAACTTTTAAGCTACTAAATCCATAACCCTTCAGCCTATGATACCAAAAAATTAACATGTGTTTAAATTTTTGCTTGTTATACAACCTTGAAAATACAGAGTTAACCGAGTATAAAACTTGTGGGCATGCTCATTACAAACCCAGAACTGGTAGAGAAAAAACTCTTATCACACATAGAAAATTTAGATACTTCTCAATCACTCCTAGTCTGCAAAGGTTCTTCATATCTCCAAAGATTATTGAGCACATGACATGACATCATTCATATAATACGGTAGATGAAGTCATGGTGCACCTATCCAATAGTGAAGCCTAAAAACGTTTTAACATGGTGCATCTTCAGTTTTCAATGGAATCTAGGATCATATATCTTGGGTTATGTACATATGAATTCAACCTATTTATATCATTTATTACTTCTTATGTTTTTTAGTTGTTGATACTCATGATTTACAAATTATCATCGGGGATATGTATTAGGTCGGAGTTCATGTTTTTATATATGGTCATAACCGGTCCTAATAGTCCAGGTTGGAATTTAGATGTTTGTCTTCAACCATTGATTGATGAGTTAAAGCAGTTGTGGTCATCCAGGACTTTGACTTATAATGTCTCGAGAAAACCAAATTCTCAGATGAATGCAACTTTAATGTGAACTATCAATGATTTTCCTTCGTATAAAATGGTTTCTGATTGGACCATGTATGGAAAATTAACATGTCCATATTGTATTGAAAATAACAAGGCCTTCATATTAACATATGATGGTAAAACCTTTTTTTTTTTTTATCATCATTGATGGTTTTTGCCAATTGATCACAAGTACAGAAAGAATAAAAAAAGATGTTGCACCGCCGCTACCATCGGGTAAAGAATTATATGACGTGGTGTTATTATACGATGACATTGTGTTTGATTTTAAATCTGATAAGCAAAAGTTTTCTAGTTTTGGTTTGACCTATAATTAGATAAAACAAAGTATTTTCTAGGATATTTCTGGTTGGAAGACCATTCTCCCCTATCATAACTTTAATGTCATGCACATTGAAAAGAATATGTTTGAAAATATTTTTAATAGATTATAGACGTTTGACAACATGTAGGCTAAAATGGATTTACCTTTGTTTTGTCACTATAAAAATATGAAGTTGGTTTATGATGGATCATGGGCTGCAAAGCCCAAAGCTAGCTTCGTCTTATATAAGAATGCATAGTTATTTTTATGCCAATGGCTTAATAGTCAACATTTTCCTGATAAACATGCTTTAAACATATCTAGATTAATGAATTTGAAGGATTGCATATTGTATAGAATGAAGATTCATGACCGCCATGTATTTATGTAAACACTCATTCCACTAGTTTACTAAGATTTATTGTCAAAAAGAATATGAGATGCACTCACAGAGATCAATCACTTCTTTAAATATATATGCTCCAACAAGTTGTAGACACAACAAATAGAGAGAAGTTTGAAACGAATATTGTCCAGACAATCTACAAACTTGAGATGATATTCCTTTTATCATTCTTCGACTCAATGGAGCATCTACCCATATATTTACCATTTGAAGTAAAAGTTGGAGGCCTAGTCCAATATAAATGGGTGTATCTATTCGAGATGTTAGGAATTACACATACATAGTAATTAAATTTCTATTGTCTTTTTTTTTAATTCAAAACATTCATTTAATTTCATGCAGGTACTTGTTCATCCTTAAAAGAAAAGTAAAAAATAAAGTACATGTTGAAGCTTCGATATGTGAGACTTATATTGTTAAATAGATCTCAGCATTTATCTTGTACTATAGTTAAGGATTTGCAGACGACCCGAAATGTTTCAATCATTGGATGCTTGCAATTGGTTCCAAGTACTCAATCTCTGTAGTTTCAGGCGATTTTAAACCAACAAGTTGAAGCTCAAACTGTCCATCTTGTCTTTGCGAGATGGCCAAACTCCGACGATTATACATGAAGCTGAAATCACACATGGGTGGTCACATGCTCCCCTCTATCGCCCCCCGGTCCCGGCAACAACCTGTCTCCTCCTCCTCCTCATTCAACCCCTTTCTTTTAGATGAATTGTATTTGAACTGATAAATCTTTAAATTTGTAATAAATATTTGATTTTTAATTTTATTTCATTTCTTTTAACTATTTCTACCTTGTTTAATAGACTTTTCTTTTAAAAAAATATTTTTAAATCATTACTGACGGTTTTACCAACGGATTAAGTCTATCCGTATATTCTAGAGAGTTGAAAAAGAATTACTGCAAATGTCATTCTCATTGTTTAATCATCAACAATTTAATTCCATCAGGAATATTAAAAAATCACTGATGGAATTACATACAATCTTTTTGTTGGTGATATGTCATATTCATTGATGAAAATATCAATGAAATAAAACAAGTAATTTTTTTTTTATTGACATGCCTTTTCAGTTTATAAATCTATCGGTGATTATATTACCAACAAAATAATTGACAAAACAAGAATCATCGAGGAAAGTTTTTTTGACAAATTGTATATGAGCCTGTCGGTAGAGGTTCTTGCCGGTAGAATCAGTTTCTAACTAATGATAGAATATTTTGTCGGTAAATTGTAAAATTCTAGTAGTGGATAGCTATAAAATTAGTATTATTGTAAATATAAAAAGGATGGAGAAAAGAGAAAACAAAGAAGGTAATGTGAATTTTAGAATCATATTTGCGGAGTTTGGGTTTGTGATGTTTTTTAAAATTATTTTTTTATTGAAAATAAATTAAAAGAATTTTTTTCAGATCTTTTATTTTTATTTTTATTTTTATATTAGCACATCAAAATCATCATAATAAAGCACTAAAAAAACATCAATTTAATATTTTTTTCAAGTTAAAAGAACTTTTAAAAAGCATCTAAAAGTATAGTTATTAAACTTGGCCAAGTGGTTGACCCGACCAAGGGGTCGGGTCTTAGGTCACATGGGTTGACTCGAGAAAATTTTTTAAAAATAAAATTTTATATTGAAAATTAAATTTATATTTTTTGGGTTTATTAAAAAAAGATATAAAAAAGTTGGGTCTCACCGGGTTCTAGGTTGATCTGGCAGGTCACTCAGGTTTAATCAGGCTAACTTCAAGCCCGAGTTTTGCCTATTTAAAACCTGGTCAAGGCCCTGTGTTGCCAGGGTCCCGGGTCAACCCGTCAGGCCGGACCAGGTTTCATAACTATTCCTAAAAGTAGAAGCAGAAACCATCCTAAACACCCTTATAATTTCTTACAGGTTAAATGGATTAACCCGAGTCAATAAAAGGTTGACCCACCAAGTCCTCTATGTTTGAGCAAATCATATCCTATTTAATTTTTTTAAATTAACTCACGGTAGGTCATGAGTTGAATTGTCGGACCTGTCCCGTTTAACAACACTGCTAAATTCCTCTATAAATTTGAGTTAACAAGGCATGATACCAGATTGAACGAATGTCCCTAGCATTGCCCTTGTTTTAATCACGCGCATTCACCCAATTTAATGAATTTATCACCCTTTAAATTTTCGACTGATAATTTATGCCATTTTAATTCTATATCACGCTGCAAAATTAAAGCCATGATTGCACAAGAAATTAATTAATTACCCGTGCAATCACATTATATATATAAATATATACACCTCTAAAAAGTAGATAAATATTTGAAAGATCGATCACAATTCACAAAAATCACTTGTTGGCTCATAGAAATAGCCATTCACCAATGATGAATGCCCCCAAGATCATCAACAAGGTTGTGGTTACAGCACTTGTTCTGGCGTTGGCCATCAATTTTACTCACCAATATTGTTTTGTAGCAGCCAAGAAGGAACGTATTCTATATGAATTCACAACATGGCATGTGTATTTTGTCAATGGACTAAGCAATAACAGGGAGCTGTCTGTTCATTGCAAGTCGAAAGACGATGATCTGGGCTTCCACTGTCTTTCAGCAGGCGATAATTTCACTTGGAGTTTCAGAGAGGATTTCTTCCTTAGAACACTGTTCTGGTGTGATGTGAACAAGGATGATGCTCATGCCGTGTTCAAAGTGTTTTGGCATGACGTTCTCCTCTTCTACAAATGCATGTGGAAGAACTGCGTTTGGACTGTAAAAGACGATGGCATTTACATAAAGAATCTTGATCATGATGGTCTTGATGAGCTTTCTCGTAATTGGGAACCTGCAGGGCAGTAGATTGAATGTGTTTCAATACTATGTTGCTCCGAAAGTTCTTATCGGAATGTTTGCCAAACTAAAAACATTTAGCAGCTGGTTTTTAAAACATTTTTTATTTATAAATATATTAAAATAATATATATTTTATTTTTTAAAAATTATTTTTTAAATTTTACAATACACTTTTGAAACACAATAATAAACAATAAAAATATATTTAAAAATATGGTAGCGATTATTTTTTAAATTAATTTTCGCTCGAAAATACATTAAAATAAAATTATTTTATTTTTTAAAAATTATTTTTTATATTAACACATCAAAATAATTTTAAAATAAAAAAAATATTAATTTAAAATAAAAAATAAAAAAAATATTTTTAAAATATAAAAATAAACAGGTGTTAAGTATACCACCAAGGATTCTTGTGTTACACACAACTTATGAAGATATTTTAACGCACAAGGATAATCTTTCTTTCTTGCTTTTGTTTTCTTTATCATTTCATTGTCATATGGAAGTATTAAAAACCAGATCGTTACTTCTTATGCTATCATCCTATATTTATTTAACAAAAACTAAAAGAAAAGGTTAATTTATTCTTAATTCTTTATAAAGTACTATTTACTAAAATAATATATATAATTTTATTTTTTAATATTAGATTTATTTAGAATTTAGCTTTGTAATTTATTTTAATTTGCTTTTAATAGGGTTGTATATCATGTTCTTATGACTCGAGTCGTGAATTTGATGAGTTAATTCGAGTTGAATTAATTTTTTTTTAATTTTATCATTTAATATTAGATTAATTGAAAATTAAGTTTTATAATTTGTTTTGATTTGCACTCTATGAATTTATCACGGTTTCATGATCCGAGTTGCGGATTTAATAACTTAACCTAATTTGATTCAGGTCGATCTAACATGTTGTCATCTTAATATTTTTTTAAATAAATATGTCATCTTAATTTTTTTAAGTCAAATAATGTTTTTATAAATTCTTTTCAACCCCACACAATTTATTTTTTATATTAATAAACACATTCACAACATTTGTACATTTTTTTACGCTCATATAAAATTAAATCTGAACAATTTATTTATTTTGACTAAATCAAACTTTTTAATACAAGAGATTAATGGATATGAACCGGCCGACCCGATAACCCGGTTAAAACACCTTAAACCTTACCGGGTCTTAAAACTATACTTGTATCCTTTAATTTGAAAATTAAGGAAAACAAAATATTTCTAACTATTTGGGCCTAGACTCACGGGCCTAAAAATAATTAAGGCCAAGGGCCCAAACCTCAAGACAGAGAGAGTGAGAGAGAGTGACACCACTTGACTTGCCCTCAAAGCCAAACTCCTCTCTTCTTTAATAAAACACTCTGCGTCTCTCTCTCTGTGTCTTGCAACAAAAATCAAGAAAATCGAAACATGGGTCAGGGACCATCGGGCGGTCTGAATCGGCAAGGGCTACCAGGAGACAGAAAACAAGATGGAAGCGACAAGAAAGACAAGAAATTTGAGCCGGCGGCGCCACCAGCGCGGGTGGGCCGAAAGCAGCGGAAGCAGAAAGGGCCGGAGGCGGCTGCACGGCTGCCCACGGTAACGCCGCATACTAAGTGTAAGTTGAGACTGCTGAAAATGGAGCGAATCAAGGATTATTTGTTGATGGAAGAAGAGTTTGTGGCAAATCAAGAGAGGTTGAAGCCACAAGAAGAGAAAGCTGAGGAGGATAGATCCAAGGTTGATGATTTGAGAGGTTCGCCTATGAGTGTGGGAAATTTGGAGGAGTTGATTGATGAGAATCATGCCATCGTTTCCTCTTCGGTTGGACCTGAGTACTATGTTGGGATTTTGTCTTTTGTTGATAAGGATCAACTCGAGCCTGGTTGTGCTATCTTGATGCATAATAAGGTAATCTTGGGGTTTATCTTTCTTGATTTTCCTTTTTTTTTTGGAAATTTTGAAGCTTTTAGGGTTTTGGATTGTAGTTGCTAATTCAAGTGTGATGTTTTTTTTTTTTGTTGGAGATTGTAATGTGAGGGTTTGTATGTTTTTTCTTTTTTGAGATTAGGGGTTTGTAGGTTTGGTTGTTTTTAATTTTGTTGGTTTTGAATTGTGTGGTTTTATGAGTTGCTTAGGTTTTGAACATGATTAATATGGGTTTCCTGATTTCAGACTAGAGCAGTAACTAGTTCTTTGGTTTGGGTTGGTGATGGGTTTGTGTTTTGTGGTATTTGAATTGAATTGAGGGGTATAGTCTTGCTTGCTGGATCCTGAAGTGCTGTTGTGAACTGGGAATGTCTGCTGTGATGAGTGTTGAACGGAATCCAAAGCAATGAGCATTATCTTATATCATTATTATGATCTTAATAGATTTGGAAGTCGAGGTTTTTGCTTTTGTGTATGACATGATGGATGCTTACAACAGCATTGTCAACCTCTCGCCCAGCTTGATCATATACTATCTTTCTTTGCAAATGTAGCTTCTTCTAAAATTATAGCTTTAAGTCTGGTGCAACATAATGCAATACTGTGGATTACAAGTGGTCTGGAAAAATTAGCATTAAAGATTTCACAATGTATGCAATATGATCATTCAGGTTCTTGTGGAGTATGTAATTATTGGCTGGATGCAGGCCATATGGGTTATGTTGTTTGTCTCATGCCAAATTATGCATGTTTTCTTTAAAGAAATTGTTATTTAATTTGTTACCTTATTAAAGTTTTCATGTCAATTGATATATCTCATTTAGGAGAACGATTTCGATTATAACTTGGATGCTTCTTGACTTCTTGACAGGTTCTATCTGTTGTTGGGCTTCTTCAAGATGAAGTTGATCCAATGGTATCTGTGATGAAGGTGGAGAAGGCTCCATTAGAATCTTATGCTGACATAGGTGGTCTGGATGCCCAGATCCAGGAAATCAAAGAAGCAGTTGAGCTCCCACTGACTCATCCTGAATTATATGAAGATATTGGTATTAAGCCTCCTAAGGGAGTTATTTTGTATGGAGAGCCTGGGACTGGAAAGACCTTGCTTGCAAAGGTGTGTAATCAAAATATTTTCCATTGCACCGTTGCACTTCTTGATGTCATCTTTGACTTGACTCTGAATCCAACATGGAGATTTTTCACCAAATTATTTGCTTTTATAGTTGCCTTTTGTTGCTGTGTCTCTTTTTGAAAGCCCAAGTAAACACTAATTTCATTGATTTTAAACCTAGAAACTGCTTATCACATAACTACGTTAGTTCAATGTATTCCAACATCAAGCAATCATTGCCAAGTTTAACTCGCATCACATAATTTTTTGCTTTGTTCAGAATGACCAGAGAGAATTTTGTGCTTGCAAAATCAGTGACTTATGTTTCTACTCTAATATTCCTGGTATTTTTCAAACGACTGCAGTAAATTTCTTGTTGAAAGCATACACGTAAGCATTTAGATGGTTTTTGTGCCTTGATGCGGTTGTTCTGTTGAAGTGCTGAATGTTTATATGGTTTTTACATGGAGGATAGCTATCTTATCAAAAGTGGGAGAAAATTTATTTTTTCTGTTAATTTCTCTGTAATGGAATGGCATTACAATTTTATATAAGCTGACCAAACTAAAACTGACTTCATAAGCCTTGGTGGTTTCCAGGCAGTGGCTAATTCAACATCAGCAACTTTCTTACGTGTTGTTGGAAGTGAATTGATTCAAAAGTACTTGGGAGATGGCCCAAAACTAGTGAGGGAGCTTTTCAGAGTTGCTGATGATCTCTCTCCATCTATTGTCTTCATCGATGAAATTGATGCTGTTGGTACAAAGAGGTGAGTTAGTAAAATTTACAGTTTACTCATAAAGAGGGAATAAATAAAATATTTATGTTCTTACTGATGTGATTTGAAATGTTTCTGCTTTAATATGTCTTACAGGTATGATGCCCATTCAGGCGGTGAACGTGAAATTCAGAGGACCATGTTGGAACTACTGAACCAGTTAGATGGTTTTGATTCAAGAGGAGATGTTAAAGTGATTCTTGCAACCAACCGAATTGAAAGCCTTGATCCTGCTTTGCTTCGGCCTGGTCGGATTGATAGGAAGATTGAATTCCCTCTTCCTGATATCAAAACAAGGAGGCGTATCTTCCAGGTATGCATGGCTTGATCGTGTGAAATAGCATTTGGAAGTCATTCCTTTTGATTGTTTGTGATCTTGTCTTATCGCTGTGCTTTTTTTATTATTGAATCTGTCAAGCTTGCTTTTACAATTAATCTCAATATGTGGATTGTAGATACACACAGCAAGAATGACATTAGCTGATGATGTCAACTTAGAAGAATTTGTTATGACCAAGGATGAGTTCTCTGGAGCAGATATAAAGGCAATATGCACTGAAGCTGGATTGCTTGCTTTACGAGAGCGGCGCATGAAGGTGAGCCACATTTTGATTTCCTGAACTTTTGTTGGTGAGAGTATTTGGATTTCTCTTGGTCAAGATTTAGATTGTTCCTCAATAGAAGTTTAGTCATTCATTTTTCTGGGAATCCCAATGACTCCAATTTCCTTCATTATTACTATTATGTGATGGGGGATTGGTCCCCCCCATTGTGTAGCCCAAGGTTCATTTGGAACCCTCCCCATGAACTGAAAACAACAATTAATACACACACACACACACACCCTACTCATCAACCCCCACCCCAGTGCTCCTGCTGTTATTTGTTTGCATTTTATCAGTTTGAACTTTGAACCACATACATTGAGCTGGCCTCAAGGCTGAAAAGCATGGTCTGCAGTGACACTCTGTCATTGTAAGTTCTGCTACTAGCTTCTGGCCTTCTTTAATGAGGGAACTTAATTTTTTAATGTGCTTTCAAGGTAGTTTTTGAAGTTGTGCCCGTGTCTAGATATGTGTATATCGGATGGTTTTCCAGGTGGTCATGATCTAAAATTTCTGCCCTGCAGGTGACACATACTGACTTCAAGAAGGCCAAGGAAAAGGTGATGTTCAAGAAGAAAGAAGGGGTGCCTGAAGGACTCTACATGTGATGATATTGTTGTCGTATCACCTGGGAAGTCCATTCTAGTCGTGCTTTTCTATTTTTGGACTGTTTATTGTAAGTTCAAGTTCGATTATTTGTTCCTAGACTCGAGAGTACAAGGTTGTCTGCCTGTGTATGAAGAAATGATAAAATTCTAATTGGGAACACCTTAAATTTATTTTGCGATCTCCAATTTTATTAGTTAAAACCAAGGAAATTCTATCATACGCCCTGTTGTATGACAGCAGCAGTTATGACTTATGAATGCTACACCAAAAAGAGCTCGCTTTCTTGGTTACTTGCTAAACGAGCCACTTGGTTTCTGGCAGACCTTTAAATGCCATTTACTGGTGTTAAGATAGGGATCTGTATTATGAACTGGGATGGTTGATGAACGTCCTTTGGTTTGGGATTATGGTAGTGGTGGGGGTTTGATTGTGATAGTGGTGGGGTTTAAAGTTTGTTTTGTTTATAAATATATTAAAATGTGTTTTTTTTTGTTTTTTTAATTATCTTTAACATCAAAACAATTTGAAAACATTAAAAAAATATATTTTAAATAAAAAGAAAATAATTCAAAGTTTTTAGAAATTTTGTATCGTTTTTTCAATTACATTCATGGATTTACTGATTTACTGAAAACTCTTGAAATTTTAGGGAAAAAAAAAGTTATAATTTATAGTTTTTTTAAAAAATAAATTTTTTTTGAACTTTTAATACGGATTGATATCTCAATCTCTATTTAAATTATACTTGTTATATATCCATCGACTTGAAAAGGGGCTTGAAGCATTGGGTTTTCCAGTAAATTTATGGATTATTGAGTTAATATAAATTATATTTTTTTTTATTAAAACAATATTTTTTTTGTCTTTTACCTTTTTTTTTTTAGAAAAAAATCTTTGATATTCACTTGATTTAATTTGAATTGAATTTTATCAAGTTATTTTATTTATTAAATCAACGAAGTAAATTATTTATTTTGGTTCAAATTAAAACCTAATTTAGATTAGGTTTTAAATCATGGATATTTTGAATAAATCAAGCCACCGCATCAATTTAAAAAGAGGTAGTGGGAAAGTAACCCATGGTACAGTAACATATCCACTTATCTCTTTGAATCCTGATTTTGGGATCAACAGGAGTTTTATTGTTAGGCAACGCTACGATGTCCTTGAACTTGTTTCACAGTGGCGCAACAGGAGGCGCTGATGTCCTTGAACTTCCTTCACAGCGGCGCAGCAGGAGGCGGCGCCGGCGGCTAATAACACTAGGATAGAAATCAGGGTTAATTGATCCATCCATCTATGGAAGTATTTTCCTGCATGCACTTTTAAGAACTAATATCCAGGCACTGTTTTGCTAGTTTTTTCTTTTCTTTTCCTAATTGATTGTTTAGAATTATTTCTAAAAGATCAGCTTTGAATGTTATGAAATTATTATAATTATATTAATTAGTTTCATTTTTAATCATATAAATTTAAACTAGATTTAAGTAAAAAAATTAGAGAAATAAATTGAATTATTCCAAGATTTAATGATTGATAGTTATGATAAATTTATATAAGTCTTTAAAAATTATTTACTAAAAACATTTCATCAAACATTAACCATTTTTAATTTAAACATGGATATAAAATTAACAATACATTTATGAATTTTTTTTTAAAATCACTGTCCTACCTCTTTTTTTAAACATGGTATGAATTATTAAGAAAAATATAAGGTAATAAATATAAAAGATACCTTTCTTCTTCTTTTTAATTTCTGTTTTATTAATTATTATTTTAAAACTAGACTGATTCAATAATCGGTAAATTCAAAATCTAAATCGGTCTAGATTAAAAAAAAAACTCAGCTAATCTAGTCAATTTAGGCTTGACTATGCAAAGCTTGGCCATCAATTTGTTGATTTTTTTTTTATTAAAAGAATATTATTTTTATTTTTTAAAATAAAAATTAAATGGATCTTTTTAACATGTAAACCAGCCTTGCCTAGTAAATATTGAATAACAATGAACTCTTATAGAAGAATCATAAGAATTGCAAAACATACAAGGACTCAATCAAATCAAAACAAAGTATCGGAACTCAATCAAAAACCTTCGAAGAATACAGGGACTAAAGTTTAAAGAAGAAGACAACGCTTATAAACCATCGCAAATTCATCGTATTGAACCCCAAAAAGCTACCGCAGCAAAGAGGAGTCCCACAGAGAATCGGTGGTCGGTGAAGCGTCTCAGCCTCTCAGGGCCGCCATAGCTATTATTTCACAGTTTAGCGAGAGCTTAAAGAAGAAGGAAGAAAAACACAGAAGAAACAGCTTGATGGGAACCAAGCACAAGTGCCAAGTCTGTCATGAAGCTGAATCTAAGTACAAGTGCCCTTCTTGTCGTGTTCCATAGTAAGCAACAAAACCAGACTCATTGGCTTGCTGTTTTCTTTTGGACAGGATACAGCTTTTCTTTATCTTTTGATGGAATTCGTGTTTTTCTTTTTTGCAGCTGTTCTCTTGTCTGCTTCACCAAACATAAAGGTATTTTCTTTTTTATTGTTTTATCTTATTTTTCTTTCTTTATTTCAATATCTTGAACTTGAAGAAGTATCATGCTTGGAAATATATTCGAAATCCCAGGTGAATTATCA
Organism: Populus x sibirica; assembly: GCA_019202695.1. Classification (NCBI taxonomy): domain Eukaryota; kingdom Viridiplantae; phylum Streptophyta; class Magnoliopsida; order Malpighiales; family Salicaceae; genus Populus; species Populus x sibirica. The sequence goes on from JAGMVL010001477.1 coordinate 457,638, forward strand.
ATTTATTTATTTATGATTGTTAGAAGAATGGAGAAGATATGAAGCATGCTTTTTTGGAGTTTATTTGGGATAGATGATAACTAGAATAATTAGAGGCAGAACACAAAGTTGCTATCAGGGGATGTTAGGCTTTCTTTTGATTTTACAGACCAGGGCACGGAATATGAACATAGAAAATATTAGGTGGTGGGGGCAATGAAGTTTGCTTTTTTGCAGTAATTAGTGGTGCTCGTTTACTGATTTGTGAGGATGTTGTTGGAAACTTTTGTACACATGAGGTTTGAAGAAAAACTTATCATTTTATAATTCAGAGGGGAAAGAAACCTTTCAGAGGTTGAGGCTTCTGGTCTAGTTTAGATTTAGGTAAAGCTGACCAGAGTTTATTGTATCACATATTTGTCATACTGCTATTGTTGGAAGTGGCATGGTATCTGGTACATGGACTAATGTGAGTTTTAAATGAATGGTGCAGAAACCCCTTGTGCAATACCAGTATCTGTGGAGGAAAAGCCAGGTAAGATTTTGTTCCTCGATGAATGTTGGTGGATGATGTGATTCAGTGCTGTACTTCATGTTCTTGCAACTTTGTGATGTGTTTTTTAATTACATGGTTCGTTTCTCCTTGCCACCTCCTTATATACCCTGTAGGCTGCTTGTAGCTCTATAACGATTAAAACTTTTAACAGAACAGAATATAACTGTTAATGTCCTTTCAGCTCAAGGAACTTCATTGTTATATGATACTTAATTCAAGATTTTATCTTAGAAGTTTATATCTGGAATTTTGTTTTACTTTGAATTTGTCAGTTGCTGATGTGAAAGTGGTGGAAAAAAGGCCAGTTAAAGTTGATGAACCGGGCGAGGTGCTGCTAAAGTTGCAATTAGAGTCTATAGGTATGTTATTGTGACTATTGTTGAAGGTGATACTTTTAATATTTCTTAGTGTCACATCTTTTGTAAAGAAGCTTTTAAAGGCTGAGGAAAGTGACTGCCTTTTATTTCCCCTCAATTTCTCCATTTTTCAAGCAATATAGAGGCTCTTGAAGTTATAGTAGCACGGATTTTATACTGATGTCTAGGTCAATAAGTATCAAACTTATAAAAACATGGTAAAAAGAAGCAAATTCAGAGCGATTAGGATGCAAATTCAGAAAAATAGTTCTTGCCAAATGCCATTGGTTCCCAATGAGAATGATTTGCAGTCATCATTTCGTAAATTAAAATAGAAAGCATTCACAACTATGTGTGAGGTTTGCTCCTTGTAAGCCTTTCTTTGTTTCAGCATTATATAAAATTCTCAAATCCAAAACATGGTAAAACCTAAAGGAAATGGGAGCATTGCACTAAGCTCTGTACCTTGTCAAAGTGCTGCTTAACTGTAAAATAAAATAACAGGGCATTTAAATAACAAATACCTTGGCTTAAGGAGATTTATTACATCTAAAACATGGCAATGAGATGATGAGTTAATGAAAGCAGGAAGAAGTGGAAAGGCTACTCTAGGAACCACTCTAAAGTACTTGTGAACCACATAGGTGAACATATTTCTTGTTTCTGCTATTACAATTTATACTTGAGGCATTTAAACTGCCATTATATGTGTGAGGGCTCTGCCTGTTAGTTAATTGACAAAAAAATTATCCCAAGTTTTCTGTCTCACACTGTTCATATCCTGTCCTTCAGCTCCTTGTTAAAACAACTCTGATCCTGTTCCCATTGAGACATCTTGGTCTCTTCTACCATTGATGTATAAGTTTGGTCATTAATTAGCGTAGTGTGCAGTGCAATGAATGACTAATCATGTTGGCATATTTTATCTTTTAATTTGTTAGTTGAATGTCTTTGTTATGTGTTACTTTATTTATAATTGTTAAATGCCTAGTGACATAATAAATTATTTGGGAATACAAGATTCTTTTATCTCGACACACATGTTATACGACAGAAGTTCCATGTTGTCTGATTAAGATAACTGGTCAGGGTTAGGAGCATTACTGGGTCCTAGTATTTTAACTCCTGAAACCAGGACTGGTAAGATGCTCTTGTACGAGGAATGAATCATTGTCTTCTTTGGCATGCAGCTTCTTCCAGTGAAATTCGTAATGATTTGATGGACGAGAGCCTTCAACAGCTCATACATAAGATTGATTGTTCCACGGACCCAGAAAGTGTAAGTACTCTGATTTCCACTTAAATGAGAGGAAGATATCCTGTTAAAACCTGTTGTTTCCTCTGTATAGGAACTCGACGTAGCTATGGGAGTTGATGTATTCCGCATTTTCACTGACAAGGTAGCTACCTTATATTGCCAATTAGAGTTTTAACTTTGAGAGCTATATTGGTGAATGCTTGTTGATAATGATGTTGCACTGCTTTTTCTCTGTTCCCAGATTCTGTCTGCTATTGGTTCATGACTGCCAGCATTAGTAGACAGAAGCGGAAGACATGGCTTGAAAGAAATTCGACATTCTGTATGATGTGTGCCTGGAATATTTTGCGCTATAATCTTTGAGCCCGTTCAACCGTTTCCAGAGTTTTGAGAAACTTATGGATGTGTTTAGCAATGTAAAATTATTTTCCTTTTCCAGTTTTCTTCGCCATATCTAATGAAAAATTAAAAAACATGTTCATTTATTAAAAACAAAGATGAGTTTTTTCACTTAAAAAATACATCGAGATTACAACTATTTTCTTATAAAAAAATTATAAAAATTATCATGAAAAAATTATATTGTAACTAAAAAAGTCTTTATAAATTATAATAGAAAGTAAATTTATGACACTAACTATATATAAAAATGTTAAAAAAGTAATTTTAATATTTTATATTGCTAAAAAATATCTAATTTTTCAAAAAAAAATTCATTTAAAAAGCAGTGAAAAACTTATAAAAGAATAAAGAGAATTTATAAAATGTGTTTTCTAAACCAAAAAACCAGTGTTTTTTTATGAAATATTATATTTTAATAAGAAGTTTTAATTATTTATTTATTTTTCCCTAACAGCCTTTATGTGATGATTCATTTCTGCAATCACCTTGTCCCTTCTGTCACGTTGTTGTTGGAATTTACTAGTGATGAGAAATATCGTTCACAAAATCCTCAGCAACATAAAGAAATAGAGGATGTGATGATGCATGCTCCCATTGATATATAGGTTAAACTTCCCAATCCTGTATGAGCAAGCAAAGCATTCCTTGTATCAGACGTTGAGATCTCTTCTGACAAGGAAAAGTAACCCTAGCAGATTTCACACAAAGGCATATCCTAGGAGACCTAAGGGAAAATAGCATTAGACAAACAAGCTTTGGTCCACAACATCACTTGTCTGGACTCCATGGTTCGAGGGTTTATGATCACACAAATTATTCCATTCTGATACATGATATCTTGTATGGCAAGGTGTTCAATGAATCAAAACTTGATAAGTCTCTCTTGAAAGCAACTAATGGACCAGGATTCTTGAGGTGAATCTCCAAAAGCATACCTAAGTGGCTCCCTCTTATTGAATCAAAAGTAACCAAGTCAAATCATTTATTAGGTGGTCCAGTGATAAGAGCTTGAGACCAAAAAGTTTGTTTTCCCTATGATCTCAGGTTAGAGCCCTGTAGTTGTTAATATAATGGCTACTGGAGACTTACATGGTCGTTACTTTCAGGATCCGTGGAATTAGTCGAGGTACGTGCAAGTTGATCCGGACATCCATGTTAATAAATAAATAAAAAATAAATAGGTCAAACTCGAATGACTCCGTGATCCTATCAAAAATCATGTTATTTGAACTTTTTTTTAAAATAATAATATTATTTTGATTGGTTGAGTTAACTCATCTAGCCCTAGACTTTAATTCAGGTCGAGTTTAAATCACAGGTTGATATTTTCAGCTCAGGAATACGAAGAGACATGTCCTGTTCTTTTCATAACACAAGTTGACAGCAGAAAAATTATGTATGGGAAAGCCAGTTCAGCGTCACCAGCCTGGATTCAAGGCTTCATCTCTCTGTTCAAGAGGTTGTGAGCCCCCTTAATTAGGCTTGGTATTCATCATGTTCTATCATCCACCATATTTCACTGGTTTTGAGTAAATAAAAATGTTAACATAAGAGAGAACAGAAGTAAAAAAGATTAGAGAAAATTGGATTCTATTAGAGTGTAATAATTACATGTTAGCTGTGTTATGGTTGTATTAGACAGTTGAAAAAAAAACAGCTCTCTCCAATGTTGCTCTCTTACACTACAAAACTCAACAGGCAAGAGCCTTCCAAGGTAATCGGGAAAACTTCAACCTGCTAAGCACAAGAAGCACCGTCATTACTACATATGTTCTCGAGGAGGGGCAGTCCACAAGCAATCCATAGACACAATACGCACTACCGATCTAAGAGGCCAAGACCAGCTACAAAATGTAGTGCCGTGAGTTGTTAATCATTAGCCAACTAGGGATTCTATTATCAGCATATCATGTCGATTCAGGAGAAGGTTGACAACATTCAGAATCTCACCAAGAGTGATCCTTTCATGCAACTCCTGAATTGAATCTATTCCATGATCTTTAAGTATAACTTCAACAACATATCATTCAATATAAAACAGAACATGCAGAACCGAGTAGTAAATCCATATCATTTGGCTTTGATTGGTGGGAGGAATAGGGAAGTGAAAAGAGGGCGGGGGGGGGGGGGGGTTGGGGGAAGGAAAAGAAAATTGGTGACAGAATAGGAGAAATCCTGTATTTCAGTCGCGTTAGCACAACTTTTGAGAAGGGCTCTATTGAGATAAAGGTGGACAACCACGTAGCATAACTCCATTTATTCCTTTCCCCATTTTCCACTCCTGTTTTTTAGCCTGACTTGAAGGAAAAGCATGAGCCATTTTTTCCCCATCACAACCTAAAAGAGAACCAATTAAGCCATCCAAGACATGACACAACGGTCACAAGCCAAAAACAGCACTGTGACACCAACACACACCAACACATACATTCCTATCTCAACTTATTCCGTTTATTTATTTCTATATCATATCCAATGGTGACCGTAAGAAGATAGATATATGATAGAGCATCTTACCTGACTGGTGATTGCCAGGATTCTCAGCTACTCGACTAGTACTTGGCTTGCTGGTACTTGGCTGAGCCATAGCTTGGTTCTGCAGACAAAAGCGGGCTTATCAACATGGTAACAACAAGAGCTTCTAAAACAAAATGATGATGGGGTGGCTTCGATTAAATTGACCCTGAGCTTGCAATTAACTCAGAACATAAAACAATATGATTGATTGGGGAAAATTGGAAACTTTGTGTCCCCACCCTAGAAATGTCCATGAAGTAACAAGCTCAGGCCTGAAAAACAAAAAAACTCTTCAAAAAACTATAATTGAAAATCTAATATGTCAAAAAACGAAGTCGCGCCAGAACATATATGGATGCAAATCTTCCTTGTGTATGTTTATTTGCATTTTGCTTGCAATAAATACCACCCATGATCAAACATGAAACAACTGAAAGCTTGGAAATTTCATGTCAAGAAGTGATAATGGAATGGTGAACAAACATATAAACACATAAAAGCTCTTGTTAAGTTGATGTAAAATGAGAAGCTTAAAAATAATAAGTGTATATATACCTGTGGTACTCCTGGTAAATGCATCTGGTAGAGGCCAAGATAGTGCTGATATGGATCAACAAAATTTGGGACTCGTGGTTGGTTTGGATTCTGTTGACCTGGTGAGCCTAGCATAGGATCTACCTGGTTGGTTGGTTGGACTTTGGATGGATCAGGAGCAGGGATGGGGGGCACATGAAAGGGCGGCACAGGGAACCTAGGGACCAAATGAGCTGCTGCAGCTGGTGTTGCTGAGGGTGCACCCGCCAAAATATTGGGAAATGGCATCATTGGCCGACTCAGTCCCATTTCCATGCCCATGCCCATGCCCATCCCTATCCCCATTGGCGGCATGTACTGCTGGAAGCCAGGAAACATCATGGGGACCATGCTGCATCCCATAGACATCATCTGCAAAAAATAATCAGAATCTAATGCTAGCTGTATCTAATGCATGAGCTCAGATTGTATCAGTCAAATTTTAAGGCAGGCATGCCATGGATATGCTTGCAAAAATAAAATAGACAATTTTATCTATGAATTATAAACTATCGAGAGCCGAAAGATATCATAAAAATTATGAGAAGCCCGTCCTGCAGAGACAACACTCTTTTTTCCCTGAGAGAACATGTTGTCATTGTTGTCTTAAAATTACCACACCCTAGAAACCACCTAATACTTATTGCTGAGGAAAACAAAAACTTAGGGAAACCATATCTACAAGGCAAGATCAATGGTGGTGTGTTTAACTAAGATTACACTTTAGTTTCTTCTTAAAAAGAAATGCAGTCTTTCTAAATTTAAATTGGACCAAACCCCTAGGTTTTTCAAAATTTCACCAGATCGTGGAATTTGGCAGACTTTTCTTCATTAATTTCACTATGACATAATCCCTGGAAGAGGGAGAGATATTGTATTAATAATTCTCGAGAACGCGAACAGAAGACAACGTTGCTGTGTGGAAAATATTGAACTCACACTCTCTCCTCCTATTTGCCAAAGACACCATCCCCCACCCCCTTCCCCAAACCCAAAAATAAATAAATAAATCAGAAGGGCTTTAGAAATAGATGTCGAATCCACCATCCATCCCAACACAAACACCAAACTGACAAATAGAGCAACCTTGCATTGCAAGCTTGACAAGTTTTGACAAATAGTTAATGATTCTAATCACCTTCATTGGCAGGTCATTACGATACATACATATCCTCTCAACTTTCAAGGATCCATTTGGAAAATTAATGGAGTTGAGTAAGGCATTCTGAATGCAGGAACTTGTAGTCCCATACTCATGGCATATGATATGTGTCCATAGAAACATGTAATGCAGAGAATGCAAGAACAGGATAGCTGACTCGAATGCAGTACAAACAACTCATCTAGATACCATCATCCAATAATATAGAACCATCAATTGTGCTAACTCACAGTTTATTGGATGCAGAGTTATTTCAAACCCTAACCATTCTTTCAAACCATTTGACATAGTCAGTTTATCTAAGGAAACCCCAACGAAACATAAGATAGGAAATATACACCTGTACTTGCAACTGAAGCGATTTCAGGTACTCAATTGCCTCATCTAACATAGAAGCTTTGTCCGACTGAAAATTGGAAAGCGAGGAGAAAACTCATTATAAGGGGCAGATAAACGAGGTGAAGTGCGATAACATAAAAATTGATCTTCAGCAAGATGAGAGAACCTTGTTGCAACGAGGTATGAGCTCTTGCAAAGCCCTCATCTTTTCATTGATCCGATCTCGGCGTCTCTGCAAGAATGTAGGGTCACTTCGTTTAAGGACGCCGACCACATGGAAAGCAACCAATTCATCAACAATTCGACAATAGTAGTAGCAGTACAAACCCTTTCTGATAGGTTGTGAACTTCTGCTGCACGAGATCTCTTCGAAGACATTGATCCACGAATTCGTTTCTTTGCATCAGCAGATTCAAACTCAGCATCCTTGAAGGGAAAAGGAAAAGGGAGATCATATTAAAGACTAATGGAAGAAAGAAATGATGAAATGCAATACCACTCTATACATGCACGCTTCCTTTATCTAAAAGACCTTTAGTGGATTTGCGGCATCTCTTCTACCCTGAAGAGGTTTCGAGCTGTCTATCGAGTTGGAGTTTTAAAGCACCAAAATGGCACAAACACAATTCAATAATCACGCAGCTCGAGTTCCTGTACAAATTTTGCCATTCTAGAGCACCTGCACTGTTTTGGGTTTTCTGCCTGATTGCTACTGACCGAGGTTGATTATCATGTGCCATTGTAATAGTTATTGCGGTTGTGGTTTTTTTAAAAAAAAATAAACTGTACAAATTATAGCTTTTTTTAACTCGAGTTCTTACTATGAAAAACAGATTTAAACAATCAAAACCAAATAATTTTTTAAATTATAATCTATTTAAGAGCATCTTCAACCACATATCATACGAAACACCATTGTTCACTCAATCATGAGATAAGGATATTTGACGTTTGTAGATGGATACAAAACCTTATCCTATCAAATTTCTATTAGTACATTTAGGAATATTAATCCCAGATCAATCCAAATTGATATAATTAAACATACATCAAATTAAATTTTAAATTAAAAATGAAATATATATATTTTTTCATGACTAATTTAAACACAACAAATATCTTATATTTTTTTATATGTTTGTTTTTACTTTTCAAAAATATTTTAGAAAAATTTAAATTTTTATTATTATTTTTACTTCAAATTATTTTTTTTTATTTTCAAATTATTTTAACATGCTGATATTAAAAATAAATTTTAAAAAATAAAAAAAATATTATTTTAATATATTTTTAAATAAAAAATATTTTAAAAAACAAACATTACCACGATACCAAATAAACATTTAATCCAATTTATTTTTTTAAATTTATTTTAAAAAAAACAATAAGAAAAACCGGAAGGAAAAAAAACGTGCTCACGTTTACCAACGTCACTTGCTCGGCGCACGATAGCCAAGGACATGATAATATTGCCTAATTTGTTATTATTTTTTAATAATGGTTTAATAATAAAACATTAAACATACTTAATATGGTACTTAACTCGGTAATTAACAAAAGATTGACTCATTTACCTCGCTATGACACTCAGCTTCCTCTTCTCTTCCCTTCCGCTTCCGGTCTTCCACTGGAGACATCAGAGCCGGCAGCTCAGCGCTAGCACTCGAGCAATCAGGTGATGACGTGGAGGTCATCTCACAAGGATTCGTCATCGTCTCTCTATTACTTGAGGGAGCACTAGAAACCGTGCCTGCTACAGCAGCGCCGTTCATGGTCCCACACGTGTTATCCGCACTTCTAGCAAACGCCGTCTCCGAAATTCTCGCTGTTGGAGTCTCACACGAGTCAACAACCGTCGATTCCCTCACCACGCTCTTCGAATTAGACCGTCCAGATTCCGAAACTCCTCCCGCTCGGTGCCTCGAGAAGTACGCGAAGTTCTGCACCACCTCCGCTCTCCTCACCGGCGGTATCGGCGGCCTCGGCGCCGATACCGCCGGATAACTCCTAGCTTCCATTCTCTGAGTCGCACCTCGAACAGTAGACGCAGCGGCGTTGGTGACAGCAGCTTCCCTGGTGATGGAAGCGGTGGAAGCTGTCGGAGGATATAGCAAATCGGCGCAGAAATCATGGTCGAAATTGGTGTCGTTTAGAGGATGATTAAGCCAAGAAGCCATCTCATCTTCTTGCATAAAAAGATGGTGATGTTCTTGTTGTTGATCATGTGATGATCGGATCTCTTTAGTACCAGGTAATTGATCAGCTGGGAGCACCGCATCATCCAACTCGGACGGTGGAGGAGATGATTTCTTTTGAGATCTTTGACTATGCATCACTACTTGGCCGTTCTGCCATAGTAGCTCCATGATCTCTTCTTCCTGCCTGCACTTCATCAAGCACGCAAATCACTTCATCAAATCACATAATAATCAAAGTGAGCATGGATTTAAAAGAAAAGAAAAGGGAATTACATGGCTGGTTTTCTGGGGCGAGTATGGGTTGAAGGAGGAGGTGGGAGAGAGTAATCATCGTCCATTTCAAAATCAGGAACATAAGGATTCATGGTGTCTTTCTTTTCTTAGCAGCTGCTATGGAGGAGATGAGAGAGATGCAAGGTGACTAGTGCTTTAACCAACAGACTCAACTGTGAAATAAATAGCGATAATATTGTTATGGAGATAATTGGTCAGTTGGCAAAATCATGGACACAATTGTCAAGTACTGCCACTAAAGGCAACAGCACCCGCTTGTCGCTGCTGCTGCTGCTTAAACATGTCTGGACTGCTGTAACTAACAGATTATTAGAGCTACAGCTTAATTTGTTTTCTCTTTTTTCACATTTAATTTTTTCTTGCCGATGCTCTAGACACGTTTCGGTGAAATTGGTTATTAAACCTAGTATGGATAGGTTAATTTACTCGGCAAATATGTTAGTTTTGATCATAATCACCCGATCAGTGATCCAGTGGATTGATCCGTCACTTGAATGATATTAAAATCAGTCTTCATTTACCCAACAAACTTGTGATTCAAAACTTGATCCAGATAGATTTTAATTTGAATAGATTTTGATATTGGCTCGATCAAATCTAAATAACTATATGGGTTTTGATTGATATTAAACTTAATAAAACTTGGTAGATTAACCCAACAAACACATAATTCATGATCTAGCATGGATTGAGTTTAATTTGAATCGGTTTTGATACTGACCCTACTAAACTTGAATGATCTCGAGAATTTGATTTGTAACTTTATTTAAACTTGACTAGGTTTAAATTAAATACTCTTTTTTTAAAAAAAAAAAACCATTGCTTTAGACAAAAATGATAAATATGAATTGACCGATAACCTTTAAATTGATCTAACAACTCAATGACCCATAATGGATTAACCCAATAAACACATAATCTATGATCTAGCCTGGATTGAATTTAATTTGAATTAGTTTTGATACTAACCCTACTAAATTTAAATAATATTAAGGATTTGATTTATGATCTGATTTAAACTTGATCAGAATTAAATTAAATAATAATTTTTTAAAAAAAGAACCAATAAAAATAATAAATGTTAATTAACTGATAACCTTTAAGATGATCTAACAACTCAATGACCAGAATTTTGAGGATAAACATGGTTGTTATCTACTTGAGAGCCTGATTAGAAATTGGAAACGGGGAAGTTTCTTTTCCTTTTACGGATTTTCTGTTGGCTGCTCGTGCTGGCTCATGAATTCTTCGACTGTTTGTGCTGAAGATAAGGTGTCTCTCTCTCTCTCTCTCTCTCTGACACACATATGGTGTATAGGACTCCGAGCACTGTGAAGATAAAAAAAAGGGACGAGATTTTTTTGTTTCGTCTTTCCCGAGGCTCTGTTCTTAACTCAGGATGAGGCCATCTGGGGCCATTCATTCATACGCAGCATGAGCTCAACAGGGCTTGCAGTAAATGCAACCTTGTTTTATCCATTACTAGAAACTTAGCTGCGATCTAGTGGTAGTGTTGCCCCTGTCATATTCCTAGTTTTGTCAACAGATAGATGCCAAGTATTCTGGTGCCCCTGCCGATCTCCAGTGCTGCAGACAGACAATTTGTTGCTACCTAGGGTTTTGAGTCCAAGTACCCATGTTTAGACTAAAATTCACCTCGGTACAATTTTATCTTTTTTTGTTCTTTAACTACCTTCTTGATTCGTCACCCCCACCTCCTTCACTCCTGCAGTTCAGGTCAAGACTGGATTTTTCGTTAGTCGTTATGTGTTTGTTTTTCATTAACTTTTATATTAGCGGTGAAATAAATATAATAGCATGTTTGGTATAGCAAAAAATTAAGTTTAAAATGTAGGTTTTATGTAGCTGTTTTTATATATTTTTTTAACTAAGTTTCATAAGTATTTCTTACTGGTTTTTTTTTTACTATTTGTAAAAAAATCAAAATATTTTATCCAAATATTTTATACATGTTTTTTACCATGCATAGACTTCAACTATAATTTTTATCAAATATGTATCTAAATCCAACTAACTACAATTAAAAATACTTTTTCTAAACTTACTTCTTTCAAATCAATCTAGATATATTCTAAAATTAAAATGATGTTTTTTGAATTTATTTTTTAAAAAAAGCTTTTTTAAGTAAAATAATGTTAGTTTTTGATAAAAATAAAAAAATCTTAAAATTAATCCGATGAGCTTTCATTCATATTTGACATAATCAATCAAGTCATGAGATAACTTGTCAGGTCAACTCTTGACTTGATTTGAAAACGAACTTGGCTCAATCAAGTTGTAGGTCGACATGTTATATGGATCTCGGGTCAATTCACCGAACCTATTTAGGTTTTATATCTATGGTTATGGCAACGTGGAAGGGCTAGAGTGCATCTGGAAAATGTGATGATCAAACGGAAAGTTAGCAAATGAGATCGGAGGTTAATATGAACAATAGATTATATGCTCTCCTACCCTTTTCAAAGTGGATGGGCACTTTTCACGTCAAAAGTTCTCTAGGCAAAAAGTAGACGTTAAGAAGACTAGACGTGCAGTTAAACCGTTAATTGTCATTTTCTAGTTAAAAACAATCCCATTTGGCATGCGATAAATTAAATAATAAAACTTTTCAAAACAAATAATGAATTAGTTAAATAGCTGTGGGTCAACTTCCAATCATTTAGCACTAATAAAAAATTCAAAAGAGTATTAAAGTTAATAGCTATCGTTATCACAATTTTTTTTTTATTATTATTATATATATATATAATATTTATAATTTTATCATTTAATTCTAGGATTTTAAATGGTTCAAGTTGAAAACACAACTAATTTAATTAAAAATTCAAAGATAAAATCTAGTTAATTTCTCAAGTGTGATAAAAAAAAATGATTTTGGTAAAAACAAAATCCGTCTTTAAAAAATCTTCCAATGAAAATCTTAGATATTTCTTTTTAATGTTAATTTCTATATGAAAAAAATCTTAATTGGAAAATGAGATAATTATTTAATATCATGTTTTTTAATCATAACTTTTTTTATATCTTTCTTTTTGAAAATCTAATAAACACTAATTATATTATTTTAAAAAAAATTGATGGATGTTATTTCACCAAATTTCTTAAAAAAATTTATGCTAACCGCCAATATAGCCAAAGTAGAAACATGAGAGTTGATAAAAATATAACAACGAGGCAGCACGCCATTAAGTTTTTGCTTCGTAAGGCGTGCAAACGTGGCAAGGACTTAGCGTGCCATGTTGGCCGGTTAGCCGACATTTGCGGTTCTATGCGGGTGTGCCCCCATTTTTCTTTTTTCTTTTTCTTTTTCTTTTCTTTTAAGAAAAAGAAAATTATACAAATAAATAGTATTAGTAATGAAAAAATAATAATGATCAATATTTTTTTTTAAATAGTGGTGGTGAGATAAAAAAAATTTGTGAAGATTTCGAACGTAAAAAAAATCTATTATAAGAGAAGATTACATTAAATTTTCATTTATCTTAGAAATAATAATGCTAAATATCAAGAAAATATATCAAATAATAATCTTAACATGGGATATCTATCACATGCATGTTAATATCATTACTTAATATAACAATAATATTACATAAGGTTTTGCATTCAATTATAAATCCCGTGGGTATTTTAATTTCTAACTTAACAATAATTTCTGAGAAAAAACTTAATAACAACAGTTTTCTTTATTAATTATATCGGTAATTCAAATACTAATAATTTTTTTTCTAAATCTCAATGAAATATTCCTTCAATATTTTTATGGTACTTAACCTCAAAGAGTTAACTAAATGGTTAATGAAATACACATTTTCTTAGATTTTTAGGTTTAAATTTTATGATCAACATTTAAAAAGATTTATTTTTCTAACACAACAAGATGATGTGAGGATTATGTCTTAACGTTATTGAAAATGATTTAATCTGATAAACACGTAAACTGATCCGAGAACACTTGTTAACATCAAATCAAAAACAAAAAATATCACCTATAAATTCCACTAATCTAATATTTCATATATATAAAGCTTATTCAAGTTTTTTCTTGTCATACATGGAGCATTCCTCAATTGAAAATAAAGAAAAAGACACTAACTAGCCACATACATCATCACCAAACGACTTCTTGGCTCGAGGGAATGGGCGGGCAGACGAGCCAGTCCCACATGAGCTAAGTCCAAGGCCACAGGTAAGTAGTAGTATTAGTAAATTGGCTGCCGTCAAGTTCCAATGCTTTTCACTATAATTAGATGCGTTTTGTAGTGTTCTCATTCCACTTCCAAAAATTGCTCACTCCCTCGTTTTTTTTTTCAACATCAAGAAAAATTTATATTTTTTAACAGCGGGTTTCTCAAAAAATTCTCACGGGTTAGGTAAACGTAGTGTGACATTAGTGGATCCGATAAATTAATTATTTAATTAATTAAATGATAGTTGAATTATTTAAAAATGTTTTGAGTATGATTAAAAATGGGACATATCTAATGATGAGGGGGATTCTTAATGTAAGCAATCTGCAGCTTATTATTACTCCAACTCATTAGGCTGCTCAAAATGTAAATGGTACAAACCCAACTCACAAGTTTGATTAGTTTATATATATATATATATATATTTATATATATATATATATATATAGTAGTTAATGATTGTTTTTTAAAATATTTTTATTTAAAAATATATTAAAAAAATATTTTTTAAAAAATTATTTTTGATATTATCACATTAAAATGATACTAAAATATTAAAAAAATATAATTTAAAGTAAAAAAAAAATTTAAAATGTAAATAGTGTTTCGTATGTGTCTGTATTATTATGACGCATAATACTTTTTAAAAATGTATTTTTTAATAATGTATTAAAAAAATTAGATTTTTTTATTTTTAATACCATTATATTAAAATCATTAAAAAATTTTAAAAAAATATTAATTTAATTTTTTAAATCAAATATTTTTTAATACGTATCCCATACCCAAAAACTAACCATCTTCTTTGATGACATCTTACCACATTGATAGTTCGATTGATGAAGACTTGACTTATCTTTGACCGAGGACAACCCGTGTAGCATGGGCTGAACAGGGCGCATGGGATCCCCGTGTGGTTTCATGAGTTGGACGTAGCCCCGGGTTCGAGTTACGTGACTCAGGAGTGAGTGTTAGCATCCCCAAGGGCATGGCTAGTCTGCTGGTGAATTCGTCCCACCTTTGGGCCAAAACCTAAGCTCCATCCCTGAGTGCTACTAGTTTTCTTCAAATGGTTGTGCTACACTATAGTTATTTACAGGGTTTAAGATAAAATAAATGTTGACGCATAAGATTTACACTTTGTTCCTCAAGAGGGATCGAGAGGGAAGGAATGAATCGTGGAGGAGAGACTGAGTTCATTCATCGTTTAGCAAGAAGCATAAGAACTCCATGAATGATTTAGAGGGATCCCTCCAAATCCTCCCTTGTTTATAATTCTCAATCCTTTCAATCTGAATGGATTGGTTCGTGCCCTTCAATTACTTGTTATTTTACAGTAGTTTCACTTTAGATGGATTGACTCACACATCAATGGATAGTAAGATCCATCTTCTCTCCTCTTCATATCCGTTCTTCCTCTTATTCATCACTCCGCACAGCACATATCCTTAATTGGGAAGTGGCTACAAGTGCCGGCTTGTAATTAGAACCCATTATAGTGGTTGTAGTGTTAAATGAGAAAGTTAAGAGGAAGGGCTCAAGAAAGGAAACCCAGATGATAACCCTTTGCAAGTTGCAGCTCGGGGATATCTATTTTTAATGCCAAAACTGACAGTGGATGGTTAATCATTGAAGACACAACTCACCAAACAGAACCTCCCTGTCCCCTTCCAATTCATTCATTCTTGAATGACAGTGTATGCAATTATAATTTAAAACATCCCCTCTATCTTGCTCTCTTGCTTGTATCCCAAGGTGTGAAACAGAGACCAGCACTCCATGTTGCTTCACACTACAACATGTTCGAGGAGTGGCTTCTTGCCCTTTTGCCAGGCCGCATCCACGACCTTTTCCAAGTAAAGATTTTACCAGATCAAATCAGCATTTCAAAGTTGTGGGCCTGGCCTTCTCTACAGCCATTATTGTTACTGCATGCCATGTTCTTTCATCTGTTCTCATCCTTGGCGATGGACTTGCTGTCAAGGATGACAGTTTTTGCCATGGATTCCTAGCCAGTAACCAGGGCTAGTAGAAGCAGAGAACATATGCAGAAAAGGATCAGCAGGACAAAATTACACGATTACACAGGTATGAAGGGGCCAATTTTCAGGAAAAAATGAATCACCTTTCTTAACTTATAAAGCATATGTTTGAATAATTGAAGAACAGGTAAAATTTGTGTCAATAATG